>JADLZK010011811.1:0-127527 GCA_015847255.1 Hyparrhenia diplandra
CCTGGTGTGGGTTGGCATGTCTAGGCGGTTTCAGGATGCTAAGTATAATTTTCACGCAGAGGGAGCGATATGTAGCCTAGCGGCAGTTTTGATTTGGATCTGCAGTTAGATGTATCCATCCATCCATGGCCTGGCTGTGGGTTGCTTTGAGCCCCAGACCTGCGGTGCGTGCGTGTCGGCACCTGACTGGAGGTGACAACACCTCGTGACAGGTAAATAACCCGTTGCCGAATCAGCGAATCCCAGGTGCTCTGCTCTGCGTTGTACCCTTGTTGTCCCTGAAAGCGAGGCCTCGTTTCGTTCCCGTTTCGTTCTGCTCCAGTTGTGCCAAAAGCTGTAAGCCCAACCATCCGAGGTCGACCTGGCACCGAAAGAAAGCGAGGCTGTTCTTCCATGGCGTGCCTGCCCGTGCCCAAGCTTTTTGCGGCATCGGATCCGCATGGAAGAATGGCTCCATTTCAGAGAATTCCGAGGTCGCGAGTGGTGGGCAGTCAAAGGGGTTTCTTTTGGGGACTCTCACAAGTCCAAATCCAGAGTGTTAGGCTGGACGGATGAGCTGGACACGATGTGTAGTCCGTTACGTAGACCCGTCTGTCCGTCTACCGCGACTTTTGTTTGGCATCAATCGCGAACGTAGCTGGACACCACTCTCTTGGTTGGGATTGGGAGTCGTGTGATTGGAACCTTCCCAGCCAAATCGGTGCCGGTGGTGGTCCACTCCAGCTCCTCGGATCCTCTCTTCCTTGAGACAGCCATGCATCAACACAAGATGATTGATGAATGAGTGGGTCTCATCAAATGTTGGTATTATGCACGACGTCTTGTGGTTCTCGTGCGCGGCGCCGCTCCTTGTTTTTTAAACAAGAGCCCAAGGAGCTGTCGCTAGCGAGTTGGAAAGGTGTTCAAAAACTTGGTTGTTGTGGTGAAAAAGATTGGCCGGCCACTGCGCGACAACGATAGGAGAGAAACCTGGGTTCCAGAGCGCTGGCTGCTATCAGCCGGGCGCAAACCTGCAACGCAGGAATAGGGTTTGCAATTTCGCTTGGGCTAGCCAGGTATAGTGAAGTCGGGCGGGGGTGACATGGCAGAGGGCCGCGAATGGCTGCACCTCGATCGGCATGCATGTGCCTCTGGCGGCAACACTCGGATCGGATGCAATGCAAATGCAAGCAATGATAGAAGATGCATGCATCCCAGAATCGCCAGTGGACCAGACACACGAGACACGACCTAGAGGGATTTGGAAATCTGGTGCCGTGACGCGTGACGGCGGTGCGACTCACACCGCACATGGCTGCGTCGTCAGTCAGAACACGACGAGATGAGCGGCACCGGCGTGGCACCTCGCCGTCTACTTACCTCTGAACCCGCGTGTAAACCAGCTTAGCCGTCGAGAAGGCGGTGGTTAGTGACAAAAAAGGACTGCGTGTTACTACTATTTCGGCTTGGTCATCCTTGTTCACAGCTGTAGACCTGAGCTCATGACTTCCTACGTCCTCTCGAGGAATTTCTGTCGGTCGGTCCAGTCTAGCTTTTCTGCTCTGCTCGCTCGCTCAGGTATTAATCTGTCCTGGCGATGGCGACCGGTTGTTGTGGTTCGTTCGTCCATCCGCGGGAAAAGAAACCGTACGTGTTCATCATCATCGTACTAATCAGGCCGTCCATGATTCCGCTGTTCAACGGTCATTCAACCGTAAGCCATCAATCATCATCATCATCAACTGGGCAACGGCTGCACTTGATAGCATTCATCGTCACTGCACTTTATATAGGAGGTGTGCTGTAGTATGTTGATCTCCTAAACTACTATATACCCTCTTTTTCTTTTGTTTTGACAGAACCCCCTTTCTCTTTAAATATGTGGAGCTGGTTGGAGTGTCCGCTCATACTACTATGCATGCATTAGTTATAGCTTACAGTGTAGATTCGTAGTAGCATGCATGCACCTACTGAAATGCTAAAACGACATATTGATTATAGAATACATATTCTTATAGTAAAGTTGTTTTTAGATTCATAAATGTTAAGATTATTTTTTCTATGTTTAGTGAAACTTTGAGAAAATTTAACTTTGGCACATATATATAGGTTAACATTTTTTAATGGAGGGTTATTAGTAAGTTAAAAGGTCACAATTGATATTAGCTAATTATTATTAGCTGATTAACTATATATATTGGCGAGATATTATTTGGATCCATCACCTAAAAAAGGTGGATCTATGGGTAGTTTTATATAAAATGTGCTTTTTTTTTCTTTATACTATTTTTTTTTTTTAGACCACATTATTTGCACGTTTCTCATTAAGCAAAAGAAAGTTCAAATAGGGTACAAAAAATGCAACAAGAACAGAAACGACACGAGGCAGACCTACTCACTACTGGATGCAAACTAAAAAGTACTACATAAAGAAACAATTTCGACAAAGAACGCAGACAACAGAGGGACCCTAGATCCCTGTGGCAGCCAACCCAGAGAGGTGCTCTGTTGCTAGTCAGCAAGACCACCGCCCAGCTTCACCCTTCATGGCTGCCGCAAGCTGACAAGTAGAGGTGACGGCGACTCATCAAATGTCCTCGGGCATTGCGCTCCTTCGGGAGGAACCACCCAATTTAAAGAACATAGAGTCAAAGCCACGACAAAGAGGTTTGGCAATCTTTTATGAAAACGGAGCCACCAGGCCATGAAACCTTCTTCCAATGGAATAAAAAAAGATATAAAAATAAGACGAAACGAAACTGGTCAAAGTCCAAGTCATTTTGGTGGTCTCGTAAATTTGGTTCCCAATTGTCTGCTCCGTATATATATAGGGCAAGAGTTGTTTACGAAATGTATTAGGTTCCAGAAGTACACGATACCACCCGCAAATAATTTTGGCCGCCCTCGTCATACACGTCACGATTTTTCTCGTGCGCCGCCTGCACAATTGACCACGGAACGGAACTTGTTCAATATATATCACGTCACGCCATCAATCAAGTCTCAGCATCCTTATTATCAACAAAAAAGTTTGTCCTTTGTCCTTTATGTGCCATAATATTAGCACGAAATTCGTTGAACAATTAAGCAACACACACATGAGAGCACGCACGAGCGTACTACTCCATGCCCGAATAAATCAACTGCTAGAATCCGTGTCACTCAATTTTTTAAGTTTCACTAACTTCATAAAAATAATATCTATGATATATAAAATGAGTGCCTTATGAAATATCTAATGATGCTAATTTGATAGCATAAATCTTTAACAATTTTTTTCTAGAAATTTTGATAGAGTTTAAAAGGTTTGACTAAAGAGAATTTAGAAATCTGTTCTTAAGGGGAGTACTGTGCAGGCTTTAATTTATCTCGCAGAGTACAGTTTGCGCATCGCAGTACGCTTCTTAATTTCCTGATGATGATTCTAGCTAGTTTGTCAAAGAAATCAAACGTTTTAGGTAGTAGTAACCGCCGCCGTACGTAATGAATTCAACGAAGGAATTGGTACTTGATATTTGAAATTTCAAATTTGACGACTGTATATCTCCATGTACTTGTATATATATATACGATCGGCTTGGAAAGCTTCTTGACATGAAAAAAGCTTATCAATAGTCCCTGCAGTAGTCGCCGCACAACAGCTTATCGGAAAGTGAGCTGAAGAAAAATCTTATCAGAAAAAGTCAAGGAGTTAATCAGCAATTGATTAAGCCACGTAGGTGATCAGTGCACCTCATCAATATATAACGTACACGTACTGTAGTATTCTAGTGACCTGCTCCACGAAAAAGGATGGAAGGGAAAGCGATAGAGATCGAGATATCATAACCCTTCTAAACGCTGGTGGATTTATTAAAAAAACACGCGTGAATTAATTAAATGGAAGAGATTAATTCCCTGCAAAATTTGGAAGAATGGAATCAAATCGTTGTACGTACATACCACAATATATAATCCATAAAAGAGTAGATATAGCTACTATTAAATACCCGGTCCGCTCGTAAATACTAAATTGTTCTAATACTTCTGCCTAGTAATATAGGCCAAACTTATCGGTTCGATTTAACAGCTATGACAGTGTTTTCACTCACACCAAATAAGCATCGGCCAGTTTATTAGCCATCGAAATGACCAGGTGGATCAACTATGCTAACAGTCGCTACCTACCCTATACTACTCTGCTCGACAGTGACCTAGTATAGTAGATTGATTAAGAAAAATCTTGGTTTGTCAGTTGAAACATAGCAGTCCCGTCTTACGGCTTGCAGGAAACTCATCGTTGTTCATCAATTTATTTTTTTAAGAAAAAAAAAAACTAGCACGCTCGTGCAGTGGCATCCATGTGAGAGTGGGTGATGTGGCCGACCGAGATAGAGCATCCGGGTCCGATGGTGCCTTGGCAGTGTGGTGGGACAAGAAAAAAGCTTGCTTCTGCTAGAGCTAGTGAGCTGATAAGATAACGCATAGTAGGCACAGGCCGCAGACAAATCACAAAAATCATAGGATTCCCAGCAGCGAAACATCAACATGCGATTAAAGGCCTGAAATGCAAATGCCAATTGGATCAAAGTCCTACTACCTTCATTTTGGAGCAGCAATTACCTTGTGGCAATAGCCATGGGAGAGCAGAGCACCAGGGACAACCGGACATGGAGCCATCATCGGCTGGAAGTGCACAGCACAGTGCGATTTCCGGTGCTTTCTGCCTCGTTTTGGTCGGGTCCATTCAAAATCATTTCATCAGTCCGTAACATATACTAAGAGCTCCGTTCCACCATACTTGCAATTCTTTGACTCATATAAACCATGTGTTTGACCTCTCGCCTTATTCAACTTTTTAATAAATATTATCACTTTTGTTATGACTTATTACATCACTAAAGATATCAGAACGACGCTTTGTTTGTTTTATAATTTACATAAAATTTTAATAAAGACGCAGCCAATCAAACACAGTTATATGAAGCCAAATTAATCGCAATATCAGAACGGAGTGGTAAATGTGTCATTTTCCTTTGTTTTGTATGGAAAAATACTGTGCTGCATTTCGACGTGTTCAGAAATAAATAAAAAGTGTTGCGCTCGCCAAGAAATAATCCTTTCACCGTCGGTACGGATGCCATGGCAGACTGGCAGCAGTAGCAGCGGCGGAGTGATGGAAGGTGACGCGTGATGCAGAGCCACAGGCGGCGGGCCCCGAACACAGGCGGTCAGCAGCCAAGAGCACAGACGGCGACGACGACATGACATGCGGTGGTGAGGTGGGCGACGTCGTCTTGGAGTGGGGACGCCTCTGCCTGCCACCCGCCTGCCTGCCTGCCTTGTGGGCCCTTCTCCCCTCCTTCTCACGGCTTGCGTGCCGGGCAGACTGCGCCTGTTGACTTTCTCCGTATCTGCCTGCCTGCCCTGCCCTGCCTGTGACTGATACGGAGGTCCTATGTAGGCTGTATTATAATTCGCTATTTAATGATGTGTTATATTAATAATAATATGTTCATTGATGTGTCTACACACAAAACAATTGCGTATTGCAGTCCAACTTCGTATCATCATGCAAATAAGTCATGAATCTAGATCATATACACCTACATATAGGGGCGTGAGAGCATTTGAAATTTGAAAAGTACACAATGAATAAAAGGTAAATTCTATAGAAAGTAAGGAAATTTTTGTTTGGTCAAGCGACTTTTTAGTCCTTGGGATGTTTGGTTCAGAGACTTTTTAGTCCAAAAACTAAAAAAGCCTTTTAAATTCCTACCAAACCAAATGTAGAAAGAGATTTTTTGAGACTTTTCCTCTATTGGTCCTAAAAAAGATTTTTTGGAAATGATTTTTTTATTACTACCTAGAATTAACAAAAGTTTAGTTCTAGGAAACAAAAAGCCCCTAAAAGCAGGTCGAAAAAAATCATGATATAAATAAATAAATATAAAATAATGAAAAATAGCAATATATAATAATAAAGAATGGAAGGAGGGGAAACCGAAGGGAAAAATTAAAAACACAGAAAAAAAAAAAAAAACGTGGATCCCAATGAAAACCGAAGCGCGAGGAAGGTTGACATGTCAGCGGCTGGCGCCATGGGCCCCACACCTCACTTCTCTAGAAGACGAAAGCCGTGGTCGGGCTTCCCGTCCTCCCTGTCCTCCCCTCCTCCCCTCCCTCCTCCCCGCCTCCGCTTCCTCTTCTTCCTCCTCGCCTCCTCCGCCTCTTTCCCGGCCGGGCCGTCTCTTCCCAAGTGGCGCCGGTCCCGGCTCCGGCCCCAGCCCCAGCCCTAGCAGGCGACAGCGCGCAACGCGACGCGGGCAGTGGGTACGGCAGCGCGAGCGCGACCATTTCCGCGCCGTCGCCGCCCGTCTCCCACCTAACCTAACGCGCCCCCCACCCAATCAATCGCCTACTCGCCTCGCCTCCTCAGGCGGGGGGGGTCGGTCAAAGGAACGGAGGGGAAGGGATTCCGTTCCGTTCCTCCCAGCCGCCACCGAGGAGCGGTCCGGTCCTCCGGCCCTCTTCGCCATGGCCGCGCCGGCCTCGTCGCCGGTCGAGTTCCTGCTCCGCCGCCCGGCGCCACGCCAGCGGAGGAGGCCGCCGCTGGCAGGCGCCTTCTTCGCTCCCACGGGGCTGTCCGGCGCGCCGCTGCTCCGCGCGCTGGCGTCGCTCGCGGCGGAACTGCTGGGCACGCCGCCCCCGCCGTCGCAGCGGCGGAACCTCGACGCGCTCATGCGGAGGCTCGCGCTGCTCTCCGCGCTCCTCGACTCCCTCCTGCTCGTCCTCGCCGATGAAGGGGAGGCCGCCTTCTCCGACGCCGCCAACCTCTGCTTCCGCGAGCTCTACGTCGTGCTCTTCCGCGCCGACCTGCTCGTCTCCTACGTCGCCTCCGCCGGCCGCGCGTGGGGGCGCTGCTACGGGCGCCCCAGCTCGCCGCCTCCTTCAGGGACCTCGACGCCGAGCTCGCCGTCGTCCTCGACGTCCTCCCCGCCGCCCGCTCCGCCTCTCGTGGGACGCCGCCGAGTACCTCGACTTACCCGCGCGCGCTGCCGCCGGCGGACGCCGGCCCAGTACCACGACCCCGCGGAGGCTGCTCTCGGTGACCGCCTCCTCGCCGCCCTGCGCCACTTCGAGCTCGGCCAACCGCCCGACCCCTCCATGCTCCGATCCCTCCTCCTCCAAATCGGCATCTCGGGCGCGGCTTCCTGCCGCTCTGAAATCGACTACCTGGAGGAGCAAATCCTCAGCCAAGAGGAGGACGCCGACCTCCCGCTCATCGGCGGCGTCGTCGCCTTGCTCCGGTACTGCCTCTTCTCCCGACCCCAGCAACACAAAGGCGTTGCGTGTTTGGCTGTCGGCGGGGAACAGGCAGCGCCTCCTCTCCTGGAGCTGCAGCGACGACAGCTCCTTCTCGGTGCCCAAGGAGTTCTCCTGCCCGATTTCTTTGGATTTGATGCGCGACCCCGTGGTGGTCTCCACTGGACAGACCTATGACCGCCCGTCGATCATACAGTGGATCGAGGAGGGGCATTCCACCTGCCCCAACTCCGGCCAGGCCCCTCTGACAACAGGCTTGTGCCAAACCGGGCGCTCCGCAGCCTGATTTCACAGTGGTGCAGGGTGCATGGCTTTCAGTTTGATTCGCCGGAGAGCAACGAGGGCATGATTGAATGTGTTGCTGTGTCGTGCAGCAGCAAGGCAGCAATTGAGGCGAACAAAGCCACAGCAAGGATTTTGGTCAAGACCCTGATGGAGGGATCCGATAACACAAAGCCGGTTGCAGCTAGGGAAATCCGGTTGCTGGCAAAGACTGGGAAGCAAAACCCGGCGTTCATTGCCGAAAGTTGGGTGCGATACCATTGCTATGCAGGTTGCTGTTGTCGCCGGATTGATGGCGCAGGAGAATGCAGTGACTGCACTGCTCAATCTATCCATCTATGAGCCGAACAAGACAAGGATTATGGAACAAGAGGATTGCCTGCATCTTATCGTCAGTGTGTTGAAGAGTGGTTGGACGACAGAGGCCAAGGAGAATGCTGCAGCTACGCTCTTCAGTTTATCTGTGGTCCATGACTACAAGAAAAAGGATCATGAATGAGCCGGGGCTGTGGAGGAGCTTGCCTCTATGCTGACCAAAGGGACACCAAGGGGGAAGAAAGACGCAGTGATGGCATTGTTCAACCTCTCAACACATCCAGAAAGCTCAGGTCGGATGCTTGAGTCATCTGCAGTTGTAGCTTTGATTGAGTCACTGAGGAATGACACCGTGTCGGAGGAAGCTGCTGGTGCTCTGGCTCTGCTGATGAAGCAGCCTACCATCGTGCATCTTGTTGGGAGCTCTGAAACGGTGATCACTAGCCTTGTTGGGTTAAGGCGTGGAACACCAAAGGGCAAGGAAAATGCAGTTTCAGCTTTTATATGAGATATGCCGGAGAGGTGGATCAACATTGACACAACGCTGTGGCAAAGATACCTGGCTTGAACACAGTAATACAGAACATCACACTCACAGGAACAAAGCGTGCCAAGAAGAAGGCAAGCTTGATTGTCAAGATGTGCCAGAGAAGCCAAATGCCATCGGCATTGGCACTAGGAAGCACATTGACAGTGGTCGATCATTCATTGGTAGGAACAGCACATTGAGGCGTGCTGCAAGCTTTGGCAGTAGGGGAGTTGTCAAACCCTGTGTCAATTTCAGTGCCTGTGCCCTAGGTGGAAAAAAAAAAAAAAAAAATCCATTCCAGAGCCCACATAATTGTCACATTCGGTGAGTTTTGTCCCTGAAATTCTTTCATTGCATCCTCAAATGAAGGTATACAAATTATCCAAAGAATCAAATATATCAGATGTGCTTGTGTGTATGTGATTGTGAATAACTGTTCAGATATAGGTTTACAGGCAGAATTCCAGCTTGATGTTGATGTTTTTGGCAAGCTTGGAAATTATTTATTTTTTGTTCAGTTTCAAAACACCGAATATGTATGCAACTTGCTGTAAACTGTTCTCATAATAATTTAGTAGTCGCCCATTCCAAATCGTAAGTCGTTTTGGCTTTATCGATATATAGTTTTTACTGTCTCTCTACACATCACCTGTATTTAGGTACATAGCATAAGCTATTGTACCTAGAAAAGCCAAAACAGCTGACAATTTGAACTGAGGTAGTTTACTTTGAGGCGAGGCAACATTGAAAGAGATGATATATCATTTCACCAATGAACTGTAATAGAACAGAGGATGAATTTGGTGCTGCTTGTAGCTTGTTGCATAAGACAGGGCATAGATGCCATTTTGAGCTGAAGGACATACATCCCGAAAAAGGCAGAGCACTTTGATTCTTGAAGATATTTTTCCGACTGAAGACAACCTTTTGAGCTCTGACTAGAATCTGAATCTCCTTCAGAAAGATTATACATGTGCAAGCCACTCTATTCTGGACTATGAAAAGGACTTCATTTAAGCTTAAAAACAGAAGATTCTTTTGTAGGAGCCGAGTATCAGTGAATCAATCAATAGAACAAAGGTTACAATTTGTAATGATGTGGATCCGGTGGTTCACATAAAAGTTTCAATAAAGATGGTGCTTGCCGGGACCTCCTACAAAAGCGAGGCGCCTCCAGCGAATTGCTGCAGGTAAGCAGAATGAGAAGGCCATCTGATCTAATAGCAGCCCTTGGCTTTCACACATCATCATTGGTGTCAGGGCTGCTTAGTTTACATGGCCTACAGACTTCCATTCTGCAGCTGTGAGTGTTCGTCATGAGAAACCGTGTGGAATATTGTGTTCCTGCAGCTTCCATTTTAGATACTTGTCTGTTTGCATGGTGCAACAACCGGACAAGTATCATCATGACAAGTCTGGAGACTTGTTCTGGGCTGAACCATCTGTCATGCCCTGAGTATTTTTGATTCTCCTTTTTTTTTAAAAAAAAAAAGGAGAATTCATTAAAAACGTCAACCTTTTAGAAGTCGTCATGTAAAAGTTTCAGAAAAACCTTTGCAGGATTTGTATGAGTCATTACGTAAATCTTCCTTTGTCCATGAAAAAACAACGAGCAATTCTCTTGTTTGAGTTACATTTGCCCCAAAAAGACTGCTACAGACCTTTGCACACTGTCCCAGTCTTGAGGTTCCTGCCCCAGAAGACTCGTACAAAACCGTGTGCAAACAACTTCCTGCCTGTATGTAATAAATAAACTGAGAAAAGGGCCGTAGTCCATTCTCTACGCCGCAGCTCTGACGAGTTTCACACCACATGATTTAGCGACGCGTCAGAGATGAACCACAGCCAAGCAAGGTCTAGAACTTTGCCAGCCTATTCCACACCACACATGGATCATGTCGACATGTGACGGAGATTTCCAGTTGATGGTTCTGTTACTGAGGGAACTGGGTGCGTGGCTTGGCTTCCTTTTTCAGAAGCATTCAGATTTCAGAAGCAACTGTAAGAACAAAGACTTTACTGAGAAGGTTGTTTCATTTTTCACTCGTTGTCAAGGAACTGAACACATGATGCTAGTCATGACACCGGCAATATTATAGAATAATATATGAACTTTCAGACCAATCTTCGCTAATATGACTTCCTTTTGCCATCACAAGTAATCAAATTGTCACAAAAAAAAAACCCCTAGATCATAAAATATGTCACACAAACCGTGGGTCCACAGATGGTCAAACCACTTATGTCGGTGAGGAAGTTGAACTTGCATGAGTGCTCTACATGACTACTTTAGTTCATAGAGAGGTAGTGCTCTGCATGACAACCTCCGATATAACAGGGATAAGCCCAAACTATCTAATCCAAGTTCGCTTGATTCCTGGACCCAAGTTGACAACCAAAACTTCAGTAACTGGGGATTCAAAACAAAGACTAAGAGTACTGCCCATGAACTACGCCATCAGAATGCTGATGCCAACAGCCATCGGAATTTTGTTTGACTTTCCAGTGTACTTTATGTTTGCTTTTAGAACTCGGTTACCCCTAAGTCTCCACTCCTCCTCCCCCTTGTCTGATTGTTTAATCTGATACACGGACACTTGTCTTTGCAAAAATTCCCTCCAGACAAGCTCTAAACGGGATCTATCTCCCTCTCTCATCTATCTCTCGCTACCTCTCAGATCAAAAGATCACATGAACTGCAGAGATCACCATGTCCAGTCCAAGAACTCACAAACCAGCCATGCCTAGGGGTCAAAGCTTACTACTCCTTTTTCATGCTGTCCATCCCTTTCTCCCAAGCTTGGTCCATTGATTACCCTAGCCCCCATTGCCAACCTTCCTTCTATGTGGATCAACAGTGAAGCTACTATCCCTTACAATGCAACCTATGCTGATGGTTCCATGATCAGAGTCATTCTTGTCAGACAGAAGCCTGCCGGGTTTAGTCCATCCTTTGGCTGTGGCTTCATCTGCACTGCGCCCCCTGCAAGGTCTTCCTCTTTGCAGTCTTCTTTATGTCCATCGGAGATCCAAACGACCCTGCCTCCAATGCCTCGGCCACGCCAGGGATCGTCTGACAGCCAACAGGTACCGTCCAGTAAGGGAGAATGCATCAGTGCAGTTTAACAGGGATGGAAATCTCGTTCTGAGAGACTTCGATGGTTCACTGGTCTGGTCCACAGCTACATCAGGCAGCTCAGTTGTTGGCATGAACCTTGCTGAGACTGGGAATCTGATACTCTTCAACATGATGGGGAAGACGGTGTGGGAATCGTTTGCGCACCCAACTGACACACTCCTCATCGGGCAGTCATTGTGGCAAGGGAAGAGGCTTAGTTCCTCTTCATCGGAGACAAATAGTACTCAAGGTCAGTTCTACCTCACGCTGCTCGACAATGGCCTCTATGCTTTCATTGATGCAGACCCTCCACAGTTTTATTATCAGAAAAGCTTTAATATAACTGATGCAATAGTTCAATCAAAGACAAACATATCCTCTGATCAAGTGAAGAATATCACAGCTTACATTTCCTTCTTACAAGGGAGCTTTCAGCATTTCTTAGCTTCAATAACACAGATATAAAGTTATTCGATATCTCTGCCTTTGCCATCTTCAGCACAGTTCATGAGTCTTGAGGATGATGGGCACCTGAGAGTTTATGCATGGGACAGTGTTTCATGGAAACCTCTTGCTGATGTTTTGCATGTGTATCCTAATGAATGCGCATACCCTACAGTCTGTGGAACATATGGAATCTGTTCACAAGGGCAATGCAGTTGCCCAGGTGGAAATAATGATGACCTTTTCCATCAGTTGGATGACCGGCAACCCAACCTTGGTTGCTCATTAGAAACTCCTCTGTCCTGTGATCTGATCCAATATCATAAGCTTATGGCACTCCCAAATGTCACATATTTCAATTTTGCAAACAGTTGGACTACCGATGAAGAAAGCTGCAAGGAGGCATGTTTGAAGACCTGTTCGTGCAAGGCAGTATTTTTCCAGCAACAAAATGTTTCTAAGGGATCCTGTTATCTGATGCCAAAGATCTTCTCATTCATGAATTATCAGCCAGAAGTGGTTGGTTACAATTTATCTGCATATGTCAAGGTGCAGATGTTACCGCCACCATCAAGTAAAAGAACAAATGCAACTGCTTACCATGTCGGTGTCCCTGTTCTGGTTGTAGTCATCTGCCTACTCATTCTCCTGATCAGAAGAATAATAGTGAAGAGGATGGAAGAGGATGATCCATTTAAAGGAGTGGCTGGAATGCCTACACGGTTTTCATACAAACAGCTGAGAGAAGCAACCAATAACTTCAGCAAAAAGCTGGGGCAGGGAGGATTTGGGCCAGTCTATGAGGGAAAACTTGGAAATGTCAAGATTGCTGTCAAATGCTTGCGCGATATTGGACACGGGAAGGAAGAATTCATGGCCGAAGTCATTACCATTGGTAGCATCCATCATATTAATCTTGTCAGATTGATTGGATACTGCTCAGACAAATTCCACAGGCTCCTTGTCTATGAGCATATGAGCAATGGGTCTCTGGATAAATGGATATTCAGAAAGAACCAAAGTGGTTCACCCAGTTGGGAAACTTCGATACAAGATTATCCTAGACATTGCAAAGGGTTTGGCCTACCTTCATGAGGAATGCCGCCAGAAGATTGCTCATCTTGATATTAAGCCGGGAAATATCCTCCTTGATGATAAGTTCAATGCAAAGATCTCTGACTTTGGATTAGCAAAGCTTATCGATAGGGATCAAAGCCATGTGATGACCAAAATCAGAGGAACAAGGGGTTACCCTAGCACCAGAATGGTTGTCATCAACAATCACTGAGAAGGCTGATATTTACAGCTTTGGCGTAGTTGTGCTGGAAATAGTGAGTGGAAGGAAAAACCTGGAGAACAATCAACCTGAGGGTAGCCCTAATCTAATTAATATGCTGCAAGAGAAAATGAAGGTTGGGCAAGTTCTGGATATAGTAGACAATCAGGATGAAGATCTCCGGTTACATGGGTCAGAAATGACGTCAAGGGCAGAGATGCCCAACCGAGTCCTCGACTCCGGGCTCGTAAGGCGGCGCTCCGTGGTAAACGTCGGGGTTATTCCCCACGACGTGTCTCGCTGCCGGTTATTCCCCGTGCACGCGGCTTAGAGAAGTAGAGAGGAGATTAGATGGGAATAATCTTGATTGCCTTCAACCGAAAGTTTGTTACAATATAAATAGCCTTGGGCTCAACTACTCTCTCCTAGAATTTAGGAGATAATTTGGAAATAATAAAAAGGGAAACAAATATTTATTCTTAGCTGATCTAGCCACTCGCTGCTGCCGGCCTGGTCCTCTGGGCGCTGGCTGCCCTCTCGGCCGCACGCCCGACATCTCGGGCACGCCGGGCGCCGGACATACGGCCGCCCCCCACATGACATCTCTCCCCTCCTCGAGAGGCAGCTCGTCCTCGAGCTGGAATGCAGGGAACCTGGAACGGAAGGTATCAACGTCCTCCCAAGTCGCAGAAGCTGGGGACTGGTCCTTCCAGTGGACGAGCACTTGACGCACGCCTCGAGCAAGCCTGAACTTCACTGCTCGGTCTGGCTCCAAGGTGACAGCACCATGGTGCAGCGGTGGCAGCGGCGGTGTAGCAGCCGGGGGATCACCGTGGTACTTCTTGAGGACCCCCACATGGAAGACGTCGTGGATACGGGGCGCGTGGTGGCAGCTCGAGGCGACAAAGAACCTCGTTGATGAGCTCCAAGACACGGTGGGGGCCCGTAATACTTGGGCTTCAGCTTGCGGGCGCCCTCGGTGGTGATGGAGGCAGGGAGACCGATGACGGAGCCGGCAAAGACCCAATCGCCCGGTATCAGACGCAACAAAGACGGTGGCCCCGGGTCGTAGTATTTTTTCTGGACTGCCTGGGCCTGCTCCAGTCGATGGCGCACATCAGCAAGGAACTCCTCGCGCTCCTCCATGGTTCGAGCTACAGCAGCCACGCGCGTCTCGCCCGGCTCATAAGACCGGAGGGACGGAGGGTCACGCCCATAGACGATGCGGAACGGCGTGTCGCGGAGGGAGCCGGTAGGCGGTGTTGAAGATGTATTCCGCCCACGGCAGCCCACCGCAGCCATTGGCGTGGTCGATCGCCCGGTGAGGCACCTCTCAGTACATGATGATGACCCCGTTCGCCGACTCGGACTGGCCATCCGACCGAGGGTGGAAAGCCGACGTCATGTGCGTGTCGGTCCCCATCAGCCTCATGAGCTCCTTCCAGAACTTGGAGGTGAACACCACGTCGCGGTCCGACACCATGGACCGCGGCACACCATGGAGACGGACGATTTCGCAAAGAAGGCTGCGCGACGGACTCCGCCGAATAGGGATGCGCCAAAGGAATAAAATGACAAGACTTGCTGAACCTGTCCACCACCGTCAAGATGACGGACTTGCCCGCACCCCGGGCGCGCCTCGAAGTCCAGCGCCACGTCTGTCCAGACTCCTTGCGGAATCGGCAGCAGAGGAAGTAGCAGAGCCGGCCGGGTGGAGATGCTCGGACTTGTGGCTGGCAGGTGGGGCACTCCCGCACATAATCTGGACCACCCGCTTCATGTTAGGAAAGTGAAAATCTCTCGCGAGAAGGCGGTGTATGGTACGCTGCACCCTTCATGTCCCTCGGCGTGGCCCGGCCCCAGCCCCTCTCGAAGAAGTGTGGAGGAGGGCGGCACGAACAGCCTCACGGCCGGCGTCTTGCAGCACCATGCCATCGACCACCGCCCACCCGCCCCTCGGAGCCCGCCCCGAGCTCGTCGTGGAGGGCGACCAGCGCGGCCGGTGCAGGCCGCTCCCCCGCAACCCGGTCAGGACGTCGGAAACGGGCGCGAGAGGGCCAAAAGCGCCCCGTCGTCCGGCGTCGTCGCGGGAGAGTGCATCTGCCACCACATTAGAGGACCCGGGCTTGTACTCGACGGAGAAATCGAAGCCTTAAGCTTGCCCACCCAATGATGCTGGGGAATCGTCGCGAGCCTCTGATCCAGCAAGTACTTGAGGCTATAGTGGTCGGTCTTGACGACGAACCGGCGCCCCCACAAGTACGGCCGCCAATGCCGCACAGCCATGACGAGGCCGATGAGCTCCCGCTCGTATGCCGCCAAAGCCTGATGCCGGGGAGCGATAGCCCGGCTGAAGAACGCGACGGGGTGCCCTTCTTGGACCAGCACCGCACCGAAACCGTGGGAGGAGGCGTCGCACTCGACCACGAACAGCTTGGAGAAATCCGGCATGGCGAGGACGGGGGCCGAGGTGACCGCGCCCTTGAGCGCTGCAAAGGCTGCCGCGGCGCCCTCGTTCCAGGAGAAACCGTCCTTCTTCAGGAGGGCCGTCAGTGGGGCTGCCACCGTGCCGTAGTGGTGGACGAACTTGCGGTAGTAGCCCGCCAGCCCGAGGAAGCCCCGCACCGCCCGCACGGACCGAGGGCAAAGCCGGGCCGCGGATAGCCTCGCGACCTTGACGGATCCATGGCGACGCCCGCCCGGAGATGACGTGGGCCAAGGTAGCCCACCGACGTGCGCCGAACGCACACTTAGTGCGCTTTGAGGAATACTGGTGACGACGGCTCCTCGAGGACGGCGCGGATGTGGCGAAGGTGGTCGCTCCAGCTCTTGCTGTAGATCAAAATATCGTCAAAGAACACAAGAACAAACCGACGAAGGAAGGGGCGCAGCACGTCATTCATCAATGCCTGGAACGTCGCAGGGGCGTTGCACAGCCCAAACGGCATCACCAGGAACTCGTAAAGGCCGTCGTGGGTGCGGAAGGCCGTCTTGTGAATGTCCTCGGGTCGCATCCTGACTTGGTGGTAGCCGGATCTCAAATCCAGCTTGGTGAAGAACTTGGCGCCATGGAGCTCATCGAGGAGCTCATCCACCACCGGAATAGGGAATGCATCCTGATGGTGAGCGCGTTCGCTTCAGTAGTCGACGCAGGCCGCCAGGATCCATCGGTTTTCTTGACGAGGAGCACCGGGGAGGAGAACGCCGAATCACTCCGACGAACGATGCCCCCGCTCCATCATGGCCGAGCATTGACGCCGAGCTCGCCCCTGTGGGCCGCCGGGTAGCGGTACGGCCTCACCGCCACCGGCAGCGCACGCCCGCTTGAGGATGATGCGATGGTCGCGGGAGCGCTGGGTGGGAGGCCGCGAGGCTCGGTGAAGACGCCGCCGAGGGAGTGGAGCAAGGCGCCGAGGAGGGCTCCCCTGGCCGGCTGGAGCCGCAGGCCGGTGCTGGAGCAGCAAAGTGACGGGCGCGGATGGCGGCCCGGCAGCGGGAGCACTCCTCGTCCAGCCAGATGGTGCGTCCGGCGCGCTGGAACTGTACAGTCCGTGCAGCCACATCCCAGACGATGGGCCCGAGGGTGCCCAGCCACTGCGTGCCGAGGACGATGTCGAACCCCGCCAGCGGCATGACGAAGAGGTCGACGCGGAACGTCTCGCCGTGCACCGTGATCGGCGCAGCGCAAATAACCCCCGGGCAGACGATGCGTTCGCCGTTGGCCACCGTCGCGGTGAGCCGTGGGCGGGGCTGAATGTGCAGCCCGGAACGGTGGGCAGCGCGTTCACCGATGAAGTTGTGCGTCGAGCCCGTGTCGAGGAGGGCGACCAAAGACGGCCGTCCCCGAGGCGTGCGCGGTCGCGCCGTGTCGAAACCCCGCACACCAGCCACAACATGTAAGGAATAGACGGGGCCCTCCGTCCCGGTTCAAGAATACGTAAGCAGCGTCGTCGTCGGTGTCCAGCTGCACGCCGTCGACGTAGAAGATGCGTCGACAAGTGCGGTTGTGCCCCGAAGTACTTTTCGTCGCCAGCTTGAAGCACAACCCGAGGCGACGGCGTTCCTCTTGCTCCTCCTTGACAGCCCGGCGACCAGGCTGCCGGTCGCGTCCCGCCGGCAAAGAAGAAGAGGTGTGCACCACCCACCGGCTGGTAGTGCCAGCAGCCGGAGGCGCCTGGTGCAAAAGCAGCACCGCGAGGAGGCGGGGGGCGGGCAGCGGCGCGGCGCCGATTCGGACGATGTCGCGGTCAGCCGGTCCAGCTCCATCAGTTCCACTTGCCGGGCGAGGCTCATGGCCGCCGCCAACGTCTCCGGGTGGTGAATGCGGACGGCGTGACTGAGGGGCGGAAGGAGGCCGCCCGTGAACAGCTGGACCCGCTGGGATTCTTCGAGGGGGCCAGCGCGGGACAGCATGCTCTGAAAACGGTTGGAGTAGTCCTCCACGGTGCCCGTGCGGCGGCACTCGGTCAGCTCAAAGAGAGGAGCTGATCGCAGTGGCGGCCCGAAGCGCAGATCAACTGATCTTTGAAACGCCCCCACGACGGGGTGCCGTGATCCTCCTGAAGTTGGATGAACCACTCCTGCGCGACCCCTTCGAGGTTGTAGGACGCCATCCAGACGCGCTCCTCGGCCATGGTGCGCTGCTGCCGGAAGTAGGACTCGCACTTGTTGAGGAAGAGGCGGGGATCCGACTTGCCGTCGAACCACGGAAACTCCATCTTCTGGAACTTGGGTGGGTGCTCGGGCACACGCGGCCCTGCTCCATGGCTGGCGCCGCTGGACTCGGTCGACGAGCCCTTGATGCCCGCTATGTCCTCCTTCATGGCCGTCAAGTCGGTGGTGAGGGAGTTGAGCTTGGCCATGATTTCAGCGAGGGTCGGCTCGGCCATTGTGGCAGAGGCGGTGGTGGAAGGTGGCGAGGTGGGGGAGGTAGGGTTTTGGGATGGGTCTGTGGAAGAAGAAGGCTGGGATCTAGAGGAGGAGGATCGGTTGACTCTGGATACCAGTCTGTCAAGGGCGAGATGCCCAACGACGGTGGTCCTCGACCGAGCTCGTAGGCGCGCTTCCGTGGTAAACGCCGGGGTTATTCCCCACGACGTGTCTCGCTGCCGGGTTATTCCCCCAGGCACGCGGCTTAGAGAAGTAGAGAGGAGATTAGATGGGAATAATCTTGATTGCCTTCAACCGAAAGTTTGTTACAATATAAATAGCCTTGGGCTCAACTACTCTCTCCTAGAATTTAGGAGATAATTTGGAAATAATAAAAGGGAAACAAATATTTATTCTTAGCTGATCTAGCCATCGCCGCCGCCGGGCCTGGTCCTCCTGGGCGCGGGCTGCCCTCTCGGCTGCACGCCTGACATCTCGGGCACGCCGGCGCCGGACATACGGCCGTCCCCACATGACAGATGAGAAGTAACTTTTTTTTTCCTTAGGTCACATTACACATAATCTATTTGATTGCTTACTTAAGGAATCCTATATGCATGGAGAATTTTGGCAATTGAGGCTAAGAGAACTTCCTGCTGCATGGATGCTAAGTGTGCTTGCTACTCAATAACTTCACAAAGTGAACACACTTCCTACATTGTGTGCTATACTAGTTTGGGGGATTTACTTATTGACTAGTGTTATAGCAGGTGGCATTCTATAGCAGCTAAACAAGCAGACATGCCAAAGACAAGAGCTCATGATTATGTCCCAAAACTTTGGTTGGTCATGTAGAAGCATACGATTTGGTTGTTTGTGTGTTGTATCATTGTGTGGCACTGGACATTTGATCGCCCTATATTGTCTTCAGATAACACATTTATGAATACCTAGCAAAGTATAAACAACTAAGGAAACAATTTGATGGGAAACGGGGAGGACGCGTGTGCGGAGAGTGTACCACGCCGTGGCCAGAGAAGAAGGCCCAGTTGATCCCGGCCGCGCATATCGTCGAACAGCTCGCGGACTTGCCGGCCACCACCGCCAGTGGAGAGATGGAGCGATGATCCATCATCCATCTGATCATCTCATGCCAGAAGTGCTAGTGCCAAGCGAACGCCGCCGGGCCCTCGCCGAGAGCCGTGTGTCGGATGGGGCGGCCGCGCGGCGACGGCGAAGCACGGTTGATTGTGGTTTGTGATCAAAGCGTCGACGCGCACAGCTGTGTTTTTAACCCACTTGACACCGACACCGACACTTTTTTTTTTTCATTTTTTTCATTTTGAGCCCAACGTGGCAACATCCATGAAGGGTCCTCAAATCCAAGAAGTGAAGAAGACAAGTGAGCTTTCTTACGTCATGCTCTATTTTTCTAAATTACAAGTGTTCGAATTTAGGATTTAGTATGAATTAGTTGTGTACTAAAGGATGCTCTATGTATAATGTAGCTTCCGATTCCCACAAGAGATGGAAAAGAATAGTATCAAGTTTGAAGTGGACAACAAAAATGACGAAGATTTCCCAATCATCCACCAACAAAATCATATTGAGTTTGTGTTGTCTCTTACCTAGATAACCACAATCTACTTTATGCTGAGATCAAGTACCAAACCAACATAACATTAGCTCATTAGCATCGTTGAATACTTTGTCCACTTAAATTTGAATCTTCGATTAATCGATATCTTTTACCTTTTCTACACCTAATAATCTTCCACAGATTGTTTCCTCAAAAAAAAAAAAAAAAAAACTTCCACAGGTTAGTAACTTAATATACGTACGTGACAGAAAAACTTGCCATCGAAAATTCGGTGTTCACGCAGCACGAATCTCAAAGGTCATACTGGACGATCTGCGAGTCGTGGGCGCACCACGTGCACGCAGCAGACATGGTGGATTTGTGTGGTCCGTGCCGCGCCTCCCTTCCACGCCGCTCCAGCGCCAGCGGCATCCGTCCGCCCCTTCGTCGTCGTCGCGCCGATTGGCATTGGCTGTCGCTCTGCTCCTCCTCATCAGTCCCGTCCCAATCATGGTGGCGTGGTGAGACACCCTTCCTTCCGTCCGGCCGTCGTCTTCTCCAGCGAGTGAAGAAAATGAACTGCTCCTCTTGCTGCGCCGCCGCCGCTCCGTCTCCTCCGGTGCTTCTCGCCAGGCCGCGGGTGAGCGCCCCTCTTATCCCCACCGCTTCATCATCATTTTGCCATGTTTGCCAGCACGCTAGACGGAGAGCAGGCCGTCCCGCGCCGAGTTCTTTAGGTGTTTAGACCTAGGTCGTAGTTTTACGTTTTATAATTTTGCTAGGGACTGTGAGCATCAAAGGTCCCATGGTCTAGCGGTTAGGACATTAGACTCTGAATCTAGTAACCCGAGTTCAAATCTCGGTGGGACCTTTTTTTTATCTATTTTTTCCTCGTCCATTTTGCTGAAGTCAAGACTGACCAACACAACGCTACAATATCTAAAGATGGAAATGATATCAGTAATTTTGATATAAATTTTTGTTTTGTTTTCTGCCATTTTTTCGCGAACGTGTTTCCTTAATAAGAGGGAAAACGCATATGGCGCATTCCCCAGCGTTGCCAAATGCAGTGGGTTTAGCTGATTTTTTTTTCCCTCATCCATTTTGCTCATACCAAACTGACCAAGTGACCAGCATGGCAGCATAAATTTGATATCAGTAATTTTGATATAAATT
Organism: Hyparrhenia diplandra; assembly: GCA_015847255.1. Lineage (NCBI taxonomy): Eukaryota > Viridiplantae > Streptophyta > Magnoliopsida > Poales > Poaceae > Hyparrhenia > Hyparrhenia diplandra. The sequence continues at coordinate 20,873 of JADLZK010011811.1, forward strand.
TTTGTTTTGTTTTCTGCCATTTTTTTTCGCGAACGTGTTTCCTTAATAAGAGGGAAAACGCTTATGGCGCATTCCCCAGCGTTGCCAAAATGCAGTGGGTTTAGCTGTTTTTTTTCCCTCATCCATTTTGCTCATACCAAACTGACCAAGTGACCAGCATGGCAGCATAACTCTATATGATCTAAAGATTGAAATGAAATCAGTAATTGTTTTTAATTTTTGTTTTCTTCCCTGACATCAGGGAGGTTTAGCTGCTAGCTGCTCCGCGACAACAGATCAGAAGGTGCTTTTCCTAGGCTCAAAACAGTTTCCACGGATCGTGCACAGCCCAGTAAACCGTAGCGTCGTCACGGTTGTCGCGGAGAGAGGTAATAGCTTTTGCTGGGCAACAACCTTGGGACCTCGGCAGGTTTTTCAAGACGTTGTACTTCTTCAACGGGCCTCCAAACCCCCTCAAGGTTCTGTCACTAACTTCTGAGTTTTCTGTTTGCTGTCATGCTACATTCAGTTTGAGTTTGGGATATGATGTCTCCATGTCTTGTTGCTTTTGCTTCGATTTGTAGATTGTAGAATCTATCATCAGCAGTTTCACTGGACCTGCTTCTAGTGAAGCGCCAAAGAAAATGGAAACATCGGATGTGGTACTGGTCACTGGAGCCACTGGTGGTGTTGGGAGACGGGTGGTCGACATCCTGCGGAAGAAGGGCATACCTGTTCGAGTATTGGTATTCTACTGTCAACCATACTCACTTTGGCATTTAACTTTTTTCCTTTTTTTTTGGTATGAACAATTCCTATAGTCCTTATGACACTTGTTACATTTTTTGAGTCCAGGCTAGAAATGGAGACAAGGCAAGGAGCATGTTGGGGCCAGATGTAAATTTGGTAGGTCACTTATTTAGTTGAATTGTTACTGCTGTGCTATGAAATTTTATTTCGGCAATTACACTTCCTTTTTTTACGCAAAACTGCACTTATCCTCTACTTCAAAGCCACCAAACAAATTATTGAAGTGTCATAGCTACGGAGGATTTGCATCCCAATAGCATTACCTGATACCTTTTTTTAGATAAAGGCAGTTTATTGCCAAGAGAAATAAGGTTCCCCAAAATTTTTTTGGCTGAGCTCAATGCTGGCCTACAGTTACACGCTGACATATATGCTTCTGTTACATGTTTCAAACCTGTCTGTTAGTAGGAAAGGTAACTATGGAATTTGATGATATGGCGACTAAAATTTGGGTACATATTTGATGTTTCTGACATTTTCTCTGAAGGACAAAACAAATGAATGTGCAAGGACAGGCTAAAATATGATTTTGCTCTTTATATCAGTGCCTGTGGTTCATGCTATTGTCTATATGACGTGAAATAGTCACCTTCAAAGAATCATGTCATCAAAACTCCATATTTAGAATTACAAACTTACTGCTTGCTTCAGATCATAGGAGATGTTACAAAGGAAGATACACTTGATCCTAAGCTTTTCAAAGGGATTAAAAAAGTAGTCAGTGCAGTCTCTGTCATAGTGGGGCCAAAGGAAGGTGATACACCGGACAGGCAGAAGTACAAACAAGTACGTCATGTGCTCAATACTATGATATGTGAAGAATTTATTCACTCTACCATCTGGCTACATCAGTGTGACACTTCAGTTTCGAATTCATGCAGGGCATCAAATTTTTCGAACCTGAGGTAGGGTATCAGAAAGTCTTCACATGTATAATAAGTAGCACCTGGTTCTCCTAAAAGTTAGCTCTTGCTATGTGACCCCAAGTTCACAACATTAGATGTTTCTCCAATCAGATCAAGGGACCTTCACCTGAAATGGTTGAGTACATCGGAATGCAAAACTTGATTAATGCCATAAAAATAGTGTTGGACTGAGTGAAGGGAAACTGCTATTTGGGCTGAAAGGTATACTTTTCATTGCCTTATTTCCTGATCAAATTTTAAAACTTTGTTATACTCATTTTCATATATGTAGTGTTGCACTACTATAGTACTATGTGTGCTGAAAACCCAAGTGGGCCTGGGATCATGTAATCATGTTCCCATATGGTTGATAGTTGATCATTTTCCTATTGTTGCATAGTATATTACTAGTACATCCTTTTGGTATGAAAACTTAATTGTGAGATGGAAACTAATCAGGAGACTACAATGAATCAATTGTAACTTTTCCTCAAAAAGAAAAAAAAAGAATCAATCGTAACTAATCCTATCCTACCATAACAGCCAGGTCCTTCGTATCTCTAACATGTACTCTAACATTAAGTAAATCCGTTTTTTGCTAATCATGGTTGTTTTATTTCATGTAAAATGTGTTTATTTACTTTTTTATGAGTTCATTTTCCTTAACAGCTAGCACAATAATCTCATTTTTATGTAGGCAACTTATCTGGAAAGATTGTGTGGGGAGCTCTTGATGACGTTGTAATGGGTGGTGTTAGTGAAAGTACATTTCAAATCCTGCCAACAGGAGGTGAAAGTGGTGGACCAACTGGGCTGTTCAAAGGTATTTTTATTTTTATTCTCTGAATGAAATTTGGATATTAGATGTTCCATTTGCTTGAAATGAAGGTATTCTAAGCTGATAACCTGTGGAAAACTTACCTTGCTTGTAGGGACTGTATCTACTTCAAATAATGGAGGGTTTACTAGTATAAGGACAAAGGTAGTTACTTCCATGAAATTCTGAGAAAGAAAATTACTGCTACACATTTAATTATTTTTTGTGTGCTGTATTATTTGTAATGATAAACTATATCTTGCATTGTTTCATGCAAATCAATGAAATTGGTGTCTTCCGTCACAAGCAACTGTAATTTTCTAGACACCTAATAACTTTTACTCCATCCAGTTCCATAATCCTTGCAGTTTTGGACAAAGTTGAGGTTAAAATTTGAAAACTTTAGCTATTGATAACTTAATACTGAGTTTATTGAGTTTGATGATGCTAAGACAATGCGAATTGATTACTCTGCTGATTTTTTTTTTTGTATACATGGATCATTCCAACTTATAGTTCCATTTAGATTTGTCCTAAATCAAACTTCTCTAACTTCGATCAAGTTCTTAGATAAATATGTTAGCATCTAGTTCAAATAAATGCACTATCAAGACCTATTTCATGGAAAATTCAATCAAATTAATTATATGTCATAGATGCCGGCGCACTTTTCAATAAACATGTTCAAAGTTGAGATGTTTAAGTTAGGACAAAGCTAAAGTGACTTATACTTTGAAATCAAGGGAGTATTATAATAGGAAATCCGAAATCTTCATCAAATATATGAGCCGTATCGTAGTTCAAAATGACAAGAATCATGGAACTTGAGGGATTAACTCTAGCACATAATTTTATTTATCAATGCATCCTATTTATTGTGATGTTTACATTGCTAACAGTATGATACTTTACTGGAATGGCAGAATTTTACTGTTCCAGAGGACCTGTCAGCATATGATGGCATTGAATTACGAGTTAAAGGTGATGGAAGACGGTATAAGCTCATTATACGGACTAGCTATGAATGGGACACTGTTGGCTATACAACAAGTTTTGACACAACTAAGGGGGAATGGCAAAGTGTATGTCATATCATGCTGTAAATATCATCATAATTTGTTTTAGCGACTTAGAACTATGTTCTTATTCCTGGATCAGGTTAAAGTACTTTTCTCTTCTCTGAAACCTGTATTCCGTGTTTCGTACTATGACTGATGCTCCACCCTTCGATGCAAGCAACATTACTTCACTACAAGTATCACTTCTTCCTTTTTCCCCTTCATCAGTAAACATTTGAAAAATTGGTAAACTCTCATCTAAAAGTTGTTGTGACAATTTTTGTAGCTTATGTTTAGCAAATTTGAATACTGATGGAATCCTGAACCCAACATTTACTGAAGGTCCATTCGAGCTTCCTTTTTCGAAAAGTATTAGAGCGTACATAAACGAGCCAATCACTCCAAGGTTTGTCTATCTACTAGTTTTCAGGCCATGACATCAGTACAACAGATACATGTAGCCATTTCATGTTTCAGTTTCTTTTTGGCACCATTCAGGACTAACTGAGCTTGTTTTTCTTTTCTATGAAGGTTCGTTCATGTAAGTTCTGCAGGAGTTACAAGACCTGAAAGACCGGGCTAGATTTAAGCAAACAGCCACCTGCTGTTCGATTGAACAAAGAGCTTGGCTCCATTTTAACTTATAAGTTGAAGGCATGCTCACTGTCTTAACCACATCTTTATATGTCTCTCGTTCTTGCTAAAGATGAATGCTTTTTTTATTCTCCTGACATAACAAATCACAATTGTACATTTTTTGTACTGCAAATAAACCTTCCATATGCATCTAGGTACTTAAGATATAGACTACAGCAACTGTGCTGCTCATTTTGCCATGTTGGTTATCTTGGAACCCCTATATAACGTCTGAGGTGGCCTTTCAGGGAGAGGATTTGATTCTGGGAAAGTGGTATTCCATTCACTATTGTGCGGCCATGTGCATTAACTGAGGAACCGGCTGGGGCCGATCTCATCTTTGACCAGGGGGACAACATCACAGTATGTATTGGAAGCACCGTCATCCTGATATCCCAATTCCTAATGTACTCTACTGCTCTTCCTTCCCACAACATTGATTTAATAATATGCTTGAAACATCTCAGGGGAAGATATCAAGGGAAGAAGTTGCCCGTATTTGTGTAGCAGCTATGGCAAGCCCAAATGCAGTGGGCAAAACTTTCGAGGTTGAATTCTGTAACTCGTTTACAAGAATATTAGGCCAGAACTTATTGTCAATTATCTTAGACAGCAAGCTAATGGTGGTAATTCTTCTGATCAGGTCAAGAGCACTGTTCCATTTAGCGAACCATATGTGATTGACCCTTCAAATCCCCCGTCTGAAAAGGACTATGAAATATATTTCAAAGAACTCAAAGGAGGCATCACGGGTAAAGAGGCATTAGAGGCAACACCTGCTCAAGTTTGAACATAGCGTTGAAAGAAGAATATCATCTGCTTTCATAAATTCTGACACGGTAACCCCCACTCTGAATGTCTTAAGCCATCTAGAAAGATAGATGACACTATGCTAAATTTTGTAGTTGAAGATCACACGAACAAACTAGATGATATCCCACGCGTGGCCGCAGAAATTTGTACGGTTGTATATCTATTTGACATTTGGTGAAACATAAATACATAATGAATTTTATTGTGGAATACATAAAAGTCAGAGTTGTATATGGAAGTTATAAAAATCGCATTTAGTAAACAACGACAAAAGGCAGCTTATAGAGCTTATGGAGGCAGCCTTGTCTCAGTGACGGTTCGATGTGCCGGCATCATCGTCGCCCTCTTCCTCACACAGGAATTTGTGGGCGTTGGTTCTTCCTTGAATGCATCCACTGCATCCTACCCTACTAGTTCTTTGGGTGAACATCTTAGATATTTTTGGGCCAACGACAACGATGCTGTTAGCATTGTGACCTTCTTGAGGGCATTGCCATGGGAATCTTGTGTCATGTTCAGTGCCTCGTTTGGTTGTGATTGTAGTCGGCAGGAGAACCTTGGCGATATACTTCGTCTCTTCTAGCCAGTTTTGGACTTGGGTGGCAACTTCGTCCTAAATCTGTCTCATAGCTTGAGACATTGCTGAGGTCCGTCGATTTGATGCTGAAGCTACTTTCCAGTGGTAAGCTTGGCAACTATAGTAGTCGCGACGACCGACGAACTCCATCACATGTTGTTAGTGTATATGAGTTAAGGCCCATGAGGCTAGGCCCATGTGGCCTATGTACAAAGAACTATATTGCCCACCCTTCTAGGGTTTGGAGGAATAGACAATCATTCTCTAACATGTATCACCGGGCTGAGTTCCTCCCTCTCCCCTAATCCAGCCGCCCCGCCATGGCCGGCCGCCCGGCGCCCCCCCCGCCGCGCCGCTGCAGCGCCCTCCTCCTCCCCTCTCTCCTCCTTCCCCCCCCCGCGACCTCGCATCGTTACCGCCGCGCCGCCGCTACCCACATCGCCACACACGGCGTAGCTGCTGCAGTGCCGCTGACGGGCGGGGCGCCGCCCGCCGCTCGCCGCTGGGCCTAGCTGGCGCCCGCCTTTCCCCTTCATCTTGGCGCGCGGTCGACGCCGCCGGCACGGACTCAGGTCGGCGACGACCGGGCTACGCAAGTAAATAAATTTCGCCCTCGCTTCTTGCGGGCGCATTCACCGGCTTCAAAGCCGCCGCCGCCGGCTATCGGCATCGCCCGCAGCCACCCGCCCGACACCGGCGCTCCCTCCGCGGCCGGCCTCCCGTCCCTACTTCCCCGGATGCGGCCTCCACGAGCGGGTGCAGGGGACTTGGGCGCGAGCGGCCCGGGCCTCCACGCGCGGGCGCAGGGACCCCGCGCGAGCCCGTTCTCCGGGCCCCGCGCGGGTCCGGATCGCCCCTCGCCGGGCGGCCGCACCCCCCGAGGGTCGACCGGCGCCGCCGGCCGGCCGGCAAGCCTTCCTCCGAGCTTGGCCGGTCCTCCGCGCGCCCGGCGCTTCCTAGGCGCCTCGGCCGGGCGCAAAAATTCTCCCCTCCCCGCTCCTCTGACGCCACGCTGGGGCACAAAGGCCGTCCCTCCCCGCTCGCGGCTCCCGCGCTACGGAGGCCAGCGGGCCCAGCCACCGCTGGGAGGCGCCCTCGCTGGCCGGCGCCACGCCGGCGCCGGCCGCCGGGCCGCTACCGCCACCGCCGCCCATCCTCCGGCCCGCGGGCACGGCCACCTCTCCTTTCTCACCGCCGCCCCGCCTTCCCTACGCGGCCCCGGCGTGGCCGGCGGGCGCAGGCGCCGGCCGGGCCACCTCGGGCCGCGAGCCCTTCCCTTCGAGCTCGACCGCGAGCGCCATCCCTTCCTCCTCCGATGGCCGGCGGCCCCCGTCCCCGTCCCGCAGGTACGCCCGCCATCCTTCAACAACCCCATGGCCGGGCGCCCTGCGGGCGGGCTCACTCCCCGCCACACGGGCCACCTTGTCCACTGTGCCGCTTACCATACGCGCCATCCGGCCTTCACCCGCCCGCACCGGGGGGTGGGTGGGATCCGCCGTTCGCGCAGCCTTCAAGACACCGTGGCGGCAAGACACTCGTAGCACCGAGTGGATCGCCCGACTCGGGGCTTCCTTCCACACTACCCCCTCATGCCTAGGCATCCTTTCTTCTCTTCGCCCACCTCACCCCCCTCCTTTCCATCTTCGATCATGGTCGGAATGGGTCTTGTCTTCCCGTCACCGCGGGTTCCGCTCCAGGTCCTTTTCGACTTCCGTCCTTGTTGCTCCTCGAGATCGTCCATAACCTTTCTTTCCATCCGTCGCCATCACGACAACTCTTGTTCTCGTTGAGTTCGACTCTACAAACCTCACGGTGAAGGATTCCGCCCCGGGCGTCCACTCCTCCGTTGTGACGGCTCGGGACCCCTGTACTCCCTTCGCCTTCCTCGCTTCCAATGCCGCCTTCCACCGGCATCCTCCCGCCCGGGCCACTACTCCCTCTTCCTCTACCCGGCACCGCCGGCGGGTCACCCCGGGCGGCGACGCTTTGGCTCGGCTTCGGTCGTAGTGCCCACCTTCCTGCACTCGGGCTTCGATGAGCATCTCGCCATGCGTGCGCCTGGGTCGCCATGTGCGCCTTCCTTTCCTTCTTCTTCTTCGCGTGCGGCGCATGCCTTTGCTCTTGTTCAACGTGATCCGTGGACTTCTCCTCTTCCTAGCATTTCCGGCTATAAGTATTATCCGGTCGTACTCGATGATTTCTCTCACTACTCTTGGACTTTTTTTCCCTTTACTGGCGCTAAGTCCGAGACTTTTTCCACCCTCCTCCACTTCTTTGCCTGGGTGTCCACTCGGTTCGGCCTCACCATCAAGGCCGTCCCGGTGTGACAACTGGGCGTGAGTTCGATAACAACACCTCCCGCTCCTTCTTTCTCGCTCATGGTGTTCAGCTCCGCATGTCTTGCCCGTACACCTCTTCCCGTAGCAGCAAGGCCGAGCGGATGATTCGCACCACGAACGATGTCATCGCGCACTCTCCTTCTTCAGCCTCTCTCGCCCACGCTTCCGGGCCGAGAGCCTACACACCGCCACCCACCGCCAACCGGGTTCCTTCCACGGCCTCCCGCTCCCACTCCACACCACGCCCTCTTCGGTACACCTCCTCGCTATGATCACCTCCGTGTTTTCGGTTGTGCTTGTTACCCCAAACCTTGCCGCCACTACTCCTCACAAGTTGGCGCCCCGCTTCGACACGGTGTGTGTTTCTTGGCTACTCCCGATCATAAGGGGTACCGTTGCTACGACCTCACTTTCACTGGTGCTTATCTCCCCAAGACGCCGCCTCGACGAGTCGGATCTCTCGTGACTCCACTTCTTCCACGCCTTCCCCCCGATCCGCAGTTGAGTCCATGTTTCCCGACCAGCGGTTCAGCCACCGCCCGCTTTGGCCTTTCTCCATTGTGTACTCCGGCTGCATTGCACGCCCACACACGCGTCCCCTATGCCCGCCCGCGCACGCGGGCTCCTGCCGCTATGCCCGCGCTTCCACGCCACGCGCGGCCCCCGCGCCTCCGGGTCAGCGCCCGGCGGCCCCCGAGCGCCTCGCTCGCGCACGCCGCGGCACCGGCGGGCATTGCGCCACGGCAGCCCCCGGCGGGCCCCCGCGCCGCCGCCACGCGCGCCCGGCGCGCTCCCTCGCCGCTGGGCCGCTACGGCCCCGCGCCCGTGTCGCGTTGCCCTCCTTCGGAGGCCGGGACCCCGCATGGCAGCCCGGCGCAGTGGGGGACGCACTGCCGGCGGGCCCCGGCGCCGGTGCCCCGAGGCCGGCCCCGCTCCACCCCGCCCCCACCACGCCGGATCCGTGGTTGCCCGGCGGTCTACCACCCGCGGATCCCCTCAAATGGACCCCGTCACACACTCACCCGATGACTCGCCATGCGGCGGAGTTCTTAGATCCGCGGCCCTCTCCACCACCGAGCAATCCGCCGGTCTCTCAGGTTCCTTCCTGATCCGCGCCGCCTTGGCGGATCCGAGCTCGGCGGTGCGCAATGGAAGAGGAACATGAGGCTCTTCTTGCCAATCGGGCGTGGGACCTTGTGCCCCACGTCCATCCGTGGCAATGTGGTCCATAAACAAGTGGATCCGACGCATAAGCGTCGGGACCCGGCGGTCCGAGCGCTTCAAGGCTCGGGCTGGTACTCAGAGGCTTCACCCGCCGCCCCGGGGTTGATTATGATGAGACTTTCAGTCCGGTCGTCAAGCTCGGCATAAAGGCGCCTGATCCTCTCACTTGCTCTCTCTCGCTCTGGCTGCATCGCCTAGATGTCAAGAATGCATTCCTCCATGGCACCTTTGTCGAGACGGTTCATCGCAAATACCAATGGGTTCGCTTCCCCCCTGGGGCCGGCTGATCCGGGTTTGCCGGGCAACAACAAGTCGCTCTATGGTCCGAAGCAGCCCCCTCGTGCTTGGTACTCCTGGCTTGCCACCTACCTTCTCACTTTGGGGTTCGAGAGAGGCCAAGTCCGACATTTCTCTGCTCGTCTATCGCCATGCGGCTCGACCGCTACACGCTACCTATGTTGGATGACATTGTCCTCCGGCCTCCACCGCAGCTTCTTCGGCGTGTCATATCGGCTCATAGCCAGAGTTTGCCATGAAGGATCTCGGTACCCTTCACCACTTCCCCGGGGTCACCGTGGAGACTGGGGCCCCCGGGGTTGTTTTCGCACCAATGACAAGATGCTCCTCGGACATCCTTGAGCGGGCTGGGATGACCACTTGTCGCCTTTGTGCTACTCCCGTTGATACTCGGCGGCTCTCTGGCCGATGACGGGCGACCTCGCCGACGCTCCTACCGCCTTCCGGAGTATGGCCGGGTGCATTGCACTTCACCTTCACCGGGCCGACATCGCATACGCAGCTTCAAAGGTCCGTCTTCACATGCATGATCCACGGGCACCACATCTTGTCGCGATGAAGCCTTCTCCGCTATGTCCGTGGCACCGTTGACTCGCCCGATGATCCACCGGTCACCTCCACCGAAGCTCGCCGCCTACACCGACGCCGATCGGGCCGGTGTCCGACACTCGCCTCCACCTCCGGGTATGCGATTTCCTTGGCGGCAACCTCGTCTCCCGGGTCTCCAAGCGGCAGCCGGTTGTCTCCCGCTCCCGGCGTAGGCGGAGTACCGGCCATTGTTGCTAACGGTGTGGCGGAGGCCTCTCCGGCTTCGGCTCTTCTGGCCGAGCTTCCACGGCGCCCTCGACCAAGACCACACTTGTCTATCGTGACAATGTCGGGCCGCCGTCTACCTCTCCACCAACCCCGGCCCAACATCACGGACGAAGCATGTGGAGATCGACTTGCACTTTGTCCGAGACTTGGTTGCCATCGGTATTTGTTCGGTGCTCCATGTACCGACCACCTCCCGGTTCGGGCTGATATCTTCACCAAGGGTGCGCCCTCATCGACTTTCTCCGAGTTCGATCCAGCCTCAACGTCGCCGGTGGCTAGTTGTGACCGCGGGGGCCCCGTGTGTGTGTTGATTTTTTCTTGTCCGATCTTGATCTCGCCTCGCGCCGTAGTTCGGGCTAAGGGGGGGTGTTAGTGTATATGAGTTAAGGCCCATGAGGCTAGGCCCATGTGGCCCATGTACAGCAACTATATTGCCCACCCTTCTAGGGTTTGGAGGAATAGACAATCATTCTCTAACACATGTTAGTAGCCGGAGATGGTGCTGCATTGTGTAGTTTTGTATGGCTTTTGGGCTCGCTTTTTCCCATAAATTGGATCAATTCACTTCTTATTAATATATACCAGGAAAAATGCACTTGCATCTAAAAAATTGCTCTTACAAGTAGCATACTAGCATAAGCATGATATAATTTAGAAGTGTTGATATTGATAGAACACGAGATGAATAATCACATCATCCATCTAAGTGTCATTCTCCTTTGCAGTAATGCATATGCGAACTGTGCGTGTATAGGTCCCTTGGGATTTAGGATCAGCTTCGCAAAATGCTTATAATTCTATAGAATTTGCCAAGTGGAACCTGTATGACAAGAATAGCAACTGCAAATCCAAGTCCGAATCCCAATCCAACAAACATAAATAGAATTATATCGACATGATCTTTGGGCATTTTTGGTTTCAACTCATTTGACTGAGGTGAATTGACACATTGTCTACTCAAGGGTGCTCCACAAAGGCCTGTGTTACCTTCGAATGAACTGTTCTCAAACGTTCCAAATTGGCGTGATTGTGGAATTCTCCCTTCCAAATTGTTGTTAGACAAATCCAAGGTATCAAGAAATGTGAGATTTGCTAGTTCTTGTGGTATCTCCCCCGAAAGGTGGTTCCATGACAGGTCTAGTGATTCCTACTGGCTCATCTTGCCTAATTGTGGTGGAATATTTCCTGTGAATGCATTGTGTGACATATTCAATATATGTAGTGAAACAAGGTTTCCAACCAAATCTGGAATGGTACCATTGAGTTTATTATCTGAAAAGTCGACTGCAGTTAAGGCAGTCAAGATCTTTTCAATTGTCACGTATTGCCCCTTGACTGATATTGCAACTGTGTCTTGGTAGTATTGATTGGATGTAGAATGATCTAGGACCTGTCCAGTGCTATTCAAATTTTCCATCATATATTTAAACAACTTGAGCCATTGTGGTTTCACATTGCCAGAGAAATTGTTTGAGGCTGTTATAAAACGCGTCGTCAGCGGTTAGGACCTTCCCCTCTCCGTTTCTTATGATCACGTAGTAGATAAAAGTAGAACAGGTAGACACAAGATGTAGGGAGACTAATCTTTATTCATCTGAATTATTGGTAATTACAACATAGAGCTCCCACGTATATATAGTCCTCGCCAAGGCCTAAGAGTTTCGGTAAGAGCCCACATATAAACGGACTAGGATTAGGATTCATCCTTCTCCTTTCCTTCTAGGATAGAGTCCATGTGTTTTACAACACTCCCCTTGGCGATTACCACGATATGCATATGCCTCATCAAAAACTCCATCCAAAAAACCCAAATTGGGAAAACGGTTCTTGGAGAAAAGAGTACATCGCATTCGTTAATTGCATTGCACATGTTGTCTCATTAAAAACCTTGTGTGAGAAATCTTCTAGTAAAAAAACTCACATAGGGAAAAAAAGAGTACAACATTTAACCTTCTTGGTCATATATTCTTGGGATATTCAATTCTTCATGAATAAAATACTTCAGTATTTTAGCAAATAAGATCTACTTGATCTTTTGTAATTCTAGTGGTTTACCTTAAAGGCGATTCAATAAAATATGCTCCCCCCCTCATAAAGCCAAACTTTGAACTTCATTGTTCAAAACACACTTTTTCATAAACGTGTGCAAGCTAATGGTATGCGTACCACAATACTATATCTTTCAAAAGTTGGCTCATAATTCTTCTATGAATTATATGAGTATAAACAAGAGCAATATGCTTCATGCATAATAACCACCTATTAGTTGTGCAAAAACAAAATATTATCCTTCGAGTAATAAATCCTTTGAGGATTATGGGGAAATAAATTAATATTCAAAATCTTCTAGATAGTGTATCAAACTTATACTAGAGTTTGGATACTCATATTAATCCTTAGTGGATTTTCAAATTGTATGTCTACTAATCTTCGAGATTTGATTGTACTAAATCCAAAAGTATTTGGCATTTAGGGGATAATTCAATTGCCAAAACCACCATTATTCTTATACCTTCTATGGTATATAGAGGATATCATTACTACATTGCTAGCTTTTCATACACTTTCTAAGTGTTTCGATGACACCTTCATGGTGTTTAAGATTCCTCATTTTCTTTCTCTCGGGTCTATATTCACTTCAGGGATGAATGGTGTTTATTCAAAAATTGATGGTAAATCCTTCATGGATTAATTCCTTCAAGGATGCACATTCATTCTTAATGAATTAATAATTCTCTTCTATGAGATACATTCTCTCTTTGCATGAGAGATGAGTGATATACGCAATGACATAGCGTTATTCCTTTGTAAAATCATTTAATGATTGTAATCCTTCTAGGACATGCTCTTCTTGAGACTTGAATATTCATTCAGAATATATATATCTTAGACTTTAATACTTAGTATGAGATTTCTACAAGTTGCGATTTATATTCTTCGGGAATTATATGGATTTTCATAATCCACTTATTAACCGCATATTCGATATTCATTTGTTTCATTTGCCGTAGAGATATAGTAGAACATTCATTTCTTCTTAATAGGAGATTCAACCTCAATTGCTTTCTTCATTGATTCCGATATAATCGCTACAAGCGATTTTGCCATGGACTTTATTTTCCGGATCAGGGTTCTCACAAGAGAAACATTCGCAATTAAAGAGGTAGTGTTGTCGACAACTATTTTCTCTTCTCCCAATACTCTCACAATGTGAGAATATTTTATCTCTGTCATTTCCCAAACAAGAGATGGTATATTGTTCTACATATCCAACACTAATGATGCGCGCTTAGTATGTTGGATTTCATCTTCATGATGATCCTCTTCATGAGGTGCTCAACCTTCTTCATGAGGCGTTCTCTTCATGAGAATGGAGGAGTTCCATTTCATTTCTATTTAACAAGTATATACTAAACTAGAACCCACAAAGGCCCCCGTAGATTTAGCTTGATAGTATACATAGTTTACTACTAGTAAACACAACTTCTAGTTTATAATTTCAAGTTACTCCTCTCATTTCTAAAAATATCCGGCATATACTCCGCTTCATGCTTTCACAAGAGTATTAGTCAAACTATTAGTTGACTTAGTGCGTGATAGTATTCCCGCTTCAAGCTTCAATATTTGGCATTCAAAATAGGCTTTCTCTCCCCCTATTGCCAATATTAGATCTTTAATAGCATACTTCAATAGATATCCCCTATCATGGGCTTAAAACAATTCAAATTCATATATGTCCAACTACAAGTGGAGGCCCATGTATGTATGCTATGATTAGGTTTTTATGGGAAATATTCACGCACATATTTAAACATAGGGGGTATTATTCATTATGCAAATTGAGCTAGTACTTAAAGTGCACTTAAGAATGTTCATCATTCCTATGAACTCAGGGATGTTCTCCCCCTGGTATGCACAAAACATAGTTTAGAAAAACTATTTTATTCTCTAGCTTCTTTATTATTTAGCCTAATAAATTGATCCAATACTCATACAATTAAAAATATGGACCATATACTACGAAAATATAGATACGCAACATACAAGTTCACATGGAATTTCTTCTAGAATTTTCTAATTGCCATCAATGCAAAAATCCCTTAATGCCTTTTCTTCATAAATCCCAAATCATCATAATTGTGTTATCCACTATCTTAGTTCCACAATAATTCATCCCATCAAATGGGTTAGTCTCCATTGAGAAAATTTCATAAACTCACTCCCCCTGATCTTAGGCTGCTCGGCCCTAGATCAATCTATTGCTTATGCATACAATGCATATATAGACATAGCATGCTAGCTAGCCAATAGCTACTAGCTACAATTATAGCAGCTTATGCTATGCTAATATTTATGCAAGAGTGGAGATAGTTGCAGCTCAATGAGATACACACATGCAGTGTAATGTGGAACGTTAGAATTGGCCTAACATAATAGATAACAACAAATTGCAAAGCTACAAGCTTACTTGCAATTAGTGCAAAGAGAGAAAGTTAACTCTCGCCTAGGAAGGGACGCGAGTAACTTCAAGTCCCGATACACACACTTAAATATTGATTTAGGGACGGCTATGCCTATTAAAAAATATATTATCCACATTTTCTTATGCCTTTATCCAAAATTACTCCCCTTTTCATACCATAACTACTTCAAGTAGTAATTGCTTCAAGCATTATCTATGAATATCAATTCTAATGCGTCCATAGAATCCAAATCATACTTCTAGTATTCAATGATTATGACATGAAATTCGCATATCCAATGTACTATTCGGTGTACACCATAGGACTCGGGGTAGAATATAATTTCTAGTTCTCTCTTGGCTAAATCGATCCTTCTAAGACCGGTTAATATGCCAAGATAGTCCAACTATTCATGTGCTTTTAGGAAATTCAGTTTTCCATCTACCTACATGGTAGTGATGCACAAAGAACTATAACCTTCGTGGCTAATTAAGGCTTCTTTTGGGATAAAAATAATACAAAATTTATTTTGATAGGTAATAGGCAATTTGTTTATATGTGAAAACATATAAATCTAATTTATTCCATGAGAAGTTCACACATATTACTTCAAGTAATTGCAACTAAGAATATTAAACGTTTCATATTAGTCTTCAAGCTAACAAATTAACCATTAACCACTTAATTCAACGGGAATTAAAACTTAATGCACCACCATCAATACTATTAATACTAACGTGTATAAACTTCAAAGATAATAAGCACATGATTTAAGTTCTTCTTCAAGAGAAACTTTATGTGTTCCAAATAATATCCATTTTTCGCATGTCAAACTTCTATACTTGACAAGTTTATAGCTTCATGCTTTATATTCAAGAGTTATGATATACCGTCACAAGCCTTCAAGGGGGTGTAACATATATGCAAGCCATATATTCAAAATTATTGCAATTGATAATATCCCTGGTTTATAAAAAGTCGTCTAAAAATTCTAACTCAATTTTCATGATTAAATTCTTATGGTAAATTCAAATACTTCAAGTATTACATTGCTCTTTGATATTCTATATACAAGAGATACTTCTTCAAGAATGTAGATCGATATAATCTTATTTACCATCTTGTCTTCTAGACATTTACAAAGCTTCAAGCTATTGTTTATAGAGCGGCGTTAAGCATACAAGCTTCAAAAATTCGACTTTCAATGCAATATGATAGTCTATAATCATAATTTGGGATTTTACTCATGCAATGAGTCCCACAATGCATTTGTTACTTCTATCGGCCATATACTCATTCTAGAGAGTAATTCGGAAATATATATATACCGAAGTTTACTACACTTCAATGGTAGCAAAATATCCTACATGGATTTAATAATGACCGTAACAAATACTTTTACTTTTGAGTAATTTCGGGATATTGCTTCTTCTTTTAAGGCATGCAAAATACCGTAACTTGGACCATGTGCATATAAGTTTACTACATGTAAACGAGTAGCAAGGCGCAAAAAAATAGTGGATGGTTACTCAAAATATTCTTAGAAGCATCCTAGCATTTTTCGAATTATGGTATATACAAATTTTTAGAATTTATACCAAGCATTCATTCAAAAATTAATATGCTAGGAAAAACAAATATGAGCCTCTTAATGGTGATAAGTCTAAGGTCCGCAAGATCTAGAGAGCCCATACATAATTCATGATGTGTGATAAATAAATGCATTCAAAAGAATATAAAATATCACATGGCACATATACATAACACGAAATAAACAAGTAAATATATTCAAACGAAATATTTCCCGATAATGCTCGTGATACTTTTCTTCTAGAAAATCAACTTGGTGTACGCTACGTATAGCTGAAGTTTTTGCGTGTTAGCCACGGTGATGAGCTGCATGCTAGCACCAATTTAACCACCCATCATACATGTTGAAACTACAGGTTATAAAATTTCCAAGGCCGGACAAAAGAATATATTTGCATGTTGGAAACTACAGGTTCCCAATCCCGAGATTTAAGAACTATATGATCAATGAGTGTTGTTGTTTTCTGCGATGTAAAGTTCTTCAGGGCTATTACATATAATTGCTGATCAAGCCACGAACGGCATACACGCCAGATTTCAGTATGTATATGAGCCACGGCCGGCTCCGCAACATCCAGGCAACGGAGGACAAAAAGGCAGCAGCTTTGTACCATCTTTGTCCGAAAAATACGAGCAAGAGAGCGGCAGCTGCAGGCTGTTCTCATGTGGTGGCGCATCTGGCTACACACGGCACGCACAAAGTGGCTAGCCCATCGATGCAGACGACGGTAGAACGCGGTGCTCGGGCTGGGAGTCGTATTAAATACGATATATTGGCTTCTTGCCTTGCCTGTTCATACTGCATAAATGACGGTTGCCTATGGATCAATATATTTGAATTCAACTCGATTTAATATTCTTTTCATGGTCAGAATCTCGACTAACAAGAAGATACAGCCTCACTAATCAACGATAGTTTGCATGCTCAGAGAACCAAATCTGCTACTAGTGCCGGATCCAATGACTTACATGTCAAAAGACAGAACAATGCAAAAAGACGAGTAGACGACTGACGATTGCGGGTCATATGGCCTTAGCTTTGTTGAGTTGCGCAACAGCTAGCGTATCATGCAAGCCAACATGTACGTATATGTATAATTGTAATGTAACAATAATCAGTGGCTGCTCGGTCGTATGTGTCAACGGCTTCAAGCCGAATATGACTCCATGAACCATGTATGAGGTGAATTCGATCACAACATGAAGCAGTGCATGTGCATGCGGGTCCAAAACAATTCTGCGCAAAGGGGGTGCTGTCGTTATGCACGGGCCACGCGGAGTGGCGTGGACTTCCGGTCCGTGCCATGCAAAAAGGAAGGCAGAATATATATGTACTTCGAGTATACGTACAATTCTACGTGCATAGAAAATATAGACCATCACGTAGGGAGCACCAACGATCTGCGAGATGCGATTCTTTCGTACCTTTGGTTCTTGAATTCGAGAAGAAGCGAAGGCTGTCGCATAAGACAGTTCGGCTAGGCCGTGGGGACCTGCCGGCGTGACGATGAGTCGATGCAAAGTGCAGATTTGTAGCAAAAGGCAGGTAGCGCAGATCCGTTCCGCTAACAACGCGGGGATGTCGACGCCGCCGGCGTAGTCACGATGAGACGTCGGCACGGCGTCGGTGTCAAGATCGGGGCAGCTTCAACGGCGATGTCGACGAAGAGCTTATCGCGGTTGATAACGTGTTATAAAACGCGTCGTCAGCGGTTAGGACCTTCCCCTCTCCGTTTCTTATGATCACGTAGTAGATAAAAGTAGAACAGGTAGACACAAGATGTAGGGAGACTAATCTTTATTCATCTGAATTATTGGTAATTACAACATAGAGCTCCCACGTATATATAGTCCCGCCAAGGCCTAAGAGTTTCGGTAAGAGCCCACATATAAACGGACTAGGATTAGGATTCATCCTTCTCCTTTCCTTCTAGGATAGAGTCCATGTGTTTTACAACAGAGGCAATATCAATTATTTGTATCCTCGAGAAGTACCCCTGGGACTTCCCACTTCTGAAAGGGTCATCAAGTGTGCCATAGAAGATTGGATCTTAAGACAAGGACACGGAGATTGGAAAGATTGCCAAGCCAAGATGGGAAAACATCAATAATTTTATTGTTTCCAACGTCAAGAACCTCCAAATTAGGGCATTTAGAAAGAGCCCTAGGCAACTGTCCTTGAATGTTATTTCCATTTATATCTATTGTCTGAAGATCACATTGGCTATTAATATTATAAGGCAACTCTCCTTCGAAGTGATTCCCCCTCAAATTCAATATACTTAAGTTGCCATCTTCTATCAGGCAAGATGGAACCTGCCCTCTGAAGTTGTTATTTGCCAGGTCAAGGACTCTAAGATAAGTTAAATTGCAAACTGAGGGTGGTATATAGCCTGTTATGTTATTGTTGGACATCTTAAGATACACAATTCGGCTGAGATACAAAGTGAAGTTTAACATAATAGATGTGAATCTGTAATTTGAATAATCCAATACTTGTTCTGAATTGCTATCCATTGTCAACATGCTTGGGATTGGGATCTGTCCCTGGATTCTGTTGGAACTCAAATCAAGAGATTCCAATTGACTAGGGAGAACATATGAAGTGAGTTGCAAATCTGTGAACGCATTGTTCGAAAAGATTCAAATTTGTAAGGCTATGGTCCCATATCTGCCATATCCAATTTGGAATGGTCCCAAGTATCTTGTTGCATGAAAGGTCCAGTATATTGATATAATCAAGGTGTACCAAAAAACTAGGAATTTCGGTCAAGCCACACCACTTCAGATCTAACTCAGAGAGTTTTGGTAATAAACGGAACGTGGAGTTACTTCTTTTTCCATCCTTGATATAGAACTTGTTGTCAGATAGACGCAACATAGAAAGCTTTCTGAGTTTCCAAAAGGAGTCAAAGTCTACTGAACCTGTCAGGTTATTTGAGCTAAGATCCAAAATAACCAAATTTATGAGGTGGAAGAGTGAAGAAGGAATATTTCCGCTGAATTTATTATCATTTAAACTAACAATTTTCATGGATGAAGATACTGTATGAAACTCTTGTATGGGTCCAGAGAGTTGATTCGATGAAAGATCCAATTGTAACAATGATGGTAAAGTGAATAGAAATGTCGGCACATCCCCTGCAAACAAGGGTGGGCTATGTCAAGTTCTTATTGAGAGAACAAAGTGCATATTATGTGAAAAAAATAGTAATAATTAAGAAAATGAGACATGTTTTCTAGGAAACAGTCGAGAATATCAAAAGAAATTAACAATAACAATGTGCACATAACTTTGTATACTCCGTGCTTTCATCAAATAGGATGTAAAAGAACTCATTATGTGTTTATGAAGTCTGTGTAGGCCGTCCATTCTTCATTTTTTTCCAACAAAACACTAGCATTCATATTTTTCTTAGCTAAAGAAATTTGTATTGATCTTAAACATTATATAAAACCAATATCACTCCAGTCCTCTGCGTAGAAACGATCCATATAGGTACAAAGGAGAAAAAAATGACATGGTATCTACCAAACCACAACCGGCAACAGCACATGACATTAGCTTAAGCTTCATCGGCTAGCAAATGCAACACTTGGACGGTAACTAAGTTCCTCTAAGAGCAACACCGCCAAAGGGAATGACGAGCACATGCTGATGTTGCCCTGATCAAACTAGTGGAAAACTGAAAACTGGAACTATGGTTTTCACCTTGAAGAGCAAGTTTTTCAATCTCTAGACGATGCCTTGATCTAGAAACCACAACAATGCGGCCATTGCCAGGTGCAACCACAACTAAACCAACGATGCCTTGTTTGATTACTAATATGTCCTGTTTTGATATTGGATGATGTTGACAATGAAAATTGTTCAATTTTTGAAGTTGTTAAAATTCTATATGAACTTCATCATTGTGCTCCTCTCATTAAGATGGTCAGAAAACATATATGGAATGTCCAATTCGGAGGTGAGATGAAGGAGTTATGCCCTCGGGAAGAGGCTCCAACGTCGGAAGTTCTAGCCCTTATCGTAACTTCCAAGGGTAACACCGCCTGGATGCCCGGGTTACCCCCCATGACAAAATTTCCGACAAATAGACCCAAAAAAGATCTAGGTCGGATATGACCTTTTGGATTTCGACCCGAACTTCATCCAAATTTGTGGGAAACATGGAAAATATACCTTGAAAGGGTTTCTTACTAGGATATAAGACCCTCCCCTCTCTCTCTACAGATTAGGATGAAGTTTAGGGGTTCTTTATATTATTTTTAATGGAAGACATGAATAATAATTATAATAATTATAACATATATATCAATTAGGGGCTACTTTATATTATTTAGTGATTAGTGATAGAAGTTGGTTATCTTTAAGCTACTTTCATAATGCCAGCTAATTTTAAGAAAATATAATAGATCATGTATATTATTATTAATGATGATTCAAGTCTCTAGAATTATGGTTGATGATTTTACTTTTGTGATAATTCTTTGGATTATCTCTTTTCTAACGCTTCTCTTAAGAACTAACACCTCTAACGAGTAATAGTAAAGATAGAAATAACAAAGAAAGAAATATTTAAGAGCAAAAAATGGCAAATGTTATTTATGACAAAAGTTACCATGGGTTCATGTATGTTAATGGTTCTTGTACGTATCATATCATTTGATGCATAATTCAAAAATAACAAGGTATAATGTGATAATTGGATTTTGAATCTTACCGACCAGGTCGTTCTGTGAAAGGTCCACAAAAATTAGTTTAGTCATATTGGCAATTGTATTTGGTATTCTCCCAGAGAAGCTGCAATCTCCCAGTATTAATACTGCCAACTTATTCAGATGTCCAATTGCCGGTGTTATAGGGCCAGATACACCATGGTAATCATAGGATATTTGCAGGAATCTTAAGTTTTTGAGATTGCCAACTGAAGAGAGTAATTGGCCCGAAAAAGCACAATCAGAGATTGCCAAATATTCCAATGTCGTGAGGTTGCCAATTGAATGTGGAATTGGCCCAATGAAACCACAATATCTGATATCCAAGCTTCTCAAATTGGTGAGGTTTCCAATCCAGGAGGCCATTGTCTTGGTGGAGTAGCAATTAGACAGTTTCAATGTTCTCAAGCTCTGGAGATCACCAATCCATGAGAATTTTGACCCTACCTCCCATGAAAAATTTATCGAAGAGAGTCGCAAGGTACTAATATGGTCCAGCTTGTTTACAAAAAGATAGGGTGGCTCCGTAAAAATTGAATTTCCATCTATTCCCAGATCTGTCAAAGAGGTGAGATTGCCAAAGTAGCTCAGAGTGACACCAGAGAAAAGGGTATCCTGCAGATTCAAAGTTTCCAGGGAGCTCCCATAGAGAAATTTTGGAACATGCCCCGACAGTTGATCATTATTTGACACATCCAGTACTCCCAAATTCTTCAGTTGAAAGATTTTGTGAGGAAAGTTGCCTCCCAAATTATTAAAGCTGAGTTGAAGAACTCTTAAGCTGAGAAAATCTGCAAAGAATTCCGGAACCACGCCGGTAATTCCATTCATTTTGAGATTGATCACTTCAATAGAGCGGAGGCGTGACATGGAGTAATGGATAGGACCAACCAGCCTGCAATACTCCATGCTAAGAACCTGAAGATGAGGAACATATTTTCCAAGAGTTCGGCCCCAATCTTCTCTGCCACTATCTATGCCCACTCCGTCAAGGTAGAGCTCTCTCAAATTCGTGAGGTTTGACACTAGTGCTTCGAAACTTGGTTCTTGCAGAACTAAAAAGTTATAGCTGTCAAGAACATTATAGAGTGTGTCTATTTCAGCACCATCAATGTTGTGGATTGAAGAAATATCCAACGAGACGAGACTCGGGAGTTTGCCTATTACCATGGGAATCTGTCCATAGAAACCAGAGTAAGAAAGGTTGAGGTGTGTGAGTACCGAAAGCCTCTCAAAGCCACTTGCCGGAATACGGGATCCACCAAAGTCATTCTTGCTCAGGTAGAGTCGCTGGAGTGAGGTGAGGTTGAAGAGCGCTCCATCAAGACTGTAGCTGTACAAGCCACGGCCACTGAGGTCAAGAACAGTGACATGGCCAGAGATGCTGTCGCAGCCAACACCCTCCCAGAAGCAACAGTCCGTGCCTGCTTCCCACGAAGGAAGGGTGTTGGTGGAGTAGTCGAAGAGGAAGGATCGCTTGAGCTGGAGGAGTGCTGCAGCATGGTCTGGATGGCACGAAGGAGCTGTGAGGTTACCATAGGAAGTGTATGAAGCTAGTGAATGGAGGTGTATCAGTACTATGAAGAGGGGAAGGAGATAACTAGCACGAGCCATCATTCTCCTTACACTTCTGAACAAAATGTAACAAGACAGTTCTATATATTGATCAGAGATGACATCCCATTCAGAATTTTTTTGCTAATTTGACAGTTTTTTTAAACTAATTACAGGATTAACACATGTTGACTTTATATTCCAAAACTAGCATATTTGGTGGCGCCTTTGCCAAAGGCGCCTGAAATACACGTTGAGGCGCCTTGCATGGTGGCGCCTCAAGGCTGCCACGCAGGCACCCACGGCACAACATGCAGCTGACGTGGCAGGCCTTTGAGGTGCCTTTGGCAATGGCGCCTCAGTGTGGTGCCTTTCGCGATGGCGCTTCAAGTCTGAATACAGCGCCGCGGTAGGCCTCCCTTCCTCGAACCATTGCTGCAGTGTTTTGTTCTAACCATTGCTGCCCGGTGCAGTGTTTTGTTCTAACCATTGCTGCCCGGTGTTGGATAATGAAGCTGCTATTCCTGACTTACGAAGTAGTCCTGATGCCTTCAAGCTTCTCATGACTCTTAACAGATTTTGCCTCATCGACAAAGTTCACCGAGCCTGGTTTGTTTCAGACACTAAAACTCAGTACGATGCAATAAAAGCAGCAAGAGAAATAGGATAGGAACATTTTCAGATATAACAATTTCCGTTCCAGCACTACGAAGTAAGATAAGATAAGTTCGAGAAGTTAAGATAAATTCGAGAAGTTGTGCAAAAACATTTTTCTGTTCCTAAGATTAGAAATAATGCTTCCTTGCAAATAATGACAATAACTTAAATTATGTAAATTATACAAACTAAGAGATATTTATTTGTGTGTATAACTTGCCTCCATTATATAATCCATTGTTGTGGGTTACTGATTTTTAACTGCTCAATCAGTGTACAATGAAATAGCTCAAAAGTTAGAATCAAGAGTTGCCATGTAGTAATCAGGATCAAGATACTGTCTCCATTCTTGTACTTAATATTTGTGGTACCAAATAAGTACTGTTAGATTCAGCTTGCATTGGAATATATTTTTTATAGTAATACCATTGTCGTGTCCAAATGTTAATACTCTTCTGTATAAATTTGGTCAATCTTCTTAAAAACAGTTGGACTTAAGAGAAATCTAGAACTGCATTTTCTTTTGATGTTTTGGGAAAGAGGTAGTATTTGATGCAACTCTAAATGTAATACATTATTGGATCAAAAGGAATGGTATGGAAGGGGGGGGGGGGATTGTACAGTACGTAATATATTGCCAGCTTTTTGGTACTAATCCACATTCCAGTAGACCCATTCTAAGCTTGTAGTATGGATAGAAGAACTTAAGAACAGGGACACAAATACATGGAGGCACTGCATACTAAATGTTTAGTTATTACTCTGGATTTTTACAGCATTCCACCTGTCATTAGACACAAAACCTTTGGAAACATATATAATCTCCTAAATAATGTACGTTTAACCAGATAGGTATGAAGTTGGGGGCGAAGATGTTGTGATTCTGTGATTTAGAATTCCATTGGTAGACACTCTGAAAGTATAAGACATACCAAGTTAACATCATAATTTTGTTCACAAAACTTTGAAAGATCATGACATAATCCTTCTTCCTTCGTAGGCACCAGGCACTTGACATCAATAGGAAGCCAGTACTCAAGCCATTTTTGTCAGAGTTCCACAAAAATTGAGTCAATTGCAATTTGACGTGCTTTTGCACCCTCAGAGAATTGTTTTGAGCTTGTATATTCTCCTGTAAGCTCAGCAAAGAATTCAATGTCCCGCTCCATCTATGTTGTAGAAAAAGGTTTGCATTATTATATTGATTTGGAAGCCTTAAGGGTTAGTTTATCCTTTATTCTTTTGAAATTATGGTTTTTGTTTTTTAAACGTTATCATTGTTTTTAAATAAATTAGCGACTTTTCCCCCTGTCGAGAACACAGCTAGCCATTGGGAACACACTAACAAAAAGGGAGGCCGACCGCGGCCCTGTATTCAGACTTGAGGCGCCATCGCGAACGGCGCCACACTGAGGCACCATTGCCAAAGGCGCCTCAAAGGCCTGCCACGTCAGCTGCATGCTGCGCCGCGGGTGCCTGCGTGGCAGCCTTGAGGCGCCACCATGCAAGACGCCTCAACGTGTATTTCAGACGCCTTTGGCAAAGGCGCCACCAAATGTGCTAGTTCTGGAATATAAAATCAACCTGTGTTAATCCTGTAATTAGTTTAAAAAAACTGTCAAATTAGCAAAAAGATTCCCCATTCACCTCTGCTCACAGCCACATGGTGGGGTCCACCGTAATGACTTTGAAGATTTCAAAGTCAAGCTGCCGAAATATACCAATAATTAAGAGGGGGGCAGCTTTGGCCGAATCAATTAATCAATTAATAATATACCAATAATTAAGAGGGGGGCAGTTTTGTTAGGCTAGTCTTAGTGACATGAGATGACAATGACAATGACAATATATAGCCTGCCATGTATATATTTTTAATGACATGACAATGTTTTAATCTAGAGAGAAGAAATGAGTTTTACGACGGAACTCTC
This sequence comes from Hyparrhenia diplandra, assembly GCA_015847255.1. NCBI lineage: Eukaryota > Viridiplantae > Streptophyta > Magnoliopsida > Poales > Poaceae > Hyparrhenia > Hyparrhenia diplandra. Next base: position 46,058 of record JADLZK010011811.1, read on the forward strand.
TTCACACGATTACCAACTCTGTATGAGTTTTAAAATTAAATGTATACAAAACCATAGAATAAAACTTTACAATGAGAGTGGGTGTTCCATCTAAGTTTCATTTCATTCGATATAATAACATGGCGGTCTTGAAACATCACAATGAAACTCTCCATTAAGACTGACCTTATATACACACATGGAGATCTTACCTTTATATTATCAAGACATATGAGATCGAAGAAATTACTGTAAGTATCATGTTATCGATAGACATATGCTTACCACCTAAAAGAATATAGGGCCATTACTTATTGAAATAAATTAGAAAAACTATGTGTCATGTGCCAAGTTAAGAACTTTAATATAAAAATGGACAAGTTTCACTAAAAAAACCAACCAACTTATTTACGTTCACTTCATTAGATTATTATCCTCTCAAAGATTATGCTAGTGAACCATACATCTATATATCTTGCAATAGGATAGCTTGGAAAAATCATAGCTAGCTCGCTACCGCGGGACTTCATTTCACATAGGTAAGTGCTGATACAAAAAAAGAGGCGAGGTGAGTTGGATTCATAAAAATTTAACCTTGGACTCTACTTGAATTCTCATTACAACTGATGTGCATTTAAGTTTATCTAATGTTATCTATCTACCCAAACTTGGTTTATAAATTAGAGGCAATTATATTGACTAGCCTATGCTACTCCAGAAAAGGTAAGCCACGCTAGTATAGAACACATTTGGAGTGTAACTAGCGTCGCACATCGGGTGAAAAAAAAACACACTAGACGATCGTCCGCGATGATGACAATGAAAAAAGACTCTAATAATCATTGCATCTAGCCATCCATCCATTATAAAGTACCCAAGTCCCAGGCCACAACCCGCGCCCGGGGGTGGCCACGGTAGTCCCAAAAAATGTTGGCCCTTGGATCCTCGATTTGACAGTGTCGCTGCCTCCTCCACACCCAATATATATCTGCTCCAACCCTAGCTCTCTCAGGGCCGCATCCGCGCCTCCTCCCTCTCCCTTCTCTCTCGCGGTGGCGGCTAGGGCGGCGCCTTGGCGTGGCGGGTGCGGCCACGGGGTGGCGGTACCACGCCCCGAGCACGGCGGCGCGGCGGCCCCAATCGCGGTACCTTGCGTGGTGGCGGCCATAGGCTGCGGGCGCGCCTCGGGCCGGCGGCGCACCCGGCCAGCTCAGCGCGGGGACGGCGTCCCACTAGCGCGGCCTCGGCCCCCATGGGCGGGTGGTCTCTGGGCGCCAACGGTGGCGCACCACACAAGTGCGACCGTTTGGCGGCGCAGGGTGAGCGCCCCACCGGCAGCGCGCCTATAAAGTACCCAAGTCCTAGGCCACAACCCGCGCCCGGGGTGGCCACGGTAGTCCCAAAAATGTTGGCCCTTGGATCCTCGATCGGCGGTGCCGTCTTGATGAGGACATGATAGGCTCAGATATGACCTTGTTAACCACTCAAAAAATTAAAGGTGAATCAACTCTATTGCAAGTTTAGATTTGATACATTTGAACGATTGTTCTTTGCACCATGATCTTTGTGTGTTTTCCTTTTCGTAATTACTTACATGGATCAAGGGAAGGGTTGACTACTGTAAAGCATGGAGGATTAATGAAGTTGATTGGGGGCCAATCCAAGAACAATGGAGAGGATCGTGAAGAAAATAAACATGAAGAATTTGGGCGAGGACATCACCTATGTTTAGCGAACAGCCATGCATCCTTGTTGGCGTGAAGAACCTGGAACCAAGGACGTCCACCACCTATTTTTATCCATTTGGCCGTGAAGAACTTGGAGGAGGACATCACCTATATTTTGCCAACAACCATGCACCCGGTTGGCTTGGAGCCGTGAATAAATTAGAGAAAGACAAAAGCCATGTTTAGACAATAAACATGCCTTCCACACAATAACCACGTCTTAGGGATCACTAGTCGTCATGCATCGTGGTTGACGGATCACCCAACACCACGGCATTTCCTTTCACCAATTCATTACTTAACGCTCCTAGAGCTGGCACTTTCTCTTCGGGTTTTGTTTCGTTGTAAGTTTACCCATTGCTACTTCCTTGTAGACGCGTGTGTCGACTAGACCATCCGTTCTACTTGATTGAACCCCACCTTTGATCAATCAATTGAGTTCTTCATTTCTATCTAGTGATTTTAGCACTTGTTCATACTTGTTCTTGCCGGTTTCTCGATTGCTTGCGGGGACAGGTGCCCTAGTGGCCGGGTGTTGCGCTCCACAAGATCGTGATGACCATTGGAGGTGGTGTATCGGTTGCTAAGGCGCGAGTCTTGGAAGGTCAGTAGTCGGGCCGTGAACGCCGTCTCCATCCCCAAATCGATTTATCCCCACCCTCTCACCAAAAGATCGGGAACAAACCCCAGCGAAGTTCTTATTATTTGGTATCGAGCCGGGCCCTTGTTTAAGGGGTGAGAATGATGAGGACATCCTCCACTATTACCCGTTGGCAAAGACGCAACACTAAATGGGCGGTGTGGCCTGGGGTTGTAGTCGGGCGGCGACCGTGTGAGCCTCGATAATCCCACCTCGCTAAACTTGGGAGGAGGAAGACACCTTAAAAGGGAAAGCCACCCTTCCCCTATCAGACTAGTCTTTTGGAGCGATTGGGCCTTTCCCTGAGTGGGGGCACCGGAGTGCGGTGCTAAGATTGCCGAGGCGCAACAGGAGGCCCTAGTGGCGTTGTAGCCGGATCGGTGTGTCGTATTTTCGGTTTGTTCCCGATCTTTCGGTGAGAGGGTGGGGATAAATCGATTTAGGGATGGAGACGACGCTCACGGCCCGACTACAGCCTTCCAAGATCGCGCCTTTAGCAACCGATACACCACCTCCAATGGCCGCCACGATCTTGTGGAGCGCAACACCCGCCACTAGGGCACCCGCCCCGCAAGCAATCGAGAAACCGCAAGAACAAGTATGAACAAGTGCTAAAATCACTAGATAGAAATGAAGAACTCAATTGATTGATCAAAGGTGGGGTTCTCAATCAAGTAGAACGGATGGTCTAGTCGACACACGCCGCCTACAAGGAAGTAGCAATGGGTAAACTTACAAACTAAAACAAAACCCGAAGAGAAAGTGCCAGCTCTAGGAGCGCTAAGTAATGAATTGGTGAAAGGAAATGCCGTGGTGTTGGGTGATCCACAACCACGATGCATGACGACTAGTGATCCCTAAGACGTGGTTATTGTGTGGAAGGCATGTTTATTGTCTAAACATGGCTTTTGTCTTTTCTAATTTATTCACGGCTCCAAGCCAACCGGGTGCATGGTTGTTGGCAAAATATAGGTGATGTCCTCCTCCAAGTTCTTCACGGCCAAATGGATAAAAATAGGTGGTGGACGCCCTGGTTCCGTGTTCTTCACGCCAACAAGGATGCATGGCTGTTCGCTAAACATAGGTGATGTCCTCGCCCCAAATTCTTCATGTTTATTTTCTTCACGATCCTCTCCATTGTTCTTGGATTGGCCCCCAATCAACTTCATTAATCCTCCATGCTTTACAGGCGAAGTCAACCCTTCCCTTGATCCATGTAAGTAATTCAAAAAGGAAAACACACAAAGATCATGGTGCAAAGAACAATCGCTCAAATGTATCAAATCTAAACTTGCAATAGAGTTGATTCACCTTTAATTTTTGAGTGGTTAACAAGGTCATATCTCGAGCCTATCATGTCCTCATCAGCACGGCACCGTCAGATCGAGGATCCAAGGGCCAACATTTTTTGGGACTACCGTGGCCACCCCGGGCGCTGGTTGTGGCCTAGGACTTGGGTACTTTATAGGCGCGCGCCGCCGGTGGGCGCCACCCCGCGCCGCCAAACGGCCGCACTTGTGTGGTGCGCCACCGCTGGCGCGCCAGAGACCACCCGCCCATGGGGGGCTAAGGCCGCGCTTAGTGGGACGCCGCCCCTCGCGCTGGAGCTGGCCGGTGTCCGCCGCAGCCGAGGCGCGCCGTCGCCAGCCTATGGCCGCCACCACGCAAGGTACCGCGATTGGGGCCGCCGCCGCCGCCGCTTCGGGGGCCAGGGTACCGCCACCCCGTGGGCCGCACCGCCACGCCAAGGCGCCGCCCTAGCCGCCACCGCGAGAGAGAAGGGAGAGGGAGGAGGCGCCGGATGCGGCCCCGAGAGAGCTAGGGTTGGAGCGTATATATATTGGGTGTGGAGGAGGCAATGACAATGCCAAATCGAGGATCCAAGGGCCAACATTTTTGGGACTACCGCGGGCCACCCCGGGGCGGGTTGTGGCCCGGGACTTGGGTACTTTATAATGGATGGATGGCTAGATGCAATGATTATTAGGAGTCTTTTTTTTTCATCACATCACGGACGATCGCCTAGTGTGTTTTTTTTTTTCACCCGATGTGCGACGCTAGTTACACTCCAAATGTGTTCTATACTAGCGTGGCTTACCTTTTCTGGAGTAGCATAGGCTAGTCAATATAATTGCCTCTAATTTATAAACCAAGTTTGGGTAGATAGATATCTGAGCCTATCATGTCCTCATCACGTGCCTCCTCCACACCCAATATATATCCGCTCCAACCCTAGCTCTCTCAGGGCCGCATCCGTGTATCCTCCCTCTCCCTTCTCTCTCTGTTGGTATTTGATAAGCCTACAGAAATATAATGTATAATCCGCAAGCGAACGAATACTAGTGAGCACTTCACCCGGGAGAGGGTTTTAATATCGAATCCACAGGGAGGATGGTGTGAGGATAACTGAGGCATATAACTAATCCCTGAGCAGCAATCAAGGACATGAGAGGATAGAGAGGTAAGGAGATTCCTATGGTTGTCTAGTTCTTATCCTTGTAAGCTATGTTGATATTGTCTTAGGGGGACGTACTCAAAGGAAAACATGGACGAAACATGCAATTCTCCGGCAACGTGGTCCTGCTTGGCCTATCATTCGTGGGCTGGACTTCAAAGGACTCAACAGGATTGTCACTCCGATGATCTACCACACGACCCGGAATGTAGGGTGCATTCACAAGCAACCTCGGTCTAAGCACCATACCTAAACCTAAGCTATTCCTCTAATCTATAGGGTCCTACAGATTAAAGTACTCAAACAAGAGTTGTGAACAATAAGAACAATAAGAACATTTACTTACTTAAATAAGAAGTTGATCCACCATAGAAGTCTCAGGATCAGGTGCCATGAGGCCTTTGATCCTGGAGGTACAAGCATAGAGGAGTCACCAACAGGTCTGGTGCTTTCCCTTCTTCTCCTTCACCCACTCTTTAGCTCTCAAGACTAGATCTAGTCACTCTCTTGGGGTATTACAGATCTAATCTCTCAACTTGATGCTTTGCTCTTCAACTCACTCTAGGGCTTCTAGTTCTACATGGTGTTCTAGTCTAGATTGGAACTAGAGAGGAGAGGTCAGGCCTCAGCCTGTTGAGTATTGAGTTGAATGAATTAGGGTTTCACCCTGGGGTTAGGTGGTCTTCTTATATAGCCCTCGGCGATGAACAGGGACCCTCGGATCAAACCGACCTTGAACAACGGTATAGATACAACCTCAATGTCGGTTAGAAACCGACCTAAGAAGATGAGGCTGACAGGTGGGTCCCACCCGGCGGTCGCCATAGATCTTCCTGGCGATCGCCAGGACCCTATTGCACAACCACTTCTGGTTTCTCCTGGTGTCTTCTGGTGTCTTCTAGAATATTTTAGTCCACTTTTTGGATTGAGTTGCCTCACGGTCAAGTCTTGTCATCGTATGAGATGCAAACTCTTAGGGTTCTCACTGTTCTTATCTGCTTTTATCTGTTCAATCCCTGAAAAGATATAAATCACCAAAGCTCGTGGAATTATGTTAGTAAAGCCCCTAGACTTATGTTGATATTCATTTTATGCCCTTATTTCATGTTTAGTTGACTAGTAATATTATGCTATAACAGGTGTCAACAAGCTCCCCAAGCTTACCCTTTGCTAGTCCCTAGCAAAGCCAAACTTAGCAATGGATCAGGAGTTGCTACAACGCCTTCACGCCTCCAAAGCACACATGCTTTCAAACAAAATTTCTCCTCCAGATAAGAATTAACTGTTCAACCTTCAACTTACCCATATTACCTTTAACTATGGAGCTTATAGCCTTTTCTTTGATCTTGGACAATTGAAAGATAGAACAATCAAGTCAAGCACCATATCTCAAACTCTTTGTTCAACTGCCATTCTAGAGTTTTTGCAAGTTTTGAAAATAAAACTCAAAGTTCCTGATATGACTCTCTCAAGTCTCTCATTTGTGGTATTTGTGGATCCTCACTAAGGTAACAAGGTTGTTTTGTCATCCTCTCATAATCTGTGGTATTTTTGGACTAAGGCAGTAGGACACTATGCCTTCTTCTCTCTCACCCTATATCTAAGGCTTATATCTGGAGCTTATAGGTGGGAGAAAAACTACATGTACTTACTAAGCATATATTGTAAGTTCAAGCAATGGATCCAAAGTCATGAGTCATACTGATCAAGTGATGCATGTGTATGGTGGAAAGGAAATGGTGCTAAGTGGATAATGAGGGTAAATGTGATGAGGTGTATCTAATGGATGAGGGGAAAGCCTAATTCTACTTTTGCTCCTTGAGGAATACCATCTCTCTTTGGAATTTGGACTATTTGAGAGAACCTGGGTTGTATACTCCTTTTCTTTTCTCAATTTTTTCATTTTTTTTTCCTGTCTTCCTTTTTTATGGAGAGGCGGGCCTCTAAGTACCCATTATTTTCAGCGGACACTTGTCTATTGTTTAACTCTCCTTTATTCTCTCTCTCTTTTTTAGAATACAACCCAAATCTCTTTTGCAATAACTTTTGAGAGATAGACAGAAGTAATGGAGCTTTGTAAAACATTGGCTAGATATGGATAAGTGGATGGGTGTAGGGAATATTTTTGGTTGCTCTATCCTAGGATAGGAGTCGAACATTTTTGGTGAATATATATAGTGGATGCAGTATGGATGTTTATGGTAGATGCGTACTTCCAGGGTGGAAATAGCATATGAATGAGTGGAGTCGAGTGGAGTGGAATGCAATGGGGTGGAATGAGATGGAGTGTACAAGATCAGCATGACAAGTTTTTAAGGGTCGACAAAGATTGAACAAACTCAATGCAAAGCAAACAGCCTATATATATGTCAAAAGGTTTTCCTAATCTAGGGAGCATGTATATATGGCTGTGGTAGGAGGTTCAACACTTTGTCACACATGTACTTATCATGTGCATTTTAATTTTCAAAAAATAAATCTTCAGAAATCTAGTATCACTAGGAGTAAGATCAATAGCAGCTCAGACTTTCATATATCATATCCGTCAATTACCTAGACTTTAGAGCAAGCAATTTGCAACCCACAGGGTTTCGAGGTTCAGAGCAAATCTTAAGTCAAAGCAGTTTTGCATTTAAGGCTCAAGAGAAATTAAGCTTGAAAGCTAGGTACTAAAGAGGAATTACGGGCGAGCAACTATTCATCATCTCCAAGTTGTTAATTTTAGGGTTCATTTTATCTTGGCGTAAACAACTTCTTGTACACTCTCTAAACTTATTTATTTATTCCCAAACCTAAAGATCACACTCTACTAAAGACTCTTTTAAACGACTAGACTCTATAAAACTAAACTTCTTAGCAAACTCTTTTTAGCAACTAAGCAAACCAAAATATTAGCTAATAGTAATAATAGGGATACTTATTGTGATAACTGGGGGTGCTCTCCCCAAGCTGGATTAAAGTGTCGGGTTTGTTGATGTGGAAGTTGAGGTAGATAGTGACGATGAAGTCGGCCTATCATGTCTCTCTCTCCCTTCAAATCTTGCTGAACTCAAATAGACAAAAAAGCTTTGTGGAACAAATTAGGCGTTAGTGGTTGGCCATATAGGCCTCATGTGTCTAGAGATTTTCAAGATGGATCATGATTATTCCAGATAGAACTTCAACAAGATTTCTCTTCTAAATGTTTTTAGAGTTTTATATATTTATATGCATGTAAAGAACTATGATGAAAATGCAGCTAGATAAATGCATATTTATTTTTATGCCACCACGGTGAGTATCCCGGTGGGTTGTTACACGCCACAAAATTATCCACATGGGGCTTTGGGATTTTTAATGCAACGCTAATGCATAAATGTAAATATGTAATGCAAGGAAATAAAATATGCTATGCATGATAACTACCAATCTTACCTTCCAGCGAGGGTTCAGTGTTTTAAGTCCTCTGAACAAGACTTCTTACCTTACTCACTCCTCAAGTGTATCATCTGATCTTGGTGGTAGCGTCTCCTGAGATAATGATCTCTGAGGATGGCATCACCCATGTTGCTTGCTTGTCTCATAGTTTGAAGTGAAGCTTTGACAAAGTGGAAGCATGCAACATCTTGTTTAGTGTGCGTACTTTATGGGTTCAGGACATTTCCTTGTAGAATTTTGGAGGAATGAATACTCCCCACATTGTGCTCGAAGTATGTCCTACTTGCAAAGACAAGGTAGAGATCAAGTGCATGGGTCCTGTTAGTGGGAAAACACCAACAAAATCAAAACTTTATTCATTCTTCTCTAATCTTAGGCACATTAAACAAGGCAGAGTTAATGTTTATTTGTTTCATTTATTTATGATGAGGGTGATAAGATCACAAGATAGAGCATTAACGGTTTAATTGATTATGACTATCTTGCAAAGCGGGATGAGCAACATTTTAGTTCACATGAATGGGGGCTATGGGATCAGAGAGTGGTTTTTAGGAACAAAGAACTAAACATGTGAAGCTAAGCAGGATGGATAAAGTTAGGTTTTGACTTCAACATGTTTGATTCTTTATTAATGAGCATGCCATAATTAGGGAAAAACTTAGTTAATGATAGCTTACCTCAAGATGTTACCTTTTATTAGAGTGTGATGGCACCGTAACAACTTGTGGTGGTTCTTTCCCTCTGCTTGGAGCTTTCCTTAATTGGCCTTTTGTGTATCTTGCTCCTAACTCATCTCCTTTATTGCATCATCCTTTCTTCTTGTCCTTTGAATTGTGTAGGACCTTTTTGCTCCTCTCATAGTTTTATTCCTGCGTCATTAGTGGACAACACATACCCGAAGGAGTATACAAGTAGTAACAAGGGTAGTGTTGTTACAAGGCTAAAGGTCACTTTCTATGCTACAGAGAAAAGTTTGATTGAAAATTTTACCATAGATCTTTTATCTCATGTTTCACCTTGCTTTTCTAAAAGAATGATTTTATGAAACCTTAAGTTTGATTTTCATGCATCAAAAATCATTCAAACTTTGTAGAAAAGAGCAATAAGGAATAGAGAGGTTGCAAACCAGCGTGTGAAGTGATGGGAGCATGTGAGGAGGAAGAGCACGATTGGATTATCCTTGGTGGAGTTGGTCTTCCTTCTCCATGTCCTCATCATCCTTAAGTTGATCCTTGAGCAAGTGCTTTTGTTTGTAGACTTTGTTTGTGGCACTCCTCTTCTTTCTCTTGCTTCATCTCTAATGTGAGTTTATCTCAGGACTTCCTCCAAACTTGTTTGAGAGTTTTCTTTCAGCAGAGGTTAGTCTAACAAAATATACCAAAGTCTACACAGGTAATATTTAGTTCAATAATCAAACTAGACTCCATGTCTAATTTAATTAAGGAAGGCATTTTAACCTAAGCACCATGCTTAATTTAAAAGCCTTTGGAAACATACTATTTGTGCTATAGCAAAGTATTCTAAACCAAAGCATACTATGGTAAACAAAGGGTAGCATGAAGGCATTATAGGGATGTACTCAAATGGAGATGAAATAGTGTAGCAACTTGAGCATGTCTTAAAGGTAGAGACAACCAAGATAAGGTAGCAACATGGCAAGAATTATATGAGTGATTCAATATTGTTCAATAATTGGTTGGATATACCTTTACATTGTCATCCTTCGTTCTCTTTGTTCTAGCCCTGAAATGGTTAGTAACAAAAATACCCGAAGGAATATCCTCACAATTATATCTCTAAGCTCACTACACAAAGGGGGTGTTATAGTAAAAGATCTATACTGATGTTCTTTCCCTCTAGATTGCTTGTTTTGGGATAAAAAGCTTGTCCTTAGGAAACCTTCAAATATGATTCATGATGATGAAGAGGTTTTCCCTTATATCACCAATCTCAACATTCAAGCCAATAAGATCAACAACCACCCTTTCTAAATCCTTATGAACAATTATCTCAAGGGGGTTTGAGATCTTGTAGGTGGCAAGATTAGAGATGGCAATTAATTCAGGAGTTTGCTCACATGGGAAAGGATTGGATAGAATATTTATGATGTAACTCCTATGCTCATGAATGTTCTCCAGCTAATGATAATGCTCTTCTTGGTTTCCATTAAATCCTTTATGATGTCTATACTTGGAATTTCTAGGATCGTAGGTAGAATCAAGAAAAAGAACACTAGAGGATTCATTGGGGTCAAGGATGAGGTTGAAGATGGGTTTGGATAAGTTATCTAGTCTGAAATAGAAGGGGAGAAGACATGAATGGATTCTAGATAGCTTTGCTCTCCTTCTATGGCGTCATTAGATATGTCATCCTTGGGTTATCAACGTTCTTTGTAAAAATAAGGATGCTTTCTAAGAGACTCTTCTCTAAGAGGTTTTGATTTATAGGTACTCAAAGGTCTCCTGTGAAGCTAGAAGTTTGTCTCCCAAAGTCATCGCCATATGAGATTCTCAAGGGTAGAATTACTTCTTCCCTTGGAGGGGTTTAGAGTATTGATGGCTTGGGATCGGTAGCTAAATCAAAGAATTAGAATGATTATGATCTGGCTATCAAAACTTCTTCTTTGGTCTAGAGGATGATTCCTTTTCTTCCTTTGGGTGTTCATGAAAAATTCTAGGAAAAAGATCACACCCACTGAGTTTATCAAAACAAACATTGCTTTAGAAAAGGAAAGAAAAGTTCCTCCAGAAAACTGCATGATGGTCATGCGAACAACTTTTCTAGGATGAGACCTAAATACATTATCCTTTTCAAAGGATAGGATTTGGCCTGAGGTTAACTACAGAATTCTCTCCTATAATGGGTTGTTTCATGATCATTTTGATCAACCGTAGGCACAACTCATAGCCAAGGGGTAGGATAGGTTCTAAAGATTCTAATGGCCTGAACTTGTTCTTATGGGTGCAACATAAGGATAGGTGTGGAATCCGAGGATCCCACGAAGATATAAAAGGAAGAGAAAATATAAAAAGAAAAACTACACTAAGGTATGGTACAAGATTAGTTATACTCAATGTTTTCTCAGCAACCATTCTCCCTGGCAACGGTGCCAGAAATGCTTGTTGGTATTTGATAAGCCTACAGAAATATAATGTATAATCCGCAAGCGAACGGATACCGGTGAGCACTTCACCCGGGAGAGGGTTTTAATATCGAATCCACAGGGAGGATGGTGTGAGGATAACTGAGGCATATAACTAATCCCTGAGCAGCAATCAAGGACATGAGAGGATAGAGAGGTAAGGAGATTCCTATGGTTGTCTAGTTCTTATCCTTGTAAGCTATGTTGATATTGTCTTAGGGGGACATACTCAAAGGAAAACATGGACGAAACATGCAATCCTCCGGCAACGTGGTCCTGCTTGGCCTATCATTTGTGGGCTGGACTCCAAAGGACTCAACAGGACTGTCACTCCGACGATCTACCACACGACCCGGAATATAGGGTGCATTCACAAGCAACCTCGGTCTAAGCACCACGCCTAAACCTAAGCTATTCCTCTAATCTATAGGGTCCTACAGATTAAAGTACTCAAACAAGAGTTGTGAACAATAAGAACATTTACTTACTTAAATATGAAGTTGATCCGCCATAGGAGTCTCAGGATCAGGTGCCATGAGGCCTTTGATCCTGGTGGTACAAGCATAGAGGAGTCACCGATAGGTCCGGTGCTTTCCCTTCTTCTCCTTCACCCACTCTTTAGCTCTCAAGACTAGATCTAGTCACTCTCTTGGGGTATTACAGATCTAATCTCTCAACTTGATGCTTTGCTCTTCAACTCACTCTAGGGCTTCTAGTTCTACATGGTGTTCTAGTCTAGATTGGAACTAGAGAGGAGAGGTCAGGCCTCAGCCTGTTGAGTATTGAGTTGAATGAATTGGGGTTTCACTCTAGGGTCAGGTGGTCTTCTTATATAGCCCTCAGCGATGAACAGGGACCCTCGGATCAATCCGACCTTGAACAACGGTATAGATACAACCTCAATGTCGGTTAGAAACCGACCTAAGAAGATGAGGCTGACAGGTGGGTCCCACCCAGCCGATCGCCATAGATCTTCCTGGCGATCGCCAGGACCCTGTTGCACAACCACTTTTGGTTTCTCCTAGTGTCTTCTAGAATGTTTTAGTCCACTTTTTGGATTGAATTGCCTCACGGTCAAGTCTTATCATCGTATGAGATACAAACTCTTAGGGTTCTCTTTGTTCTTATCTCGCTTTTCCATTTCAATCCCCGAAAAAGATATAAATCACCAAAGCTCATGAAATTATGTCAGTAAAGCCCCTAGACTTATGATGATATTCATTTTATGCCCTTATTTCATGTTTAGTTGACTAGTAATATTATGCTATAACAGGTGTCAACACTCTCGCAGTGGCGGCTAGGGCAGCGCCTTGGCGCGGCGGATACGGCCTGTGGGGTGGCGGTACCCTGGCCCCCCGGGGGCACGGCGCGGCGGCGGCCCCGGCCGCGGCACCTTGTGTAGTGGCGGCCCAGCCACGGCGCGCCACGGCCGGCGGCGGCGTCGGACACCGCCCGGCTCAGTAGCGGGGACGGCGTACCAGCGCGCTGGCCGGCCCCCATGGGCGGTGGTCTCTGGCGCGCCAACGGTGAGCACACCACACAAGTGCGACCATTTGGCGGCGCAGGTGAGCGACCCGCCGGCAGCGTGCCGCAATAGCGGCGGCGGTGTGGCACCACCGGATCGGCAAGCTCCAGCGGTGGCTGCAGTACGTGGAGCGCCGCGGCGTCCCCACGGCGGCTAGCGCCCCACGCTGGGCGGCGGGAGGACCCGGCGTGGGCTGCCGCCCGCAGGGCGGCCCCAGCGACAACCTTGCACGGGCGAGCTCGCGGCACCGTGGCCTAGGCCCGGGTTTGGTTGCTTCGTCTTTGCGTCCGCTCCAACGGATGCTCGACCGCATCCATGGGGCTGCGTGGTCGGATCCATCATCTAGGTAGTCTGTATTCCCCCTGGCTCGTCGCCTTCCCAGGACAAAATATGCACAATTGATTCACAATATGGCATCGGCTCTGTGGATTCTTAGTTCAGCTCTTGCTTCGACGGTGTCGTCGCGCTCCATCGTGGGGCGCCTCGCCGATTCCCCGGGCATAGGTGAGCTCGGCCAAATCCTGTTTGTATATCTTACTCTTCATCCTATTTGCCTTGTACCGATGTTGTGGCTGGATGGATGGACAAGAAGAAGGTGCTTACTAGCTTGGACTATACTTCCCAAATTTAGATGCCTAACATATGAAGCATACAATTCAGCAAGATACTTATGTGTGTGCTTTTTTTTTCCTTTGAGCTAACTCCCAATGAATTTTAATGCTCACCACAATTCCTATGCACGGCACACAATGTTCTAAACTGATATGTGATGGTGGCTGTTGTTATTGTTAAAATTAAAGGGATGGAGGATGGAGGCAGAAGGAAACTTATTCAGTCTAGCAGATTTTATGGCAGTGATTTGGTTATTTGGTGTTGATTAATTTCTTATATGTGCACCAGGTTTGGATAGTCATATTTATTCAGCAAAGATGGTTGTCTGGTAAAGAGGCAAATATTTAGGAATACATGTGTGCTGTTACAAAGCATATTATATTTCTTCAAAGATATTGCTTTTGCTGTCATCTCCACTCCTAAACCCTAAACCCAAAGATTACCATGCCCTCAATAGAAATTATTGCTTTTGCTGTCATATTCCTTTAGCTTGTCGCTCAATATCATTATGCTTAATCATTGCAACTCTACAATTTCAACAGAAAACTACGGTCTGCCACATGGAACTCTTCAGCATTAGCTTTTATCAATTCACAGGTAATCTGTAGGACAATTTTGAGTTGTTTTCAACATTTCAATAACGTCAGATGTCTAAACATAATTTAACATGTGGCAGCTTGTTTATGGGATCTCCTGACACGCAGTTGAATATATATAGATAACAGTTGTCTCCCTAGTTGTGAGTCAAGAAGATGGAATATGTTGTGGTGTGCCATCTCATAGACTATGCCTCCTTGGTGTTCTGTCATAAGACTGACATCTATCGTGTCAGCGTGGGGCCGTTTATGTAAGGTATAAGCATTGTTTGGACAGCCTATAAGCACTTTTTGGACAACCAGTCTTACGTAGTATGTAGGGTATGAAGTATGCACATATCGCAGAAGTTTTAGAAATTTAGCTTGAGATTCGACACGTGTAGCCGGGTTATTGGCCTAACTGGTTTGAGTGGTTGAAATAAGCACCTCCAATGACATGTTCAGTTTGTATCAACATTATTCTATTTTCTAGATAGAGCTTGTCATATTCGTTCTTTGTAAAAAGTTATTCAGTTTCCAGATAGAGCTGTGACAGTGATTCGCGCGCTTGCAAATCACAACCGGTGTATTGTTTCGGTGTTAACAATACCATGGACGCGCCCATCGGTGCTAGTCATATCTGTTTTGTATGTAATTTGTTTGGATACTATGTGAGAACTGGAAGCCTAACGTCCCTAAGTGATGTTTTTGTGCACTTCAAGATCTTGTTTTAGCATCTTGAATCTATTTCGACATACCGTGCTAGCTGATCTGTTAGCTTGAGCACTGGCGCTGCAGTGCTAAATCTGTTTTCCAAGTGTTATTTCACAACAATGATAACACAGATCCCTAGCATCATGATGAATTGATGGTGCATGTTTTTAGTTGCATTTGTCTTGCAGGCATCAAAAAATGAACCGGCCAATGCCCCGCGCGCATGGGCGCGCACAAAGAAACTAGTTGATCCATTGTTTCTGGTTTGTGTATCTTTGTCTCAGTGTACGTACTAAACCTTATTTCGGAAGTAGGATCGTCAGTTCATGAAGGTGGGATGTAGGACTATTGAGACAACTGTGATGGATGTGTTTGCAAGACATGATTCTGGAGATTGAGCAACATAATTGCTCTTTAGTTTTAGCAACACAATTGCTCTTTAGTTTGTTCCTTTTGAAATCGTTATTGTCTTGATGGCTCAAAACTTCTAATTTGTTTTTGAGAGTTTTTGGGATTGTTTTGCTTGCTTATAACAATGAGTAGCCATATCATTAGTCAATCTAGAATATTAATATATTCTCTTTTCTAAAAAGACATTTGCCTTCAAAGTCTTCCAAGTAAAGTTCTCTAAGTGCGTGTATGCCCCGTTGAGGACGAAACGAGGAACATACACGTGGTTGATCGCTGTGAAATGGACCAGACTAGACACTGACTTTGGTGCGGAGCCAAGCTGCCATGGCCCACGGCTTTAAATGAGTAGATCTAACACAATTTGATTTTTCATTTTACGATTTTTCTGTGATTTACTATGATTTTTCAAAACTGCTTTAGGGGGTAATTTGACCGGTTTTCGAAAGTTTAGGGGGTGATATAGACCATTTTATAGGTTGGGGTTATGTAGTCTACTACCCATAGTTGAGGGGGTGATGTAGACTTTTTCCAAATAAAAATTGCAGATCTTGAAAAGTTATGAAACATTGTAGTTGATCACTTTTTGATTTGAATCCGTTTAGGGCATCAAATAGTCAATTTGCATTCGAATTTGTATAATTTGTGGACATATATGAGTGTGTAGTGCAGTGGACATGGAGGTACCGCGAGGGGGAGGTCGCGGGTTTGAACCCCCACCGCCGCGTAGCGTCGTGATTTTACGCGAAAATATGCGCGTCTTGTGACTTTGACGGAGCGGGTGGGTGGCTGACTGATGGGGGCCTCGCCCGATTAAAACAAATGTTTTCCCATTTCTTTTTGAGGCAGCGAGCAAAAATGCTCCTACAAAGGGTCGCCAACCGTCCCTATAGTTACGTTTTATCATAGTGTTCGTCACCCTAACAATTTCAAACGGTGAAGTATACTAATTAAATGTCACAGCACATGGGCCTATGGGCCATGGCGCCCGTCTTTTTTTTTGCTTTTTGATCTTTTTTTTTTCAAAGAATCTCACAAAAACATCTTTTTTTGTTTCCTTGCACAATATGGACCCTTTTCTCGGCGCCATGGGTCACGGCGCCAAGTTATAACGTCTCGACGCACCACCCATGGCGCCGAGGTTCACGGCGTGTAACACCCTCGGTGTTACCGCGTATTTCACTTACTAAAATCCGTCATGAGCATCATATTGTGTAATGCATGTGATAAAATATAAAACGTTTCTTGTATATATACACACACGCATACTATATATAGACATATACGTGACCTTGAGTTAGAGCTGCTAGCTAAGAGGTTTAGTGTTTGGTCGTTGTTAGCCTTGCCTTCAATGTCATGCATGCATGCACTTGGCCGGTGGTGCTTCTAGCAGAGCCGTCGTCGTATAGTTGCACTTGTTGTTGCGTCCACCATGCCAGACCACGTTACCTTGCACCCTGGCCTGCGTCGTCACTTCACTTTTGAATGCCTCTGCTCCTAGCACTGTGGCACGTCGTTGCTGGCGGCCGTACGGCGTACTCTCGCGCTCGCCGTCGTTAGCCATTCATCTCGTCCTGCTCGTCGTCCCTGCTTCTGGCATGACAGCCCTGGACGTCGTGGCTGAGTGCTTGGCCACTCAGACTGCCTCTGGCCCTAGCACGGTCGGCTGACCAAGCCTGCCTTTGCCATATCCTAGCTGCGTTGCGGCCGACTCGGACGCTGCGGTTGCTGCTGCCGTCTTGATTGCGTCGCGACGCTGCAGCTCCCATCGCCTCGCCGTCGCGTCGGTCCTCACGCACGTAAGGCCACCGTCCATTATAATGGCGCCGTGCGTGCACATCGCCTCGCAGTCGCGTCCGCCTGCACCCTGTCCGCTAGCTGCCGATGCTTGTCGCTGCTGAGTGCACGAGGCCGTGCCGGCGTCGTTGTTTGCCATTTATGGCATTGCAGTCGCACAGGCCATGTCTATCCTGAACACGCACGTATGCCAGCTCGCTTGAACCACACCAGGCCAAGATAGTTTGGGATCTTCCTATCGCCGGTCCTTCTCCAGCAGTAACCAGCCTTCTTTAAAGACCTCGACTCCACGAGGCCTCATCCTCCATTCCCTTGCGCCAAGCATAGCCATGGCAGTTGCCTAGTCGAACAACCACGCCAAGCCTCTGTCGTCGTTCGCAGTCGACCAAGTTCGGACGTCTCGCCGGCGCCGTACTCGCTGCCAAGCGCCGCACGTGTGGCCGTCACGGTTGAGCTGTCTCCAGCTCGGCCATCACGTTCATACGAATCTCTGTAAGCTGCTGCACCACTCAGTTCTTTAGCTTTTCATTAGCTGCTTTAGCTTGCCGAGGTGCCGCGGCCGACGCGCATCACGTCCGCGAGTACTTTCTCTGCTCGTGCGTGAGTTTGGTTAGAGTACAGACATGCTGTTAGCTTCTTGGCTTTTGTACGTAATACGTGCTCCATATGTAGTTTGCTTGCTGTAATTTTTATAGACTTAAACTAGATTGTTTGGCATGGTAGCTAAATATCCCTTTTAATATTAGTATGAGTAAGAATAGAACACGTGTGTGTTTATACCTTGCTTGTTGCACCTCGCTTGCTGGTAGTTTACTATCTTAGTCATTAGAGCTAGCTTAGTTGCTTATTGCATGTGTTCCTATTTTAAGAGTTGTTGTTGCCACATATTAAATCATTGCATCATCATCGCATACATGTAGTGAATGAGTTGGCGGAAGTCGTGACCGTGGGCGACCAGGAGCACGAAGAAGTCATCGAGGAGTACGAGGAGGAGATACTCGTGCCGCAGGAGTTTCCGGAGCCGCCCGTGACTGACTTTGTTGAGTTTGCGCCTGACCAAGGCAAGCCCTGGTGCATAACCCTTATTTTTGAGTAATATGATATTTATGTTTGCATTTACGTTCAGGAGTTATATGAAATCCACATGCATATATATATATTGTCCTATGAGTCTTACTAGTACAGGATCGAGTAGTTGCCATGCTTAGGTTATTCGGTAGCGTGAGTAACCTGCTGTTACTCACAAAGTAGGTGAATATTACTACACTGATGATGAGATGGTGGAAAGGAAATGGTGACCGGGCAGGGAAGTGGTTTGGGTTCTGGCGGGTGTGACAAGTTATGTTCCGCGACGGCGGGACTTAGCTGGGTTACACTGTTTTCCCTGTCCGTGTCGGTTAAGGACCGTTCGTTGCAATGGAATGGTGGTCAAGTCACAGATCTTATTATCCCGAGCACATACTTGCTTATGGGAGCGGGAAGACCTGTTCTTTTCATGTCGAGGTTTCCGGCTCTTTCCGTGCCGACTGAATGGAGGCGGGAAAGGTTGGAGGTCCAAGGACCATACCGAGTCCGGGACTCGGGTAGTGGTGGCTCGAGTCCAAGTTTGGGGCGGGGACACGGAGCCTCGGCGGGAACCGGGGGTTGGTCTTTGCTTGCGCGTATTTTTGTAGCGCAAGCGGGGCGTGTGTTTTTCGGGGTACCCAGCTCGGGACATTGATTCGCGAATCGCCGCCGTGTCGGTACGACTTGACTGGTATCTGGCATCGTAGTAAGAAGAGGAATATGAAGGAAGGAATTAAGATGGTTCTGATTGCTCAACTCTTGCTTGAAATTAGAACAGGTGCTTATCTAGAATGGTTAGATGATGAACTTAAAAGATGGCTAATAAATGAAAAGTAAGGATTTACTTTTAGTAATGCTTTTCTGCAAACAAATAAACTACAGCCATAAAGCCTATCATATTCCTTGAGAGTCGGGAAATATATATATTCCTTTCGGGTAAGTCTTGCGAGTACAATTGAGTACTCAGGGTTTATTTACCCTTGTTGCAGGTGGAGCATAAGGAGCTAGTCTTGTGTGGAGGATTCTTCTGGTGGGCACAGATGGATACTTTGTATCTTCGTTGTCGCTAGATGTTTATTTCATTTCCGCTGTTTATTTCCGCACTCTGAACTTTGGTATTGTAATAAATAATTTCCAAAACTTGGTATTGTATGGAATAAATTAAGTATTGTAAGCTTGTACTCATTATTGGATTCTGGATGTAAAACGTGGATTGTTTCGAGTTCTCTCTTGGGGTGTGCTCGACGGAACTGTTTGGGATGACTCATTTTTGGAGTACTTAGTGTCTAGAGGAAGACAAGTGCTCTAAAAGTGTGTTATTTCGGGTGGTTCTGCCACACGGCGTGACATCGCAAATTTTACATTTAACCCCTCGGCGCCGTCGGCGCCATGATCCACGGTGCCGAGGGGGTAAATGTAAAATTTGCGCTTTTAGCCTTCTCTTCGCACGTTTGGAACGAACAAATAAATTTATTTTAAAAGTTGTATAGAGACGAAGTTGTGGTCTATTTGGTTAACCCACGTGCTAGTTAAAGTTGAGTATTGAGTTGAATAATGAATTAGGGTTTCACCCTGGGTCAGGTGGTCTTCTTATATAGCCCTCGGCGATGAACAGGGACCTTTGGATCAAACCGACCTTGACCAACGGTACAGATACAACCTCAATGTCGGTCACAAACCGACCTACGAAGCAGGCCTGGATTGGGCTCAGGACTCTGGCGGTCGCCAGTAATGGGCCTGGCGATCGCCAGTGCCCTGTGTCACACTGAGTTATCCTTTCGTGGGTGTGTAGATCTCGTCGATAGCTTTGTAATGACTGGTATTTTGCAGGAAACAGAGTCCGGATGAGAAAGTTATGACCGTTTTAGAGAACTCTGTTCTGCAACTGATATCTTTTGATTCTGAACTCTGAATATAGCAAACAATATATCCGTTTCGATCGTGTCGATGAGCTCTTTGCAATGGTGCTATCTTGGAATATGTTTGTAACATGTTTTATGCTTCTTATGTCTTGCAAACTCTAGGCTTTTCCTGTTTAGTCCCTAAAAATATACAAATCACCAAAACTTGTGGAACTATGTTAGTAAAGCCCCTAGTCTATGTGATTATTCATTTTATGCCCTTATTCCCTGTTTAGTTGACTAGTAATATTATGCTATAACAGGTGTCAACAACGGACAAAGCGATCCAACCCGCTCGTGGACTCGACATCCTTCTACCTCATTCGTCGCACACCTCAGTGAAACACGACGAACATGACACCATCCTCGACCCGGCAACGATAGCAACAACGACTCGAGGACCGATCCAGCCGACTTCCTCGATCCTTGATGACATCAATGCCTGGTACGACTACACCCTCAAGCCAGCCAACGAGCTCTACAACAAGCCTTAGGCTGTGGTGCGCCCGAGGAGGTGCCCTACATGTTGGGCACGATGATCCAGCTCGCCATCTCCTACGAGGTCTTCAACGAGCTCCAATTCACGAGCTCACCGACGCCAACATAAGGTACATGCCACACACACGGATCTTCTACCATGTTTTCCCCGTCACTACCTCGGAGGCTCTCATCCTACCTCAACTCGCTACACCGACCAACCATAAGCTACATGGAATCGACGGAACCATCAAGCACCAGGAAGGAGCACTGGCTTGGCAGCCACTCAAGGTGATTGGCGTTCACCTGACAACGACCTCACCATCCATGTCAAGCTTCATGACAAGCACCTTCCTGATGGAAGAGTTACCAAATAGCATCTCGCCATCGATGACGGTCATCTTCTTTGACGACCATAATCTTCATCCCGCCAGCATCTACGACGATCACATTGGGCCAAGAGAGGAATGGACTTCCATTCTTTGAACCATCTTTAGAAAAGGTCAGCACCCTCGTCTTCGACCAGCTCATCCACATCTACACAGCAACCCGACTTGGGAACCAGCTGCAATGTGTCAACTCCGACGAATGCAAGGGAGTGCCACGCTCTTCAGGACATGCTACTTTGACTACACCGTCAACACCGACAGACGTGCAAAACCACAGCTCGAGGAGGAGGAAAAGGGGAGGAAATGTCACAAACACATGGGCCCATGGGCCGCGGCGCAAGGGCAACCACCCTGAGGCTGATCGCCGTTGCCGTCCGTCATCGTCGCGTCATCTGCTTCGCTATTAAGTAATAGTTATTTAGGAAATAAAATAAGAAATCGAATCGGGGATTCCTTTAGATGCAAGTCTTCTCCGGACTATAAATACAAGGGACTTGTAATTAGTTGAATCAATCGAGAAAATAATTAAGGGGGGTAAAACCCTAAGCTTTCAGCTCTTGGTCTCTCTCCCTCCTTCCCCCACGCGCGACGCGCCGCCATCATCATCGTCGTCGCTGCTGCCCACGCCACCCTCGCGCCTCGCGCGTGCGTGTGCTCTGCCCTAGGGCAAGCCGCCGCCAGCCGACGCCCGCTGCGCCGCCCGCCATGGCGCCGCCCGTCGCCGCCGCCTCCTCGAAGGTGGGCTGTGACATTAAATCCTACTACTAAAAAGAACGAAACACGAGACTCTCTGGCGGATCGGCGTGCGTCGCCCGCTTTGCTCTCGCCCGGTGCGCTCCCCGACATGTGGCTAGGACAACCCCCGCAGGTTGCATGCTAAGAATAGGAAACTAATATTTTCATCTCACTAGATTTGCATGAGTGCATGCAATGAAAAAGATACGTGTGCATGATGAAGAACTCCGACCCTATTTTAAATAGAAAAAAAAAACTTAAAATGAATATGATCAGAATCTAAAAGAAAGGATTGAAAAATTATTTGAAAAAGTACAAACATTTATGAGACAAAATAAGTACATTTAGATTAGTTTTGAAATATATTTTCATGATAAATTTGTTCGAGTCATAATAAAGATGACATCGTTTGACTAGCACGCTTCCTATAATTACGTGTTTTTGGAGCGGAGTGTACGATCAGACTCTATCTAGAAAAAATCTCCGGTAAAAACACATTAGATAGGAAAAAATAATATCTAGAAAAAATCTCTCGGTACAAAACACATTAGATAGAAAAAAATATAAGGAAGAAGATCTAATCAAATATTTAGTACACGATAGATTAGAGTGGATAGACACAAGTGAATGCAAGGAATATGATTAGACCATCGAAAAAAATAGAAAAAAAAACTAAACAAATCTCTATGGATTCTATTTGTATCTATTAAAAATTCAACGCCGCTAACAAGAAAATCGAAAAGCTTTGGGGCATACGTTCCACCTCAAGCGGTAGGAGCTTGATGCCGAGCAAGAATGAGAGAGCGTTGTATTAGCAATCGTGAGCTTTGATGAATGTAGCTAAGCGCATCCCCGATCTCGATTCACAACCTCCCTAGAATTTGTATCCATACTATGCACACATTCTAAAATAAAAAAAAAGTATTAATTATGAATTATAGTTGAACAAATAAAATTTTATTCAGGTTTCTTGCTTCAAGAAAGAATTATAGTTGACATGCAATTAGTTTGACATGTCTATAATTTTTATGGTATATGCACCGTCCATTTTAAAAGGATGAGAATTATGGGGATCAAGCAAACTCGTGTTCGAGGAAGAAAGTATTTCTCTCATACGAAGTATAATGATCTAAACCGTTGAGAAACAAAGGTACCTTAAAAACTGTAAGCATAGGAAATACAAAATTTAAGGCCTACAACAGTGATATATTGTTCTTTTCTTTTCTCACACAACTATTATGAGTACAAGTCTGTAATCTTATTGGAAACATGTAATCTTGTTGAACGGAAGTGTCAAGTGAGCAGTATAACACCCGTAGCAATGCACGGGCATGATCCTAGTATCTCAAAAGGATCTCTATCTTATTCGTCATGAGACACGCAGGAAAAAATGGATAAATCATAGAAGTATTCACATTAATTATAGAAACATATCTAGTATATAATAAAGATTGACACTAGTAAGGATATAGTGTTTTTGGTGATTTCCTCATTTAGGAAGATTACCGAAGGAATTGAGCTAACTCGGGATGAGCACATAGATTGGGCGTTTTTTCATGTGTTTCTACTTCGTTCTTCTCCTTTTCTCGGTGTTCGATCGATTTCCGAAGTTGTGAGGCATGAAAGTCTATGATTTTCATGGAGTAGTATCTTAGCTACCTTGGGAGCCTACCAACAAAATTTGGAGTCAATCTAAGATGATTTGGTCGAGTTTCGGTCTTGAAATTGATTTTCCCCATAGCAGCTCGCTAATAGCGAACGTGTCCGCTATTTCCAACTTTCGACTTTGGAGCTGAAATTTTGTGGAGACTACCTTTCCCTTGGTGTCTAGATGCTAAGGTTAAAATTTCATTATTTTTGTACACATCTGATGGGGGTTTTATTCTTTTATAGTCACACTGTGCTGTTAATAATACCGGACGTGTCCTGTATTTTCATCTACAATGCTGATTTTTTTATGTAGTTTGCTCGTTTGGGCTCAGATTTGAGTTCCATCTTTTGCGTTGGATTCTATTGTTCCATAGATCTCATCTAGGTGCTATTGTCACTAGTTGGCTTGAGTGTCCAAGATTCGGGACCTTGGTTCTTTTCAACAGAAGTGGAGAATCCTTTTTTTCTCATCTATTGGTTCGGTGCTCTCTTGATCTTCGTCCTACTTGTTTTGTGGTGCCCTGCTGTGTTCGAGGAAACATCCACCCTTCTCTAAGGTTGTGGTCATCACGGTAGTTGTATTTGTTCTTGGGGTTAGAATTTGGGACAACAACCAAATTTTCTGAAAGAAATTTGAGGCTCTCATTCAAATTTTTTGAAGAGGCTCTCATTCACTCTCTCTCTCTAGTCGCCGATTTCAGTTCTTCAAGAGCCAAACAATCTGACTAAACGGAACTGAAAGACCTCTTTTAGTAACCTAAATCAAACACCCTCTAAACAATGAGACTGACCTTTTACAAATCATAAAGGAGTCCGACCACGTGATTCTTCGTCTCTCCTTCAGTTTAAATTTATTTAGTTTTAGTTTCTTTTCAAATTTTATTTTAAAAAATAGTATTACCTATTTTTATCTAACTACGCCTAACATGGTAAAATCACACTATCACACCAGATGCATTGGCATGGTAAAATTTGTCACGTTGGATGGCAAGGCTATTGTTATACGTATACAAGATTGGGCTAAGAAAATTTTCTTTCCAAGAACAAGGTTTTCATGATAAATGAATATAATGATGATTTATGGAAATATGCAGAGCTCTTTGTTTATCAAACGGGCGAATTCCCTATTAAATACCTAGGGGCTTGATGGCATTTCTAACTCTATCCAACAATATTGGAAATTGTTTTATCATGTGGCTCTCTAATGATAGATGGACGCATGTTTCTTCACTGTTTCTATTTGTTGGTTTATCTGGAAATATCAAAACAAAGTCTGTTTCCATGAAAAGGTCATTAAACACCCGTGATTACAAAAGTTTACTCTGTTCTTATTTTTTGGGTAGGCCTTTTCCATGAGAAGGTGGCTGAGGGCGCCAACTTGCTCCTCTCCTCTGGACTGCCCCATCAGCTGATGTTAACCCCGCACCTTGCAGCACCAGCCTTCCCTTTTGGTCACGGAGACTCAGGAAGATTAGATGACAAGACAAGAAGGGCGACGTCCATCTTGAACAGATTTGGGGGCTGTTTGGTTCGCAGCTTCACTAACCACATGTGCTGTGGCGCTACCGAATGTTTAGCGGAAAAAACGGTTGCCTAAGCTTTGGCGAGAAATACCAAAGGAATGAGTGTGGCAGCCACAGTTGATCCATGAACCAAACACTAGCCAAGCAAGTGTGACGAGCAACGGTGGGCAACCAAACATGCCCTTGGTATGGATTAAGTTTCTTTTGATGTGTTTGTCTTTGTGTTGCTTCAAACTATATACTTGCTACTACTTTCTTTTGAGCTGCGCCCTAATCTAGGAGATTGAGTATTTAGGCTTGCTGTTCACCTGAACAAGGTGTTGATGTGATGCCCTTTAATCTCCTTCCGAGTCGTTACTCACATGAATTCTGTTTTTTGATTTGCTCTTAAAAAAATAGGTGTATCCCAATTCAAAAAAAGAAGTAAAAGCAAAGTCCTAAACTACTCCAAGTATATATATATCCCAACAAACCAAGCCGCAATATACTTCGAACTGATCCAATAAAAACCATAAATGGAGGCCAAGAAAACCATGTGGCCAACATATTGTGAGTCCATATATTAATCCTGCCGCAAAACAGACATTGGTAACAGTACCTTGGCATAATTAATCACCAAAAGTGAATTATGAGCCAAGCTAAGTAACTCTTTTTTTTTTTTGCGATAAGAAAAAATTCCATTGATACTAGAGCAAGTTACATCCTCTCATTACAAAAGTAAACCAAACTGCTCCACCTCCATTGATGGGAGACCAGAAACATTGAAAAAGCCATAAATTTCATCATCTAGGATCACCATCCCAAACGGATATGCCACGGATGCAAGCTCCGATCTGACCGAACAGGACCATCTCACCATCCACCGCCGTCATCCTCATACCCATCACTTTTGCAAAAGAGGAATAAACTGCTAAAACTCCACATGCAAAAATAATGAAATTGGCGCCGCCGATTACGTCGTCGAACTCATCGTCGTTGCCTTCACCAGATTCGTCATGAGGGAACACAAGTCCAACCGACATCCAGATAGATATCGTTGGAAAACTAAATCTCACTAGCCCATCGCCATGGCTGCATAGAACCATAGCGAGACAAAGGAAGGGCGGAGTACCTTATTCTCCATCAATGGTGATGTCTTCGATCCCGCCATCACCGCCGAGGAACGACATGCTCCATTGCTCCATCGATGATCTTGACGATGCCTTATGCCGTGGCCAATCTCTTCGATTGGATCTCCGGAGAAACCTTAAACTAGGAAAAAAAACTTATTAAAAAACGATGGATCCCCACTCCCTTCAACCCCCGGCGTGATGCCAGAGGAGAAGGGAGGGGGACCAGCGGTGGTGGAAAGCGGGAGCCGGCGGCGGCGCCCCTAGGGTTTAGGGCGGCGGCGCACCTCCTTGGGAATCAGAGGAAAAACAAATATCGCGGACTTATTTTATTACGGTGGTAGCGAGATTGCCTTGAGAGCGATGTCTGCACTAATTCCCAAGCTAAGTAACTCTGTTTTAATCAAACTTAAAAAAATAAATCAGTGGACACATAAGCACTTACAAATTCCACCCCAAACATCCTATCAGGATTCTGAGCAAACTACAAATTAAATCAGCGGACACACCACCACTTACAGATTAACCCACAAGCATACTACTAGTAGGTAGTACTATCTTTACATCCCAGTAAAAAGTAATCTTCATCCTATTCCAAAGTACAAACTAAGTTCATCACCAAATTAAAGTATGAAACAGTTCGTACATAAGAAGCTGAAGTTTAGGAGAGAGACAAGAGCCTGTCAAGCATAAACATTGCACAGCATGCGCCTGGATGTCAGTCAGCAACAACAGAACGCCTACATCAGAAAAAACAAGAACAACACAGTCAGGGTCGGGGGAACACCTGCAGCACCCTTGGCCGTAATTCTTCAGAAAACTCACCATGCCAACCTTGCTCCTCCAGCTCCGGCGGCTGGGCCTCCGTTGGTCTCGCCCCGCGCTCGCGAGGACCTCAGGCCGCAGAACCAGAGGCGACCAGAGGCCGCTCTGGCTATACTCGAAGCCGAACTCGCTGGTGTCCTCGAACTTGCCGAGGAGCTCGTCGGAGAGGTCCCTCGGCACCACCTGCACCATGCCACAGCTGCTGCCTTCTGAGGACGAGGAGTCGTCCGCCGCTTCGTCACGAGACGGAGACAGCTCATCAGGCCGCAGGCTCATGAGGTCCAGGAGCGACGGTGATGGCGGCATGGCTAGCTTGTCCTGATCAGGCAGACGACAGAACGAAAGAATGCATGCATGAGGAACAAACAAGAAAGATTGGTGGATGGATAGGTGAGACGAATGAGATAGGTGAGCTGTTGTGCTTTCTTGGTAGCGGGGCAAGATGCCTGTGGGGGCTTCCCACTGTGGCTGTGGGTGGGGATGCCGGGATGGGAGGGAGTGAGAACAGAAAGAATCTACTCATGCTGGCTTGCTGTTGTCGTTCGGTAGTTCAGGATGGTGAAAGGACCTGCTTTGTTGGTTTCAGTGTCCTCCGTGTTTAGAACGTCTATATTTCGAAAAAAAATCGAGGGGGTTCAATGGTTGGTTCATATTGTATAAGCCATTTCAGTTTTTTAACAATCAAATCATTTTAAGTTTAATCAAATCTATATAATAAAGTAATAATAATTATGATATTAAATCATTATTATTAGATTCTTTGTTAATTATATTTTCATTGCATGTATATTTGCTATCATAAATATTTATATATAATTCTCTCAGAAATTTTGGTAAAAACGATGCTTTGACTCTCTCGAGAAATTGAATCGACTTTATAATTTAGAATGGAGGGAGTATTATTTTTTCTGCTTCTTAAACTGAGGTGTTGTTTGGTTTCTAGCCATATATAAATTGTCATAAGTAAGCTTAGGCAAGAGTGGCAAAAAAGAATTTTGGAGCCATGCTTTATCATGCTTATAAGGGAATTTTGTCACACTTTTTTTACTGACATGTGGACCCTAAAAGAAACTTGCCAAAATTTAGTTGTGAATCAAACACTTACAAACTTGATCAAACTTTTTGCCTAAGATTATAAAAGTGTGACTAGGAACCAAACAAACAATTACTAAATCCGTACTGCATGGCGAGATGTGATGTGGCACGCATGACTACATGATTAGGTTTCCTTGGGTCATCTCTACGCATATGCTTATTAGTGATCACAGAAATAGATTAGTGTTGATTATATATGCCTTTAGTTTTTTCTCCTACCTCTCATTCATAGTAGCCATTGTTCATGAGTGACCAGCTAGCCGATCTATGGAACTTTCTTCAGGTCTCCATGTGACGCATCGCTGTGAAGATCATGTAGACGTTGGCATGCATGATGGCCATGCATGGAAGCAACCGCGGCTCGCACTCACGATACACAACCATATAATAGAAGATACAAAAGGGCTTATGGGTTTATTTATAGATGGCATTGGCATGCCACGAATGGTTGCAGCACACTTATGATCACACAAGGCATTAGATGCTCTTAAGTCGTCCATGAACTTATGCGATAGCACGTGTTATGGATTCCTAGATCTGATTCTGACGTTTTTTTAGAGATGGTTTTGGGTCATGCCTGTAAGGAAAAATAGTATATAATGTTATTCTTTTGTATTAACTAGGTTTAGATGGAACGAACCGAGAATTTAGGACTAAGTTCTTTTGAATGGATCTCGAATTGTTGAGTCTAGCTAGAGAGCAGGGCATCTGCTGCGGACTTACTGACGTGTGAATTAATTTGTGACTCGATGTTAGCGTGTTAAAAAAGAAATCGGCTACTGATGTATGAATATATTTTATTAGTTCTGGAATGAAGACATAATCAACGGACCAAATCGATGGAGTAGGATCCACCCAAACCGACGGTGGAATATTATGGGAGCACCTAACATGTCTGCACTGCACCTTTTGAAGTTGATTTGGATGCATCAGCGTCTAGACATCCAAATCCACTTTGATGTTGAGATTCTTGGTGAGATGTTATCCCCTGTAATTTTAAGTATGCACTTAATTTAGCTGTGTGATCAATTTTATTTAAACTTTGATTTGATCAACAATGTATATTCATCAATTATTTAGTTAACTTTTTTTGAGAACTAATTATTTAGTTAACTTTTTGAGAATTAATTAATTATTTAGTTAACTAAAAACTACTATACTCAACAGCCCTGGAATCTGGCCCAAACATTTTTTACAACTCCACAGCCCACGAGAGAGTTTGGCCCAATCATTCACGTCTCGCCCACTCTCGCAGCCACCGCGACCTCCGACCCCGACCGAGTCCCCGACGCGTCTGCGCGAGCCGCGAGGAGAGGAACCGGCGACCGCTCGTCCCCGCCGGCCGCCGCGCCGGATTCCCGCCCCACCACCGCCGTCCACCCCACGCGCTCCTCGGCTCCGCCAGACGCCGGCGCCCAACGCCGCCAGCCAGCTGGCCGGGCCGTCTGGTGGCCGTCCAGGACCCCAGGTCGGCAGGTCCAGTCCGCCGTGCGTCGCCCTGCTCCCTGCACCCTGGTGGCCTTTGTGGCCCGGTGAGTGCTCCTGACTTCTCAGCTTAGGGTTTGTAGAATGGAGATTGGACTGTTAATTGGGCTCGCCTACACCAGATTTGGGCCAGCCTAGAATTTGGTGTGAACCATAGTGACCTGGTAGCTACAAATTGAATGGTCGTGGCACCAGATTTTAGTTCACAGATAAGACACAACAACATGGTAGGCTCCATGTCTACTGGAACTTGCACAAAAGGCCTGCTTCTTCTGTTGGTTCTGCATAAATTCCTCCACATTCAGTCAAATATCACCGGAAGATAGCAAGATTTATTTAAATGAACATGTATTTGTAGACAAAGAAGGTCATAAGCATTTACTGATTGCAGTTCACGTCCTGAATTAAATCTTTCTTTTTGAAACACTTGGTTGTCCTCCCCCAGATTCCCCATCTGCTCTCCTCTCCGGCCACGATCACGGGTGTGCTTCGCCGCTGCCGTGACCTTGATTCAGCTGCCTTAGCTTCTCCTGACTTGGACACGCAAGATGGTACGCATCGCTAACTTCACAAAATTACATTTTACTCGTAGGATCTGAAATTCTGAATATTGCGTACCTTCCTAGTGTGGATGGATGATGTTATTAGATTGTTCTGTTGACATGTGCCTGTCAGCATCTGGATAGTCTTGTTGTTTCCATTTTTTCAATTGGATCAATGATCAAGGCTCGATGATTAGCCATTTAAAATATGCTTAATGTGAAACAGATAATTAGAAGGTCTCAGAATGTTGAATGCTAGATCGCTAGGGAAGCCGAAGGTGTAGATATCCTGCAGGTGCACAAGCCTATTTTTAGTACTTTGCCAGTCATCAACTGCATATTTGAGGCATTTTGTAAACTGGAGTGTGAGACTACTTTACTCTAGTTATAAAGAGTTGAGTACCTGGAAAATCTTTTGGCAAGGTTATTCTAAGGTATAGCAGTTCCTACAAAAATTTAGGTGATTTACCTTTAAGTGTTGTCAAATAGAAAGCAGGATTCTGCGAGATATTTGTGTTACTGTATTACCAGAAAAACAGTGTTGTCTTTGATTAATTGAATGTGTTGCCACATATCCAACGTCATAATCTGACCACTTGTTTTGATGCCTGAATTCAAATCAATGACAGTCTTCTGTATTCAGATTGTAGCTTACAAGGTATTACCTCCATTCCAAATTAAAGGACATTTTGGCTTTTCTAGATACATGGTTTTTACTCTGTACATAGTGGATACCTAGGGGCATAGCAAAAGCTATGTAGTATGTACCTAGAAAAGCCAAAACGACTTATAATTTGGGACGGAGGGAGTACAATACTTATATTAGCTGCTTCATCTGCAAAATAAAAACCACATGAATAATGTGCAGATGATATTCGTGGAAAACTGTGATTAGAGGAGAAATCGACACAAATATAATGGGAGCAAACCAAGAAATTTATGATGCTCTTCAAGGCTAACCAACTTTCTAGATTGCTATCTTGTTATTGTATGGTGAACTCTTCTTACAGCAGTTGAGGTAGTACAACAGAAGAGAAAATAAACTGTGGAATTATACCATTTCATTTGGAGTTAAATTGTCAAAGAAACCGTTTCATGGGTTATTTACTTATAGATGGGTCTTTTCTATTGGTTTTTCCATATTAGTTATAATAGTTACATTCTGTTTATGATTAATTGATGATATCTAACTATCTAAGTACAGTGTGGTTTTAAGAAACATTATAAGAATTAAACTAAATGCATGAATTGGATGGCCAGGTTTATCACTCTAGTTTTGTTGATGATGATGGGATCAGAAAAGCTTGCAGCTGTCCTTTGCTTCCACTGAAAACTCATATCAAGGGCCCAGCACCAGCCTCTGACCCTGGTATCGTGGCTACACAGAACTCATTTGATGATGTACTACTACTTTCGCAACTATAGGACCATACTGAATTTCTTATTTATGTCCATGTTATACAGATAAAGCGGACATTGTTGATGAAGCCATAACTTTCTTTCGAGCCAATGTTTTCTTCAAAAATTTCCATGTGAAAAGCTCAGCAGACAAGTTATTGATCTATCTGACGTTTTATATCAATATTGCTTTAAAAAGACTAGAAGGTTGCCGGACACTAGCTGTTGGGACTAAGGCAATTATTAATCTGGGATTGGAGAAAGTTCCTGTACCTGGGGAACCAGGGTTTCCTTTCCCTGGACTTTTCACTCTTCCCCAGTCCCAGGAGGAAGCAGGTATACAGTTGTCTACAATTGTATGCCCCATATGTTTTATTTCAAGACTAGTATTTTCTATGTATAAAAGTAATATGCTACACATTATTATTTTCACATAATTATGTTTGTCGTCATAATTTAGACTGAATTAAGTCAGTAAAACATTCGTGTACCCAGGGATTCCAATGCTAAATTGACGATTGTGCATTTCTGTGCCTGAATGCAGAATTGTTGAGGAATTATTTGAAGCAGATAAGGGAGGAAACAAGTGGAAGATTGCTCAACTGTGCATACAGGGCTAATGGCTTTCCAAACAAATGGTGGTTGGCTTTTGCTAAGAGGAAGTTCATGAACATTGTCATCCTTTAGACTTGGGCTTTTTGTACCAAGAGGATTAAACTGTTTTTTCTCTTATGATCATGTGAAGTATGCACACACAAAAAATATAGTTATCCTACATCTCAGAGTGACAAGCCACAGATTCTGATGAGAGGATAGACAAAATGTCATAAGTTAAATTATTCATTCCCAACTTGCGATGGTTAACTGTGGGGAACAGTAGTTGCCATGGTGTCCTGCCTATTTAATGTTCACCCCTGTTTTATCGGAGACATGAAACCTGATACTGGGGTTATTCTCCAATGACGTGTTTAAGAGGAGACAGTGCAAATGTTCTTAGTATTGTACATGCTGCAAGTGCGGCATATATGTTGTAAACATGTAATTGTTAATTTTTGACGGCAATTTTACCGTTAATTTTTGACGGCAATTTTACCGTCCAGCATACAGTTTACATGATTGATGATTGATCTAGGATGTAAGGTGGTGGGAACTGGATGATTATTATTATTCATAGTTGGTGTCTTATTCAATTGTATTGGACAATAAGGTAGGATATTTGGAAAGAAACAGAAGATGAGCTTGTGTGGCATTATAATTTCTCAAGCGAGTAATAAATTGTACGTAGTTCATCTTTTCCCCCTTTCCGAACCGAGAATGCACATTCAGCACACTAGCTGTTAATAACTAGCAGCAGCATAAAATGGTAGGTGCAAGAAATTCCGCAGAGCTCACTCATGGATTCCACAGCTAAGAATCCATGCCAACATTGGTTCTTTCAGAAAAGAGTTTTTCTACTCGCCCTCATCAAGCGCACACAGCAGCAATAAGTAGCCTTTCGAAACAGAATCAACCATGTCAATAGCCTCGTGTTACCAAGGATTACATAGTAAGGGTTCAAACAATCTATTATGAATATTTAACCACCATATGTAACGAGGCCTTTAATAAAGTTCTAGCATAGAAAATTAGAGTAAGCAGAATATCTGGAGTTCCAATTGGAAGAAGAAATATAATCTATGCAGACGCTTGAATGTTCTCTGCAAGGAACGCTTTCCCAGGGGCACGCTTAGACAGGGGACCGTGAACACCGTACAGCTGCACAAAGGCCAAGAGATGAAGCAGTATTAAATTGATTGGCCACTTATAGAAAAGACCACAAAGCAAGAGGTTATGTACATTGAAATTGAATCAAAACAGAAACAGAGAACAGTTCTTTGTGTGAGGCAACACATAAACAAACAAGTAACTGGAACAAGTTTTTTACCTTAGCATTGACACCATCAGGTGCGATCCTACCCTCACTCTTGTACTTCAGATACTCAGCACGGGTGAACTTGGTGAAACCCCTGAAAAATCAAGACGATGCACCAAACGAGTCAAATTCAAACCTTTAATCAATGCTGTGACTTGACATTGCGTTCAACAGCAAAGCATCTTCATTGCCACATACCACTTTCTGCTGCGGATGATCTTTTGGCGGCCAGGGAACTTGAACTTGGCACGGCGGAGAGCTTCTTCAGCATGATTAGCATTGCTTTCCTTGCAGCGCACAGAAAGCAAAACCTGGCCAATGTCTACACGAGCACAGGTGCCCTGGGGCTTGCCAAAAGCACCCCTCATTCCAGTCTGGAGCCGATCAGCCCCAGCACATGAAAGCATCTTGTTGATACGAAGCACATGGAATGGGTGGACCCTGACCCTCAGGTGGAAGGCATCCTTCCCAGCACTCTTGGTCATGTACTTGTTGCAAGCAATGCGGGCAGCCTCAAGAGCCTCACTGGAAACGTTCTCCTTCTCCCAACTCACCAGGTGGACACAGAAGGGGAACTCATCCACTCCCTTCTTCTTCATCCCAACATCATAGATCCGGATCTTGGGGTCAGGGACACCACGGCAGTACCTTGACTTTGGGTATGGCTTGTTCTTGATCTGGCGGTAGCACCTTGCTGGTCCTGGTCACAAATATAACCAAGGACCTAGTTATAATCAATGTGCAGAAAATGACATAGAAGCATACCATATCATTAGAAATACAAGTGCAGACAAAGAAAATAAAGCACCCACAGCCACCTTAGCTGCACCATCAGTTCATTACATAGGTGTAATATCAAACAAATCAGAACCAGAACTTCAAGCTAAACAAAACAATCTTTTAATAAATCAGTGAAATATCAGTCATCATTGCTATTGCTACTCTCTCAAGAAATCCGGTGAACCATATTACTCAATCAAGTGACATCAATGCGCAGGTTTAGAAAGATAGCAAAATTAGTCCATAATTCATACAAGTTTATCACATTATTCAGCGATTCACCGTAAACAGAACACGCACATCACACAAAATGAATGCCAATAAGATATCAATAAAATTGTCAGTACTCTTAAGTCTTCACAGAATAGAATTATAGTATTAAACAGGTTCTAATCCTTGATAAATGTCCACGAAAGGCGATTATTTTGCTTGTAATGGCGAAGTCATCCACTAAGAAATAATGTAAACTGATCAGAGAATCAAAGATCAAGCATTCTATGTTTGAAACAAGATGTAGTTACGAATCAGTAGTGATCGTAGTATCGACAAACGAGCCATGCTTGCTAGAAACAAAATTCTAAAGCAGAATTAACTCTATATATGCTCCGCCGAATCATCACCATTCTGGGTAACTACCAACGGGGAAAAACAGAATTCCGAAAAATCATCACCAACACAAACCACGTACTAGTGTCTAGGTGGACCAGTACTATTGGATCTAACAACCGCAAAATCGTCTGCAGATTTCTCGTAGCTCAGGTATCCCACGGGCAAGTGCATCTAACAAACGTCACAGGGATCCTAGAAACATTGAGAGAGAGAGGGCTTGGGAGGGAAGAGGAGGGAAGGAAGGTGAGTGAACTTACTTCTCCCCATGGCGACGGCGGAGGCGAGTCGACGTTGAGAACGCGGCGGCGGCAAGGGAGCACCTGGTCTGCAGCGCTAGGGTTGGAGGGCGTCAATTATATACGCGGTGAGACGAGTGGCGTTGTGGTTGTGTGTGAGTTTGGGCTTGGGTCTCGAATCGTGTATTGTGGGCTAGGCCATCCAAGGCCCATGTGAACCTGAATACGCAAATAATGGTGAAACAGTGAAACACAACCCCGTCTATTTTCGTACTTCCTCAGCAAAATATGTGAATCTCGGTTCTCAAGGCCAATTTAATACAAGTGGAAATTTATGTTTTCCTGCTCTTGCACCCTTTAGTCCACACATATATCTAGAGTATATATTCTTTGAAAGTTCATGATAGTAGTGGAACAATACTAAAACACAACAGTATAAAATACTCTATCTATCCCACAAATATTTACACGTCTCTTTTTTCGAGAAGTCAAACTCCTTTAACTTTAACTAATTATATAGAAAATAACATCAATATTTATATATTTAAATATTTGTTATTACAAAAATATGTTCAATGTCAATCTTATGATACTTGTTACACATTGTAAACATGGTTATTTTTATGTACACTAAGTTAAAGTTAGAAATGTTTGACTTTTCGAGAAACGAGATGTACAAATATCTATGGAGCGGAGGGAGTATGAAAGTGACCATACAAAAATAATTACCACAGCTTAGAATCACATGTTTTTTTTGAGAGATTGAACGCTAATATTACACATTTTTCGAGCCGGATGTGAGTATTTTTCTGAAAAAAATGCATGATCAGGAGCGGAATAATGTGTTTTCTGTACCATTTTTGTGGATCTATTAGTCATGCACGTGCGCCACACACAAGTTATGAAAAACATTTTGTACTCAATGTGGAAATATTATCAATTTTACTGTAACTTCAAAATAAACATCATAAACAATTTGATATGATAAAAGTTCATACCTCCGTAAAGCATCATGAATTATGATATGAGTATCAAAAATATCTTGCACATCCTATACAAATATCAAGCACCATAAAAATCTTCAAGAATACAAATTTATTGGTCCTTCTTTCTCACTACATTTCTCAGCCAAAATAATGCATCCACTATAATACAAAAAATCTAGTCCTTTACATAAGACATGCGTCCAGCAGCACCCTTAGCCTGCCTTCTGTTGCCTGCTCGGTGCTACCATGACTGTTGTACCTCTAGTTAAATGTTCCTCTCATAATCTCCATACTAGATTGCGATGCCCATAAAAAATATGAACCGTGGCAACAGGATTCTCCACAACCTACCAACACAAGGTAAAAAGAAAAGAAACAATGATTTACTATTGTGGTAATACCAATCACCACCATGGCACTGGCACAAAAAATACTGACATTTTCTTCACAATTTGTCCAACTGACACGCACCTTAGGACGGCACTCAGATTGCCATCTTGTAGAGGACGAGGCCATTGTGCAGTGACGCGACACATTTAGTGATTCTATGCATGGTTGTATATGCTATAAATCATTTGGATAATAATACTTTTCAATGAGCTTCTAGGTATCGTCAATCCAATATAGCATTGTTTACTAAGGAGAAGTGTCGCTTATGATTAAAATGTAAAGCTTGGCAGCATTGTCATCAATTAAGACTATTTCAGAGATGCCCATTATTCACAAATCAAGCATAAGTTGGAGTGCGAAAAAAGATACTCCTTACGTTCCAAATTATAAGTCGCTTTGACGTTTTTTTTACATCCATTTTACTATGCATCTAGATATTTTGCTATATATCTAGATGCATATAAAAATAGATGTACCAAAAAAGTCAAAGCGACTTATAATATATCTAGATGCATAGCAAAATGGATGTACAAAAAACTTCAAGCGACTTATAACTTAGAATGGAAGGAGGTTTAGCACCGATGCAACCCTAGCTTGGTAAGAAAATAAAGAGGAAATAAAGGAAAACTAAAAGATTTTGCATAGGGAGATGTACAAAAAAATCATCATTTATACAACATATATAACAAAGATTTAGTTAATGGGATAAATTTCTGGTATACCCAATAATCAATATGGTCCCTTTGTAGAACATTTCTAACAAAGGGACATGATATGGCTTTAACTTCAGTTTTTTTTTTTTCTATAGCAAAGAATTCCTGCACCAAGTAATGGAGTAGTTAGCTTGTGAAACATGACAGTAATGACGATGACACATCAAAATCAATAAGTACATATGGATATTTTCTCAATTTCTGTTACATGAAATTCTTGTTGGTGCGGGGAAACACTTATTTTCAAGAATTCTTAATTTCCAGTACCCATAAACTAGGAATATAAAACCTAGAGAACTTTCTGGCAAATTCTCAAACACTTATCTATGACAAGAGATGGTAACAATAAAGAACAATTCATTAGTACCTATATATGAACATTAAAAACTTACCTATCATATTATTACCTTTACGATTGTTGGCAATGCAGCAAACCATGTAGGTGATAGGAAATCCAAAAGTCCGAAATAAAGAAAAATAGAACCAACTAAGTACTTGCAAAAGAATTAGGCCATCACAAATGGTAACATGTTGATCTCACAAGTATCCTAAGTTTGATACACAAAAACACCAGACTACTTGCAAACCAGAACGGCCTAAAATTCAAAATTCACAATCTCCGAGAGAAGCCTGAGATTAGATTTTGTTTTTTAAAATGAAATCAAACTCCAAAAGAAAAGACAAAAAGGATTGTGCGTGCCAACCTTTATTCATTCAAAATTTACCTAGCAATGTATTTTGTCTTCCTCAACTATTTTAGGAAATATCAGGTTTTTCTGTCAGTGCAATACCTTAAGCAAAGGAGCGAGGTGTGTCATCAGGCTAGAAATGTGTAGTGGATTTCCATGGATCCCCTAATGCGAACATTGTAATTGCAAATGGTAGAACAACTAAAAAGACATAAGTTTGATAGAGTGTTGACACCAGGGGATTATCAAGGTATATTAGTGATAACTTTGGTGTTTGAATGAGGTTGTACCTATGTAACATACATGGATATCCATAGCCCATGACCAAAACTCCTGGTCGCTCTCCCGCACCCTTGACCCCGCGTCGCTCTCCTGCAAGGGCGACAAGGGGGAACCCTAGCCGCCACCACAGTTAGCCGCCGCCATCGGCCATCTACCTCGCCGCCTGCTAGCGGGAGCCACCGGGAGGCCCCGTGCGACTCCCTAGGAGGGCAGCGGCGGCGAGGCTCGCCCGAGGGTCCCGCTCATCTTCGGTGCGGGAGGAGGATGGCGGCGGGGATGGCGTCGCGTGTCGCGACGCGGGAGGCCGCGTGGTGGCTGGGGGCGGGGGCGGCGTCTTGACGGCCGGCGCGCGTCTTCGACGTCGCTCGGCCGGATCTAGCCCGCACGACGATGACCAAGCGGTGCTGCTCCGGTGGCCGCATCTAGGGTCAGAGGTTGGAGGTGCGGGCGGAGATAGTAGGGGGAAGGAGATACGACGGACCGATGGAGGCTGGTTGTCGCCGAGGCATGGGTGGCTATCGCGGTCGTTGTTGACGTTCTCGGCGATTGCCGTATCGAGCTTCGCACGACCGATCCGATCTCCCCGCTGGTTCTAAAGCTCCGGCGCTGCGACGTGTGGATGATGGTGGTGTCTCCCAAATTTCTTTGCTACGGATCTGGCGGCGGTCTTCCTCGCCGATTATTGACGCAATGACATGAATCTGGTGGGACAATTGTTGCATTCAGACGGCGGTGACGCTTTTGGGCGCCACTTCTTTGTTGGAGGCGTCGTCAATTCTCTTCAACCCAAGGCGCCATGGAGATCTTTCAGGGTGAAAATCCAGCTCCGCTTCTTGGACGGGCGACGATCTTGTTGGAGACGCCACTTTTGAAAAAAATTTCCTTGGTTGTTAGTGTTGGTGCCAACATAGTTATCCCCTAGATTCCTAGTCTTTGTTGCCGTGCATCCGGCAGCGGTGTATTCTCGCCTTGTTGTAAGCGAAAGCCGTGGATGACTTCTAGAACTCTTAAATGGTTTTTTTTTCTTTCTTTTTCTGGCCTATGGCCTTATTTTTGTAATAATTGGTCTGATTCTACTTATTGGTATAGATGAAGCCAGGTATGAAATAATATCCATTATCTAAAAAAATGCATGGATATCCCATATCTGTGACACATCCGATATGGATATGCGCCGGATTACGCAACAGATACGTATCCAAATTAAAAATTAATAAAAACAAATTGGGTATATGTTGGTTGATATGTATCTGGCGTATACAGCCCAGCCCAAGCCAGCTAACGTTTTCCTTCTACTCCTTCGATGCCTCACGACCAGCAGGATAACAGAAACAAAACGTCGCCTCTCGTGCATGTGCGCATACGCACCCGGCACACACAAGCATTGTCGCACAACTTCACAAAGGAGCGATGGTTCTTGCTTGCACCGGAGACGAAGCTCTGAAGCTGCAATGTTGGCATCCCATCTTCGTCCTCCGCCACCGAGCCATGCCTACGGCGGCTTGATTGCAACCTGCTTTGAGTGAGCACTCAGCAGCAGCCAGCCGCCGGTGACCCAGTGTGGATGCAACAATTGGTGACTCCGATGTGTTCAATGTTGCTCACTTTGTCAATCTAGCACGTTTCTTCAAGTTCTCGTTGCTTGCTTCTCATCCCCGCATCCCCTTCCTAGGTTTTTCTTTATAACCTTCCCTTCTTGAGTTGAGTTCTATGTAGATGTGAGTAGAAGTCAACTTCAATTTTTCGTAGTGTTAGTGCTACCATAGGCTCGAGACCTAAAGCTGTGAAGGAAAAGCTTTATGGAAGTGAAATATTGCCCATTCAAAAACTTAGGTCCTGTTTTGCACGGCTCTATTTTCACTAGTGAAGCCGTTTTTTTAGTTTCAGCTTCATGAATAGCTCTATTAGTGGAGCAGGAGCCATTTTGGTAAGTTGTTTGGCAATACATCTTCTTCCTTAGAACATGCTCTCACACAACGCCACGCAAGATGATGTGGAGCCGGGAGAAGCTACTATTTTTAGCTCCTTCTCAACCAAAGACCTGCCAAACAGGGGCCTTAGTAGTTACACGAGAGGTGAAGCTCATTTGGAATTGGTAAATGGCCAAATATGCCTTATTATTTATTTATTTAACTGAAAATTTATAAAATGTATCCGTGTATCATATTTTCAACCAAAATTATGTATCCACTATACTCCTTTTTCTATAGAATTGTAATCTTGTCACCATGTTGTACATTCATTTGTTTGGCTAAACAAAAAGAATACTAGACACTATTATGTTCCTCTAAACAATTCCCCTTGTATGATTTCCATGGTTTAACGTGCAACTCAAATTAATGAGCAAATGTTGTGTACCCCAACACATTTTCACTAGTCACTTATGTCTTAGATGGCTACAATGTATGCATCTTTGCCTATATGGACTACAAGAACACGAAAGACTTTTACCATGGAAGGGACCGAGAGTAATAGGGGTGTTAACTATAGTACTCTAGAAGAACTAATCGAGATTGCAAAGGAGAGGAAAGAGAAAGGAAGTATCACATACTATTTATCAATTAGTGCTCTTGAGGTTTACAATGAACAAGTCAAAGCCCTTGGCATGCTTCTATAAGGATGAAACATTATTTGTATAAGTCATATATGTTTTTTTACAATAGTAGGATGTTGTGTTCAATCAAAATTCACCTTTTGCATTTTGGCTGGAGATTAAGGAGAGTTGGGAAGGACATAATACCCTAGATTAGTGGAGGTCAAAATCGAGGACATAAACAGGTTTGGCGCATTTTTGCAAACTGGAAGCAATGCTTGGGTTCTTTTAAACAAGTTAATGACCATAGTAGTTGCTCCGACTCGTTGGTCATTGTTTTCATTACCATATCTTGTTTTTATGTTTGAGTTGATTGGTTGCTATTCAAATGGTTCTTCTTTCAACATTTATAACTTTTCTTTAGCATGCTACACATCATGGTGAGGGTTGAGAACTTGTTTAATGAAGAATGTACAAAAAGTAAGATTTGGCTAGAAGTGAGTACTTAGACAAGACTAGAGTGCAAGCTGAACAACCCAATGCGAGAAAAGTGATATGCTAGTTTGTGCTTCCTTAAGTCGTTAAACTTGCACAACTGACTTGGCTTAAACTCTAACTTCCATCCAAATCTACAAGTTAAAGCCTACGCTTTGTACATTCTCCATTAAACATGTTGTTAGCCCTCACCGTGATGTGTAGCATGATGAATAAAAGTTATAAAGGTTAAAAGAAGAACCATTTGGACAACAATCAATCAGATCATAGACAAAAATAAAGATTTGGTAACAAAACACGATGACCAATTAGTGGGAGCGATTGTTGTTGTGCTCATTAACATTGTTTGACCAACAATCCTAGCATTGTTTCTAGCTTACAAAATACACCAAACTTGCTTTATGTCCTTAGTTTTGGCCTCCACTAATCTAGGGGTATTATGTCCTTCGCTACTCTCCCTAAACTTCAGCGTAAACGCAAAAGGTGAATGTTGATTTAACACAACATCCTACACTATTGTAAACAAAAAATGACTTATAAATAATGTTTCATACTTTTTAGATGGAGGCGTGGCAAGGTCTACGATTTGTTCATTGTAAACCTCAAGAACAAAAATAGATAAGTCATATGTCGTATTCCTTTTTCTTTCTTTTTTTTCTTTGTAATCTTAATGATCATAATAACCTCAATAGCATGAAGACTACTTTAAGTGTCTTTGTGCTTGACCTATGATGGAAAAAATTATTTGCAAGAGTGAGAGAAGCAACATGAGCAGAGGAAAAGGAAAAGGCAAAGGTAGGTTAAGGAAAATAAAAAACTCATGTCCTTTGCCCGCCACATAATGCACACACGGGTGGGACCGAGGCCAAGATGGAGGGGGTCATAGATTGAGTGCTGTGTTGATGCTGCATCCAATGGACTTAGAGGCGGGGTTCAAGCGGGGAGGCATTGGAGGTAGCGTGGCAATGGCCACTACAAATGCATATCCCCCTTGGAGGTATTCACCCTCAATGGAGGAAAATCTAGGCAATGGCAACACGATCATATGCGCCCAGTAGCTAGAATAGAAGGGAAATACGCCATGTAATCAATAGAATAGAAAATTGTCCCTAGGATGAGGAAGAAAAATCTTAGGCATGTAGAGGGGAGCGGGGTATCGACGGCCGGTGAAAAAACATGCGTGTAGAGGTGTCACACATCTATTGTAATGATATATAGAAACACGTAAGATGTCTTATGTTAACATAATTGCAAAGCTAGCCTACGGTTAGAGATAATTGCAATTATATCTCTACAACATAAAAGAACGAAAGGAAGACTCTTTTTTGGTGTGACTTTGTTGCTGACTCTGCCATACCCCGCCATGCGACCCCCTCCCCTCCCATCGCCCATACTGCCGTAGGATCCCGCTCCCGTTCATGGAAGGCAAGCGCAAAAAAAAACTCAATGCCACCATGCATAGAAGGCAAGCATGAAATAATTTCCACCCGTACATGGAAGGCATGCGCCAAAAAAAATCATCGGGAGTCAAAGAAGGCCACCGGTCAAGGAAGGCCACCCAAGCAATCAAACCCAGCGGGATTGACTCGCACGATGCATGGTTGTGCCACCGGTCAAGGAAGGCCACCCAAGCAATCAAACCCAGCGGGATTGACTCCCACGATGCATGGCATAGCATTTGTAATGTGATATGTTACCTAACAAGACGCCAATAGCCATCAATCCCCAATGGCATGGCTCATATCTCCTCGTCGGCACACCGACACTATCAAGCCGATGGGCCATCCTGCGCCAACGTCATTTGGAAGAGTTGAGGAGGGCGCCGCTACTCCACCCACGGCGACGACACACGCCCGCCGTCTCCCACGCCAATATATGTCATTTGTCCCCGGATGGTGGCGAGCCCGATAACGCCTCCCCGGGTCAAGCGGCATGTTGTGTCTCTCGCCCCGCTAATCTTCAGAATCTTGGGATGGCCTCATGCCCCCGGTTCACAATCCCGGACACCTTGCTACCAGAAGATGTGTCTCAATCTTGATCCGAACTTTTTCGGTAAAACTTGGAGAACTTAATTGTAGTAGAGATATCGATTACTATCTAAAAAAGAGAAATCGTTGTTCACAGTT
This sequence comes from Hyparrhenia diplandra, assembly GCA_015847255.1. Taxonomy (NCBI): domain Eukaryota; kingdom Viridiplantae; phylum Streptophyta; class Magnoliopsida; order Poales; family Poaceae; genus Hyparrhenia; species Hyparrhenia diplandra. Next base: position 88,994 of record JADLZK010011811.1, read on the forward strand.
AACATAATCACCAGTTACTAATTGTACAAATGGTGCAAGTTTGCATAAATTATGTCATGCTCTAATAGTTGGCTTGGTACAATCTTTGACAAGATTTTGCTTATCAGTTTGATTTCTTCGGTCCGATTGTGAACTTTCTTTTTGGTCAAATAACATCATTGTCGTAGTTACCAATATATGTGTATGCAATGGACATAGTAATTGTTTATGCACCCATAGTACTGCTGATGGCTTACTTTTGTTTTTTCATTTATGCAGAGAGTTGTAAAAAAAATTCATGAGGAGAAGAAAAATGAACTAGCCACAACATATAGCTTTGCCTATGAGAATTAAACCTTAACTCTTATCATGGTTGGGCGATTAAGCATCACTGTTCCCCGTCTGCACAAATAACTTTTAGGTATGTATACGCAGTCCTACAACTGAATCTGAACTGAATTCAGAGGAAGCACGCTTCCAAATTCATACACAGCATCAAGAGCTACTGAAGTGTTCCAGGTTCAGGTGAATAATTCTGATTTTAATAGGAGGTATGCTCTAAGGAATAAAACGTGTGTTGCTAGCTAAAGTTTCAATCCCAGAACAAAAATTGCAGTCAATAGAATTCAGAGGTAGCAAATTTTAATCTAACAAGGTTTTATTAAGAAATATTAATCTTATTAGTTCTTATTTTGTTATGACACAATCTTATTATTACTGTTTCTTTATCCTAAAAAAATGCTGCTATTTTCATTTATAGGGATCTATTCCATGGCTGATTTTACATCATATTATTGTGGGTGGCTTAAGAATTCTCTTTAGGGTCCAATTACTGCTCAAGTGCTAATAGTATCAGTTTCCTAAAAAAGGAAGGGCTAATAATTTCAAGCCCTTCTCATCCTGTTCTGTCCATCTCTTATGCCATTGTGAACATCACCTTTTTCAGTGTAATGATCCTGTGGTGAAATTGTGAGTAGCATTGGTCTATGTGCAAAATGTGTGTGCCTGATCCTATTTTGCAGGATTATTCTAAAGACAAGGACAATCATGGTGTGTTTGCACTGGATTTGTAGGGATTGTATAGATAAATCAATGCGGATTGGTATGGTTCCATATGTTATTTGTCTAATATGCCTTATGCCAATGTCATTTCTTTAAAAAAGGAGTCCTAACCTGGTTGTATTAGCAAAGCAATGAACATTCGGTGCTTTCAGTTCGGTGCTATGAAAAAAAATAAACTTCGGTGGTGGTTTGTGTGTGCGGCGCTTCGGATGCACGGCAGTCCGCCTCCACTCCCCTATGCTCTAGTGACGGTAATGTGTTGTGCCCGCTCTCGACTCTCAAGAACTCATTGCTTTGTGTCGTATTTTTCTTTCATAAAAAAGAAGTTGGGGTGGATGTGTTAGTGCTTTACATGGGAGCTAAGCACCCGGGGAAAGTATGGTAATTTCATAATTTGCATGTTTGATGTTTTATTTAATCTGTTTCAATGGTCATATCTTTTATCACTAGATATTGCCCATAAGTGATGTATTTTTATGGTCCTCTACTGTAATTGTAGTAGAACATCTCGAGGCACGTGCTCAAATGTTTTTTAGAACTTTATAAGTTAAATGAATTTAGCTTGTTTCGTATATATAAATTAGTTGGTGATATGCGGTGACTACACCTAAAAAACTCACTTTGTTTCTCGAGTTTCGGTGCTCTCTTGTACTTAGGTCGCTACTTTATTACATTTTCATTATTGTCATTCTGCTTATAACAACTTGATGTAGAATTGCCTTTTAATCAGTGTGCTATATTTTTCATGTTACATTTCATTCGCAAGCAACTACGCGGTGAGGGACGAGTTTTGCGGACTCATTCGAAGTTGAAAAGGGAAGGTGTTAATCCAAAGCGGTGGGGACTTTGAAATTTTTAGCGCATGTTATGCCCATGGAGCATCTGTTCTTTACAACCTTGTTCTGCTTTGCTTCGGTTTAGTGTCTTTTTCATGAATTATATCTAGCTTTACAACCAAGCGGTCTAATTGATTCAAAACTGTTAATTACATATTGTTCTTATGGTGCCATTTATCTTGATTGTACTAGAATTTTAGTTTTCAACATATTTTTCTAAATCGGTGAACATGTGGGGTTGAATCATTATTGTCCTGTTCATTAAGAGATTGATGATTTTTTGGATCACAACACACACATCTAGGTCTTAAATTTTGTATCTGTGATCATGTGAAGCACAAGCCTTTTGAGCTTGCATCATTTTGGATGGAGCCGTCAGGTCCCTCGGGTCAACTGTTCCTCATAATTCATCTATTAAGAGCAGCTCCAACGGTTTGCTATTTGGGTTTGACATTCCCATATTTTGCCAAAAATCTCAAAATTGATCCTCCAACAGTTTGGCAATCATGTTTGCCATTTGGGGAGAGTTGGCAAATCTAGCCTTCATGCACGCAAAATGCTTGCGCTATGACTTTTGGCATTTGCGGTGCATCAAATGCGTGTTAGAAGAGGTGGAAGGGCTTAAACATAATTTTGTTTCTATCTCGGGGTTCCCGATACAAGTGTCCAAGAGGTGGAAGGGCACAAATAAAATTTTATTTCTCTCTCGGGTTCCCGATGTAAGTTAGATCCGAGTTTGGCAAGTGAATTATGCCAATTTGTTGGAGATGATTTTTTTTTTGACTTGGTATTTGGATTTGGAAGTTGGCAAAGGGCAATTGCCAAACCATAAATAGGGAACTGTTGGAGTTGCTCTAAAGGCGGTGTCAAATTGTTTCCACCATCAGATTTCTCGATAGGTGCAAAGAGGGATATTTATTTGAATGATCTTATTCAATGAAAATGTGTAATCTTTATTTGTTTCTAATCTTCATACATAACAAAAAAGGTTACGTCGCAACTATAACCATGTTAGGCAACCGTTGTACATTTTTAGGTTAAGATTAGAATTGGTGTCATTCTAGTCTTATAAAGTTGTTTTCTTTATTTTCCTTGTTCTTGTATGCATGCTTTACCTTTTGAAATATGTTACTATCATTTGAACATAATAACCAATTTGTCCTTTCACTTCATGTTACTGACTACCCATTCTACATATTGTATACATTATCATTTATCATAATTCATTACGCTGATTTCTTACGCTATTACATTCTTGAACTATAGAGTCCTTTATTTTGAAATTGATCCTATTAATTTTAATCTCTTACATTTTTTACTAATGTTTTTAATGATGGGTTGTGCTACCTCGACAACATTGACCACCCATCTTCCCCTGTTGGACTAGATTTCCACTCCACGCATCACGTGTCACTCCCTTGATGGTGAAGGTGCTACGGATCTCGAGAAAGTGTTGCAAATGGACACTTGCATCTTCATGTGCCCTCGCATAGAATTGACTAGATTGCACCATAGTGATGAGTGCAGGCTTATTGTTATTCTACTAATTTATCTTTCATGTTCCCTCAAGAAATATACACTTTTATTTCATGTCCTCCCTTTGTAAACCCATAGGACCAATCTTTGCTGAAGCTTACCCCGCTTCATGTTCCTCACACCATTCCCCACATGACCACATCTCTCCTTATGCTCCAAATGCTCCCAAACTATCTAGAGAGGGCAGTCGCACAACTTAGGACAAGTCACAACTTTGTCGATGAACCCGCCAATTCTAGGCGATATTCCCCTATTCAAGTTTGTTTCAAAGAGAGTAACCAAGAAGCCATCAAAGTTTTATTCACCCTTCAAGCATGGCATTATTTCTCGTCCTCCACCCAATCTGGAGTCTTCACTGCGTATGCATGCCTTCCTGTATTCAGATGAGACTTCATTGAAAAAGTTGCTCCTGGTTTCATTTACAAGACACCAATCTCTTCGTCCTTTTTTCAAAATTCTTATTCAATTCCATTTTGAAAAACTTTGATGCATTTTGGGATACTCTTTGAAAGGCAAACAATATTGCTCTTTCCTTTAGCGTTGGCAAGTTCATAGACCCTCTGTTCATGGATGCATTTGTCAAATGCATAGCTCAAGATGACTTGGATGTCCGTCCAGAATGCCATGGGTTCCATATTTTTCTTTCTCCTATTGTCTCGGCGTGTCTCTACAATTTTAAAATTACTCATTCAACTTTTCCTCTCTTCATATATCATTCATTTCACTCCATTCATGCTATATAGGAGATTGTTAAGTCGAGATTTTTTAAGTCGGTGTCTCTTAGTTTTCCACGTAATCCTTCGGCCTTAGAGTGGTCAGGACTCTATAGGAGAAGCTATCAAGTGTTGCCTTCCCGTGACAGACTTAAAAAAAAAGGCAAAGTTGGTATGTGTATATCAATTGTACATTTTTCATTGTCATTGGTCTATGTACTGTATCAATTTTTCTTTGTACTATGCCAATAAAACTATATTTCTTTCGTATTCACAACTTGCAAGTATTCTTTCCGGCCTTACACATCATCATCATTGTTCTGTGTACTATATCAATCTTGGCCACTCCCATGTCAATGTTCTTGATCCAATGGATTATAGCTCTAACAATGAGGTCAAATGGGATACACATCATTCTCAAATGGGCCATACACTGATGCAACGCCTTAGTGTTGCTCTTGCATTATTTGCACCCCGCACATTCCCCCAACTTGCAAATTGGAGATGTGTCCCTATTCAAGTGCCTTACCAAAAGGATTTAAATGACTCTGCCTTGTTCAACATGAAATACATTGAGTTCTATGATGATGAGGGCCATGGTTCTTTGCATACTACTATACATCGGTATGCTTCATCTTCATTGTCAACATATCCATCATTTTCATTTCAATGGTTATAACCTTCTCTTTTTCCTTTTTCAGGATCGGTCAAGGGAGATGAGGGCAGAGATGCTTCAATACCTATTATTCTATTCTACCAACGAAGTCCTTGCTCCTCCTTGAGCTTCTTCAATTTCGTATTGATGAGTCTCATCCTTCCTTCCATCCTTTGTTTTACTAGGCCTAAATTAGTACACGAGAGAGCTATAGAGTAAAGACACTAATACCAAAAAGCTATGAAGGCGATCGATTAATGAGCGAGTCTAATGCGACCTATAGAAGATTGCTTGAAGTTTTAGAGGATGTCACAAAGGAAATAGCCAATATCCCCCGGACATTGGTGCGAAGCGAGCAAAGGCCAATATCGGTCAAGGGTAGAGGTAAAGACGTGCTAGTAAAAGCGGGAACTTGTTTTGTTGTGTGCATTAAAAATTAAGGATCTCTCTAAATTATTTATGCCATGTACGAAAAATTAATTTCTCGTCTCATCCGTAAATATAAATTTAACTAATTCGGACATCTCTAGTATAACAAGATCATAGGATTGTCAATATATTCATTCGTGGATCGTACTATGTCATTCATTTATTCCGTATATTTTTGTTTTAGATGGGTGATGTGTCGCGCCATCTCATCCTCATAAGATGTCTTTGCTTGAAGTAGCCAAGTTGCGGCCGTATGAACCTCTTGTTAATGAAATCTCATGCCCCGTACTCATGGAGGAACATCAAGTTGAAGGAAATTTTAATTTCTTTGATCCGAACCGGCGTGGATGTCCCGACCTTCTTTTCTAGCTCATTTGTCTTCACATGTCGATCCCTATGCCTCAATCTACTAGGGCGTCACCTTTGGGCACCCAAGCGGTGTCAAGAGATTTTAGGTGGGGAAATTTTGAAATCGCAAATATCTCGATTGCCAATGGCTATCGTGAATGGGCTGCCAAGATTCTAACGGACCATTCATCTCATCTCAAGGGGGATGAACCAGGCAAGGACTATATTTATGGAGCAATTTTCTCGCTTTCGTTGGGAAGGTACTCTATATCCTTTCCTTTGATGAGAGCTTCAGCGGAGAGGTGGGATTGATCCACGAACTCCTTTATATTCCCTTGTGGGGAGCGCCACGGTCACTCTTCCGGTCATGTTAAACATGGCGGTTTTCCATTGGATGGCGAACCTTATTAGGAGTTCATCCTACCAGATCTTTGACATGGAGCCATCTACGCTTACGTATTCGAAAACTTTATCACTTTTGTACCGAGCATGGCACGAACTCAAGGGCGGTGGATGAGTTACGTTCCATAAGTGGTGTCACTATTTTCACTACACCTCTAAAAATTTCTCGGACTTTGATAGTAGTGAGTTCTCCAACATATATCTACCGCAACGTTCCTAGCTCTGCGGATATGTTGCTTTGTTGTTGGAGGGGGACCATATGTTCGGCCAGCGCGTCTTGGTGATGACCTCGTGGATGGTAGTGGGTCGTCACTTTGCTTTGGCACAACCAGCTTTATGTTCTTTATATTATTCCTTAAGGCTTATCGTTGGCAAGCCAATCGACCATGCATCTTTGAGGAGGCTTTGGCATGTTCATTATTTATTTGGTTGGATTGAGGATTATATACCGGCGGTGTTTGGTAAAAAGGCGAGATACATCAACATCCCTATTTGCTGTACCCTTCGATGAGGTCAACCATGCTAAATACTATGTCCAAGAAGTTTGCTTTTTCAAGCCGAAGAGTTCTCACAAGCTTTTATGTAGGGACAAGAATATCTTATGGAATCCGTATAAACTTATTGGTGGGCATTCGAGGCCCAATCAAATTTGGCTAGGCTCGCAAAATATTTGATCTATCGCTTCATCGTGGTTTGCTTCCATGGAGGGTCGCTACATACAAAAACAGACTTTTGTGTTTTAGAGCCATATCATCCGGAGTGTGTTGCCCGACAATTTTGATTCAAGTCGTTCCACATCCTCCATTGGTCGGTTTAGTTATTTGAATCTGCGGTTGGGATAACATATGCTCATTGGCAACACCTTTCGCGCCCGATATATAAGGATTCACCTCTTGTACGGATGGATCTCGTGTCGGCCATGCTACCCGCCTTGGGTTCGATGGTTCGATACTTTCACACGGCACCACTCAACTTCATTTTACAAAGCACGGGTGAAACAACCTTTATAACTTTGTTGATTATGGGGATAGACAAGATGACTATCATGCACACCCGATTCGTTACTTTCGGCGCCTATCGTCCCCAAGATTTGACCGTGGTGCGAGGTGGTGAAGAATGTCGTGCGGGTTTTCTTGCATCCCTCATGGATAAAGAAGCGGTATAAACAATCATTGGAAGAGTGTCTTTTGCAACATTTCTTGAACATACAAGTCGGCTACTTGGACCGGCCAACCATAGTATGTTTTATAGACTAATGTTGATTTATTCCTTTACCATAATCACTTTCATTCTCTTCTTATTTTCTTAGGAAGCAGGCGATTCGGAGATGGATCCGGTTGTTGGATCCTCGTCCTGGCTCGTGTTAGTTGATGATACACTAGCCCAAGAGAACATGAAAATCGATCAGGTTGCCTTTATAACCTTTATACATCGGAGATTGAGAAGCTATACCTCGCGACTACCCGTCAGGTGGTATAGACAGCTCTCCAAGGACTAAATGCTAACACACTAAGGGAGCCAGCCAATTGTGCCAAGTTACAAAGTACTTCAACCAGCCTCCCTGAGAACTTCGCTAGTATCTACGGGGTCAAAACCATGTTGAATAGGCTAGTCACTATTTCTCAGCAACTGCAGGTTGCACATTCGATTTTGAGGCAAGCAGGGCAAGTGGAACAAGCCACTAGTGCAATGAAGCATGAGCTCTCAACTCAGGAGAATGCTCTTCTAGCCACCACTCATGAGGCGATTTCAGTTGAAAAGAAGAGAACTGAAGTTTCATAGGAAATTGTCAGGCTTCAGGGTGTCTTGCAGGACCTAGAGAAGAGAGCCAAACAGCTATCCGAGACTCAGTCTGCTCACGATCAGTATGTTGCATCCAACTTTCCTTCTTATTTTTAGTGCCCGGTGGCCTCCCTCTCCTTTTGTTCTTCTTTGCTTCTAGACTCTCTATTATGTTCCAAGGAGAGGCACGTCCACACATTATGTGTGGCATACTTCCCACAAGCGACACTTTCTTGTCCCCAATTTTGGGCCCAATGCCCCAAGGGTTATTGCTGCCTTCTCTTTCTCAGGCGGCACCACCGGACTTATCAATGTTGTTTCATTCTTCATACACAAAATCATGTTTCTTATAGTCAAACAAGTACAATACAAAAAATACACATGAACAAGTGCCCCACGTCTCTCAATTTCCATGTTTGCTTATCTACCCGTGAATGTTGTGCCACTTCTTCAATTTACATTTCTTTGCCCTTTTCTTCCCTCTTTCTCTATCGCAATCCAACACATCACTCGCCTCAACTCTACATATGGTTCGTAATTCCTGGCACATGTTTTACATTTAGCAATCCACATATTCACGAAATATGTAATCAATCCCTTGGTTACATGCCCATAGCCACCCCATTATCCTTTATATGCTACTACATATTTATTTCAGGTTTCCATGAACATCATGCAACATTATCAAGCCCCATAATTCCCCAATAGTATGCATGATGATGCACCCGGCTTTTGAAATACTTGCCATTAAGCCATTCTCACCTTGTATTGACCTTCTATGTGCCACGACCATTGTAGTCAGTGCATTGTCTGCGATACTGACATTTCAGACAAATCTCCTCTAATCTTGCTTCCCTCACCAAATAGCTTCTTCCGGCAAGCCATTACGATAATACTACACACGGGCAGTGCAGGGAATGTAGACCAGTAGTTGAGCGCTGATTTATTTAATTATTCACGCTATTCATTTATATTTCAAGCAATCAAAGAACCATAGAGAATCCAGAGAAGAGGAGGAGGATTCACATTCAACCGCTAAGCCAAATAACATGCTTGATTTAGTCAACATTCATTCCCATTCCATAGCATAACAGTAGTAGAGGCGATATGGAGGACATCTTGGCGTTTGCATCGCTTGGAGGAGGAGGCGAGGGGATGGCAGCACTGGATTTTGATTTCCAAGGATGTATCTCTTCTTCCTTCTTGTTGTGTTGGGATTTTGATTTGGTTGTCCAATTCCGATCTACTAAATCACGTGCAATTGGTTGCGGAATACTATTTTTGATTTCCGGTAAATCAATTGAGCAAATGCAAGGTGTAGAGGATTGATGGCCGGGGAAAACAGGCGGCTAAGACCCGCCTCCGCGTTCTGAGAGACAAATTTAGATGTAATTGAAATTTAAGCGGGACAAACATAAAAAGAACGGTATTGCGAAGTCCATACTTCCATAATTCTTATATTTGCATAAAAATTATGTTAATTACATCTCGAAGAGAACACCCGATTAAGAGTTCCGGCATGAATACATGAAAGTAGATTACATCATATGGCTTCCTATTACAAACTACAAAAGGAAACAAGGTCTTCGGTCTTGTAGTCGCAGATGGATGGATGCATGCACATATCTTGCACATGATGATGGTCATTTCCTTTAATAATGACATTTTATTTGATAGGAGTCAACATAGACTCCTCGTATGATGGGTTGCTAGCTTGACTAGCCTTTTGGGAACCATGGTATATGCACATATTTAATTCATGCACACTTTAATGATTATTTGTTCTTTATTTAGACTTTGACATATGTCCTTTATTTATTCATTTGGCCATGTATGTATTTAGCTACATGTATTTTGACATATATGGATGTCGATGGAGAGAGATTAATTTATTTGTTTGGTGAATCATTCACTTGGTGCATTGTATCATGCATGCACGTGGTTTAAAACAGCATAGCCTAATTTTGGACAAGGCAGGGACATGATCATATATTGGCTTAGCGATGAGCTTATGTTTAATTACTTGGACAAGTCTATGACCTGGTCAATTAAAATTTAGCATTTATGCATGCCGACCAAATGAGATTAGTCTGTTTGGAACATTTCTATGTATGCATGCGCATGATTTATCTTGAAGACTAAATGACATAGTCTAATTTTGGATCATACGAGAGCAGGATCTGATATATATGAACGCATTGGGCATATGGTGCCCTATTTCCTTTGGGCTAAGGTGAAGCATTTACCTTGCCGGGGTTTATTAAAAGACATATTGCAATGTCATGATTGGCCATGGGCGCGTGCTTAATTTGTCCATGCATGACCGTGGCATGTCATTTGCTCTGAAGTTCATTATCTTATTTGATTTGAGTTAACTTGATTTGGCCTGATATTTTGATTTAACCAAGATTCGATATTTGACATGGATAGAACAACCTAGTTCATTTTGCTATGCAGTCCTAGGCAGGATGAGCTTGGATGCATATAGGCGACGGTTGTCAATTTTATACGAGCTTTTACTAGTGACGTGCACGGCATGAGCTGATTTGAGGCCAACCTGATGCACATGACTTAATGCAGGGAATTATGACTGCTTTTCAATATATAGGAGGAGGTTTGATAACGTCCGCAGGTGCACGGAAGGAGTGCTGATGTGCAGCTAACATATAGGCAGTTATTTGTTTCATTTATTCAGACTAAGTTTGCATCTGAGCATTCAAATCGGTTTGCGCATCGGCAAGGAGGATAAATTTGTTTTTGGCTTGCTATAACATGATGACGCAATATGCAACGTCTTTTACTTTGTTTACTGATTTGATCAAATGTTTAAATTTGAGCATGCAACTTGATTATGTACACTCAATCTGGGAATGGTTTTCTGCCGTAAGTGGACTGGTGGCCATCAGTACTCCGGCGTGTTACACATACATGTATATGGTTGTCTTTTTATGCAGTACATGGCTACCATTTTCTTTTATCGTAATTTCAGATGCATACATGCATGGTTTGAATACATGTGCATGTACACAACTGTATCTTTTCTTTTGACAAGATTTCCAGTGCACAAGTGATTAACATGTTAATCTGATATGAACCAGCACATGGCCCTTCTTCATGGCAGTGACTTGCAAATTTTTGATATAACTATATATGATTAGTTTTCTTTCCATGGCGATCTACACATGCATGAACGTAATATTTAGTTAACAAACAAAAGCATGCAGTGGCTATACAAATAAATATGCGGTTATCTTTTTATGCATCGTATGGCTGCTATTTCTTTTGACAAAATTTTAGACGCAAGCATGCAAGGCAGTTTCTTTGATCTGGCATGCAAGTTATTTTATTTTCTCTCATACACGAGATGATCAACAGGCCGTTTGCCGTAAGCCAAGATCGTAACCACACGATTTTACCATGAACCATGAACCGGGTGGAGCCAAAGCGCATCCACCGATTTTACCAAGGCACTCATCCGTTGGCCTTTTACACCTTTACCGGGGCTTATAGCCCATGCGCACAGCGCAACCATGATCACAACCGATCTTTTACCGGGGCATGTAGCCCATGCGCATAGCGCAACCATGATCATAACCGATCTTTTACCGGGGCATGTAGCCCATGCGCATAGCGCAACCATCACCGGCACTTTTACCTTTCACCAGGACATGACATAGCGTCCTTGTATGGAGTACCACCCTCACTGGCCCTGTGTACCAGAAAGAGGAAGATACGAAGCTTGCTGCCGACCACCAGAGTTGTTGACGAAGACGTCGACGAAGTTGCCGCCGGCCGGAAAGAGATTGGGAAGCAAGAAGAGAGGCAGGATCACGGAAGCACCATGCGGCTTCTCACCTTCAGGATCCTTCGGGAGCGCTGTGCCTGGTGCAGCGATGTACTCCGGCGTCTTCTTGGCTTGGCTTTTTTCGTGGGCGGTTGTTTGTGGGCAGCCTGGCGGTGCTTGTATTTTGGGCGAGCAGCCGCAGCCTGGCGGCAGTGTATGGAATATGGAGCCCGTCTTTGAGCGATCACAGGAGCCTGCTATTTATAGAGTAAGGCTGTAGCCTGCGGTTGCCAGGAGATTGGCGCTCCTTTCATTGGTTTTCCCGCTCGTTCATCACTTAAGCGGTGATTTGATTTGATTTGAATACGAGTCCTGGCGGGAGTAGTTACCAGGCTCAATGGCGCGCGGGAGTAGTTACCAAGACCGACGCTCCTCACTTTGAATTCTTACTTGCTAATCACGTCGGCGCCTATAGTTTGAATTGATGCGCGCTCATCGCGGATATGTGGAAGTTGCCTCAACGAGATAGTACGCGTATATGTGTATATGGAGCTCTTGCCAAGTATTTTTATTCACCTGTTTAATGAGCTCGTGTATATGCATGGCAGCATACACACGTACATGCACGTGTTTACTCTTCATTTTCCATACTACTTTGATCCTTTTCTGAGGTTGACCAACTCACATGCATACAATACATGCGTGTTACAAGTTATATTAACTTGTCATTTGCTTAGCCAACTAAGTATATTGTGCTTTTATACATTCCCGTATTTACGGCGTGGCCGGCCGGCCGGCCTATTCTTGTAAGCCATCCGTATTTGCATCTGAAGTACATATAGATGTACTCTATATATACATGCATATCGATTTCTTGAGATTATTATCATGATTATTCTCTATCATTATTTATTTGGAATTTTGGACGATGGGATCTAGCCATGTATATATGAAAGCATATATGTATACATACATATCCATGGTCGAGAGTAACACACGTGATTGCTTGGCTCTGATCATTTATCAATGCGTATGCACACATATATGTCCCTTCTTTCTTTTTGCTCCATCATTTTCTTTCCCTCTTTAATAATATTATATATTATACTATTTCTTGTTTTGTTTGCTTATGTCATGTTTGGATCAAACTTGATCAATATATCACTTATTTAACATGATATATTTTACAAATTTTGGACATGCCAAAGTTGGTGTCAACAAGGATCAATGTGATTTCTTTCCACAACCAGTTGTTGGCAAATTCAGACTAAACACATGTATGCAAATCTCCTATATTTGCATTCAGGAATCACTAGGATTCCTAAATTACAATTATTGGAGTGTCATCAGTTCTATCTGTCTTGCATGCATTAGGTATACCAAAACTTCAACCTCAAAGAGGATGCTACAACAGGTAGCGTTTTATGAGGCATATATTTGATTAAATACACAAAGTTAGAAGGCAAATCACTCAGCCATTTGTCACACATCATGCAGTTGGCACTGTTACAAATATAGTGTAATAGGATGATCTCATCCATCAAGGATTTCCCTTTGGGTCCCCGCATAATCTACGGTTCCAACGTGTGTGAGAGGTTTCGCTTCATCTTTCCAATATTCCTCAACACTTACCCGTTATGGGTTCCCTATGAAGGCCTCCCATGACGATCGCAAACGTCTGTGGTTTCTTGCGGGAGAGGGGGGGGGGGGTGGGGGGAGTTTTTGTTCCCGTTACCTATCCCCTCGCGGTGTATAAATGTAACCAGACGATCAATGGAATAGAACACCAAATTCACTCCTACGTCTTGTGTCTCTTTCACTTTTACTCACAACATGTTATTAGCACTTTTCTCTACACCCAATTCTACCCAGAGATCATATCTCAAGTGGTTAGAACATCGTTGTGAGGAGCCCAACCAGAGCAAAGGTATACCAATGGCTTACCGTCCAGTTCCCTATGCTTCCCTCCTTCTCCATTTGGTCATGATGGCCTATCACCGTGCCCAAATGATGGGCGTCAACTTCTCCCATGGCCACCTTGAGGATTTCCGTGAGGTCCTTGGAGACCGTCTCAGTGGATGCTTTCATGGCGCACCCCGTCTCTATGATCGCCATCGTGTTGAACACCGCGACATCAACATGAAGAGGCATGGCTCCGCCATGGTGGACGTGCAAGTGGGCACCAACCTTCTGACGTAGTTCTCTCTACACCATTGCCCTAGTGCTCGGTGGTTTCGTCCGCGGCACCACCGACACCACCTCTGACTGCATCAGTGGCACCTCTGGCACCAACTGCATCAGCGACCCCAGCTACATCAGCGGCACCAGTTCTGGCATTGGCAACACTGCCTCCACCGCAGTGCCTACTGCACGGCGACGACCTATGCCCATCACCAAGGTACATCCTGAGGTCGGGCTTCATACCAATGGCACCTGACGCCGCTGGTCCATCCAGCCGCCATGGTTGTCGTTGGGCATTGAGCTGATGTTGTCAATATGGTACTCGAAGTTGACGCCATCCCCAGTGGCCCGCAACCTATCTGAATGTCGGGCATCTCCACTGACGATCACAGCGCACACCGCTTTGCTCCAACCTGCCTGCATGAGTACGCGCGTCGTCCCATTATAGAGAGCACGCCACTAGCCATCATCCCGGATACCAACGCTTGCTGCTCCACCTCCACCACGACCATCTCCACCTGCTCCACCATGTCACATCATCCGCACGTGGATTGATGTCCCTCACGGGCCTTCGACTTGAAACGAGGGGACGCCTCTCCATCCTAACCACATTAGAGAAGGGGAAGGGGGTGGGCAGGCGAACATGCTGTTGTTGGCTTCAGTCCACGATGATGGTCAGGCGAACACGCCTAGACACCGCTCGTGGCCGCACAACACGACCGATGCATTGCCCATCGGTGCGATCGCGGCAATGCCTCCTCATGACGCGACATGGCGCCCATACGACCTTGATGGTTGCCCCGACGACTGAGGAAGGTGGCTTGGTGATAGTCCTCTAGGCGCACGTGATGCGGCCCGATGGTGCGGCGCTACCTCCTCACAGCGAAGTCGCCTGGACACGTCAGTGGTGACCTCATGCTTCCAGCAACGTTCGTGCGGCGAGACTCCCCACAACCTTCGCGACAGGGCCAGGGCTGCCGCTCGAGGCTGGCCTCACCTGGCGGGTGCATGGGCCCACATAGCGCGCCTTTCGAGTGGCACGAGTAGATCATGGGCGTGGACAATTTTTTATTAATATACTGCATTCTATTAAGACAACACAACAGAGTATATAAAAGTATATAAACCACGAGTCTTACGTGAAATCAAAGACTAACAGTATATAAACCACGGGTCAGAAACATAGATTACCGGTAGTATTTTTGCTTCCGCCAAATCACAATCTTCACTCGGTAGCCTCATGACCAACAACTTACATCTTAAGCACCATCTGGTTGCATGTAGAGATTCAGTAGAATCAGCTCTGCATAATTAGTATGCCAGACTAATTAGCATATATAATTATAAATAATAGAAGCAATGGAGAGTCCTCCGTTCCTCCTGATGATAGCAAATAGTGCAGAAATTAAATAAAAAAAGCAAGAAGCAACCAACCCAATATCAATCTTCACTCGGTAGCCTCATGACCCTTGCTAGGGATCAAAAAACTCAGTCACCTACCTCTTGCCCCCCCTGTTTAGGCAGCAATCTGATATCCCGTTCCATCCACAACGTAAAAGCATACGATGGCAGCTCATCTGAAAACCATTACAAATAAGTTAGGATTTATTCAATATAGAAATAGATCAAGCATTATATATGAATCAATGTATAGATCTTTATCATGCTAAACCAAGATTACGAAGATCATAATATTTTCTCAAATTCTTTACTCGTTCAAAAAATTCCATGCCTCTATGCTTTTCTCGTGTCAAACCAGTTCAAAGCTCACTATTATCATCATAGAATGAGAGATTAGTCACTAGGTCAACACATAAGAACTAACTGAAAGAGTACTGATAAACAAAACATTACTTATAAAAGGATGAAACGTTTGATCAAAGATGTATGTTACTATGTTAGAGTAACTCCAAGAGATATGGTATTGTTGTTGTGTATGCTATATTTGGTATTTTCAGCAAAATTAGGCTCCAACAGGTATTCTATCTAGTTTGCTAAAATACCAAGTTGGCTATCCCGAAAATTTCGCTTGTCAACAAAGAAAGCATGTCTGCGCCTCACCACGTCTGCTTGCTGCGTTGCAGAGCCGCCCGGACGTTGTTGCATGCGGGAGTCCAAAGGAATAGACAACTTTTTAAAATGGAAGATGAAAAATAGCAAGTTGTTAGATAACTCTTCTTTTTGGTGGAATTCTATATTTTACAAAATAGCTAAAGTGTCAAATTTACCTATTTATTTTACCACATCTCTTGGTGATGCTCTTAGGACTATAGGTATATCAGAGCAGAAAGCACGAGACCCGGTGGCGCGACCCGAGGCATAGAAATTCGGCCTGGCCCAAACATGGCACGACCCGGTTGGAATCATGCCCGGGCCAGCCCGAAGCCGCTCTGAGGGCTGTGCACGGGCGCACCCAGCACGCTGGACTGGTACGGCACGGCCTGGAATTGGGTAGTATGTATGCTAAGCATACATACTACCCAATTCCGACACAGGCCACAACGCATTTCCCCATCCCCCACGCTTCAACCCTGCACGGTTGCCCCGCACTCGCGGGTTCGTGAAGTAGTGGCGACCCTGCCTCCCCATGCACCATACCCGCTCCTCTTCCTCCTTATCCAGCGTGAAGGCAGTGGCGACGCTCATCATCATCCTGGAGCAGGCTTTCTCCTCCATCCTCCGGGGTCGAGTGCGACATCAGCAACATGGAGCGGGCGGTCTCCTCCATCCTCTGCGCATCCGGTCTCCTCGTGGATCCGTGTGCAAATCGAAGCCTCATCGGCAGCCACAAGGTAATGTCAGTGCGCCAGTGGCCGTAGCCACCTCCGATGTCTCTCTGTGCTCCAGGCCTCCCCTCTTCCCCTCTCTGTGGGCCTCGTGCTGCCCCGTTTTGTGCTTTGGGCCCGTGCTTTCCGGGGCGGCCTGGCACGAAAACTGGCCCACGTGTCGATCCCTGGGCCACCGGCCATGCTCGGTGGCCTTGGGAGGCACGGTCCGTGGCCTAGGGGCGACACGTGGGCCAGTTTTCGTGTAGGGCATGAAACAGACTGTTGGATGCGGTGAAAACTGGCACGAAACAGACAGTTTTTGGCCCGATGCTCATCTATAACTATAGGAGGACAACACTTTTTATTCTAATCATGGGTTATTAGATAGAACACGGCATGAACCAGACTTCAAAGAATTAACAAAATAGAGCTGATTAACTGAAAGCAACATGCAGCGGCATGGAAGATAGAGGGGACCTGCCCTAGAGCACCTGCCCTAGAGCAGGTCTTGCAGCTTCGTAGTTCGTACGTTCCTGGTAGGCAACATCTTTCATAGCGGCAACTTCTACTCTCCAGGCCAGCGACAAGACAACTATCTCAAGCATGCGACACGCAAAGCAGCATTGGATTTCGCACATGGCTGTGCAGGCATTTGGCATCGAGGGCTAGCATGACGGACGCATGTCGAAAAAACAAACATGAGGCTTCGGTCAGAGAGACAAAGGGAAGATGCAGACTGACAATCGGACAACGGCGAGAGCGGCAGATGGACGTCGCGGCCTTTCACAGCACGGGGTTGTTTTCAAGATAACTCCAAATAGGATGCTTCAAACATCTCCCTCGATCAAATAGTACAACAACATTCAAACCTATGTATCGTGGTACTATTTTTTTTGTGTTGCAACACATGAACATGATTCTAATATCACAAATATTAGTTCAAGAGTTTCAAAAAGCCCTCCGGACTGGCATCAAGTGAGTCACTTCAACAAGATTCCAAGTTCCCATGTTAAAAATGCGCACATTTATTAAGCTCTGTCATATGGCGGAGATCTTGAGTTTCAGGGCAAAACTAAGATTAGGGGCCCTCCATACACATGTTAATTACCCGGACAATCCAGAGTTCTAGAGAAACATTTATTTCAATGAAACAAACATCTAATACACAATAATTCATTTAAATTCCAGATCAAATTATTTTTTGTACGGTTCTACCCTAACCCCTAACGTCAAGTTCAATTTTTTGACCTAATGGTGCCGATCGAGTGGCCACGAAGGGATGAGATATTCTGAGTTATTGGGATTCGTTACATGTAAAGGATGAAAAGATTAAGGATATGTGCATCAGTGCATGTGCACGAGACTCATACCTCGTGTAGATTAGTCGCGTCGGTGTCGCCGGCCGCCGCCGTCGGGAGATCGCAGCGCATCGCCTCTGTCGTCTCGCGCGGTCGCTGCGCAGCCCGCAGACGCAGCGCATCTCCATCGCGCGTCCGCGCCGCCTGAGTCGAAGTCGAATCGCCGTGCGTTGAGTGCGTGTCGGTGTGGTCTCTCGCAGATGTTAGGGTTTATAACAAACGAATGGTTCTCGCGAACGCCGTCACTCGGCATGCGGCAGGCAAGCAACGCCTCGGCTTCGCTCAATAGGTCAACTCTACTGATTTTTTTTTTTTTGAGAATGACACAGTACAACGCAGACGCTCACAACACGCACGCACACTCACCCCTATGAACACACGCACGCACACCTTACCCCTATGAGCACCTCCGAAGGACTGGGCAGCCGGCAGATCTGGAGATTCTCGAAGTCACCGAAGGCGCCTCGTCGTCAACGGGAACGTCGCTTCCCACTTAATGCATAACGCCGGAAAATCCTGGGAAAATCCCAAGAAAAGGTGCGAGCACCAGGATTTGAACCCTGGTGGGTAGCGTCCCACTGGACCGTCCTACCATTGGACTACAAGTTAAAAAAAATCTGGCCTAGTCGGCAATTGTATTGTTACTATGACGGTCAAAATGCTTTTTACTGGGCCGGCCCAACACGTAACCGGTCTACTCCCACATCTCAATTATCGGAACGCCGCCTGTGACCTCTACTGCCACGTCCCATCTTTGCCGCCACACTTAACGTGGTGTTTAGTTGCTAGTCACACTTTGCCACACTTCATGTTAGGTAGGTTTGATTAAATTTGAGTAGTGTTTGGTGGGTGATAAAGCTTAGACAAGATTCTTCTGGGCTCCACATATTGTAGAGTACAAAAGTGTGGCAACATTCCATTATACAAGACAAAGTATGACCATCAATTTCTTTGTCAAACCTTGCCACACTTGCCTAAGGTCAGTTGTGGCAACTTTTGATTGGGAACCAAACAGCGCCAACATCTCCATGACCCTTTACCACTCTTGCTCGCTCCCCTGTCGCCCTCCTCGTTCGCCCCTTGCAATGCGCGGAGCCGCCACCATAGACGGCGGAGCAAGCTCCGGCCGCGCCGTATTCTCGTTGTTATGGGCTCCCTCCACCCAAATCGACTGTAGTGCCACCTAGCTTCCTTGAGTCGTGTCGCCCCTCCCGCACCCCTTTTCTGGCCCTCGCAGTCGCCGTCCACTCTACTCTCGCTTCTCACCCTTCCTCGGTCGCCCCTCGCTTGCGAGCGCAGAGACGCCGCCTTGGTCGATGGAGCAAGCTCCGGCTGCGCCATATTCTCGTTGTTCTAGCCTCGCTCGCTCCCTTCGCCCAAATCAACGTCGAGTCGCTCTGCCCCTTCCGCGCACCTTTCCTGCCCCCACGGTCACCGGAGCATTGCCGCAGGCGGGCGCCTTAGGCTGGAGCCTGGAGGGGTGCACTAAGGGATTGTATTGATCTATAAGAAACTGACTAAGAGATATGATCAACCACGGTTGTACTGATATCTGTTGAATGTATTTATCCCACGAAAAAATTGTGCGCTATAGCGCGCCAATTGAAACGCCGCGACGCTATTGTTCATTTTTGTGCTATATACGCTATTATTCAGCCGCTATTCTTGTGCGGCCCAAAAAAAAAAAAAATAGTGTGGACCATTTAATCCCCCCAAAAAAAAAAAAAAAAAGTGCATGTAATCACTTATTCTGAAATCCAAATTTATGAGTTATAATTTTATGAATGGATGATATGTCATAGGATCAGATTAAGTGATATTATGGTAGTGATTGAGGAATGAGGATTGAATATTGATTTTTATGTTTTTTGGAATTCAAAACAAATAGGGCGCTATAGCGGCGTAATAGCGTGGGTAGGCAGCTGGCGCGCTGTATTTAACTGCCGCTATAGCGCGGTGATAGCGGCGCTATAACGGCCAATAGCACCGAGAAGAGGGAAACATGATTTTTGATAGCACACTATTTTTTTCATTGATTTATTCATATGTACATGAGAGCCTTTGGCTCCAACGGCTATGCTACAGACTCAGATCTTGCTAGCAAACGCAGGCGAGCATCGCGGCAAGGTGGTCTCGTGGCGAGTGCCGAAGAGCATCTTCCGGTTAGGGTGTGTTCACTTCATGAAAAGTGAACCAAAAAAGTGTTACAAAGATCCATCACATCAAATATTTTGACCCATAAATAAAGTATTAAATATAGTTAAATAAAAATCTAATTGTACACTGAAAAGTGCGAGGCGAATCTTTTGAGCCTAGTTAGTCTGTGGTTAGATAATAATTAACAAATACAAACGAAAATTACTACAGTAGCGGAACCCAAAATATTTTGACCCGGACATGCGGGGAGTACGTTCTGGCACCCTCCAGTTTTAAAAAATGGGGTGCCAGGGCGGCTGCCTCGCTTGCTCCTTTTCGGGGCCGCCACAGTGCAAAATCTGCTTAGCCTGCGTAAGAAAAAAAGTCTATATTGACAACCAAACACAAGCAAAAGTTTTTCTTAAACTCACCTCGTTTGGAGAGTAGTTTGAATTAATATCACTCTATATCTTCCTGGCTTCTAGTAGCTTCTTTATTTCTTGTGTGCAGTTTGAAGAGTCCTCTCTACTCTCTATGATCTATCTTTGGCTAACAGTAATACATGATGACATTATTTGTAGATCTAATTATAGAAAATGGGAGTGTTGTTCATCAAAATCTCTATTTCTATCCGTACGGAAGGATATAAAGAGGTTCATGGAGTTGCTCTAATACACAAGCAACCAATAAGAGGGGTGCACTAAGGGATTGAACTTGTCCTGCCTTAAATATATTTTCGGTTCTCATTTGTAGATGTCCATTTCGATTATTTCCTATATATCCAGTTTACATCCTTTGCTCCTAAGAGCAACTCCAACAGTTTCCCATTTGTGTATTGGCAATTGCCTTTATTTGCCAACTCCCAAATCCAAATTCCAAGTTAAAAAAGAGCTCATCTCCAACAGTTTGGTTATATACAAATCATAAAAGAGAATCTAGAAAGATTTAATGAAATATTGGCTTTTTATTCTGAATTATCCCCTAACACAGAGTACGTCTCATGGCTACTCGCCAACATAATCTAAGAGCGAACTGAATTTCACAAGGCTTTGTAACAGAAACTGTGTCCTGTGTGCTCAGGAAGGTCAGAACCACCATTTGGCAGCATCGAACCATGTCAACATGGTTGTTCTGTTTAGGCCATCACATTGTATCTGTCTGTATATGAGAAGTGTGCCCTTGGCTGCACACACCGAAGGGGTAGTCCAGAGAATTGCAATCTGGGCAATTTAGGTGCCAATTTCTATTATAGAGCGAGGAGACATGTAGGAAAGGAAGGAACAAAAATGGATTAGCAATGCATACTGTGAATTTGTGATAGTTTTATTCGCTGGCATTTGCACTGAATTGAGACACATTAATGTCCTCCATTAATTTGCACTGAATCAATGTGCTATCCTGATTGTTTAGATCAATACACCTATTCGTAAGTTCAAGAGATAATGACTAAACCAACACACATGTTCAAAAATCAAAGCAACTTAGTTCCAATTATTAAGGATAAACAACAAACCAGGAGATTCCATTAATTGAAGGAGGGATTAAAATAATACCTTATGAGGGAGGTGTAGCGGAGGGATCAACAAGAGAAGGCATCTCAGATCAAGAGCCAGTGAGCAGATCCACGCTAGGATGGAGCCCTGCGACGAATGGCGGTTAGGGGAATTGAGATTCTTTCCCTCCTTTATATTTCGTTTTGCTTGTCTCGGCATACCAATTGCCAGACAGTGAGCAGTGAATGGAGGCATTGATTATTGAATATATAGTTAAAGAAAAAGTAGCAGCACAAGTCTTCCGTTTCTCACCGTCAGTGAATGCAAATGACAAATGGATTGGCCATAACTCATTTAGGACAAATCATTGCTTGTAGGGATGAAAACGAAAATGATAATCTCCGTTTTCGAGATCGTTTTCAAGTTTTTTTTTGACTTTTTGGCCTAAACGAAAATGGTAGCGATAACCGAAAAAATGAAAATGATAATGGTAAATATATTTGAAAGTGAAAGAGAAAATGATTTAGCCCTCTTCCGATCGTTTTCGAAAATTTCCGTATTTAACTGGTAATTTACCGTCGGTAATTACCGATACAAAACATATGCACAGGGTGACATGCGAGTACATAAGGTTTGTTTTTTTTTGGAAAGGAACTATTAGGCAGTGTTCATTCGTATAGAAACAAGAATATTCATTTGTATAGAAATAAGCATGCAATCAGGCAAGGAGCCAATCGGCCAACAAGGCAACAAGCCAACAATCACGTACTTTACTTACGTACTTCAAGTGCAAAGCCAGTCACCACATACCTGACACCAACAAGAACAGGAGTACAGAACAGATAAATCGAGTTATATAGATCTTCTCATGTTCTATGGTTTGGCATGTTTATCGTTTTTGAGGATATCGTTCTTGTGGATTCCGATCGTTATCGATGTATTTTCCGATCGACTAATATCGATTTGAAAATTACCGGAATATCGGCACCGTATTCGTTTCCGACAATATCGTATCGATTTCATTTTCGAGAAAAAAAATGAAAGCGAAAATGGTTTGGCCTCCTATCGATCGTTCCGATCGTTTTCATCCCTAATTGCTTGACTATTCATCTTCCGGCACATGGGTATATTCGTATTTCCATCATTCATCATCCCGCACATGGGCATAAAAATTCTACTGAATGTTTGGCTTCTTTATTGATTAGCTTTAGCTAAAAAACAAGACGACTAACATAAATAAAATGCAATCCTTTGCAACTGAACAAAGAAGATACAATACTGATGCAATACTAGACGTTCTTGGGTGAAATCAAAAAGAGAAACTTCGATCCTAAAACCAAATTGAGTTTGAGACAGTGGTGGGCGAAAACCGGGGTCGAACTGACTTGATTGCTGGGCACCTAACGCCAGGTGCTCTGCTGGAGTTGCTGCATGAGACAAAGAAGAGGAAAACGTGTTGCACAGGGTAAGAAACCAAATTCACATAACACAGTTACAAGCCACAACCCATATCAGCAGCAGGCACTCAGGAAGCCATAGCCGGCCATCAGATAAATATTCAGTGATAAATATTCAAAAGCAAATAATTGGTGTACAGGCTAGAATCATGGGAAAACTGGATGGCATAAGAAACACCAAAGCATAATACAAATTCCGAATCCAATTGCCGGACCATGAACAGTAGGCAGGAGGGAAACAAAATTGGATTGTCGCAATTCAACCGCACCTGGATTGGGCAGCTCGTGAGCATGATGGGTCCTACACGTTGGCCTTCCTTGCGGCGGCGACGGTCCTGCCGTCGCCTGTTGCCGGCGATGGTCCTGCGCGCCCTCGGCCACGGATGGCCACAGTGTGTGCGGTTGCGGCGGTGACGGCCCTGACAACGCCTGTTGCCGACGACAGTCCTGCGCTTCCTCGGCAGCGGATGGACACCGTGTGTGTGGCGGCGACGGTTCTGCAGGTCGATCAAGAGATGGCAGCCAGGAGAGGAGAGGGGACGTGTTCCTTGGAAAGGAGAGGGAACGCATCACACGTCGATCTCGCGAGGATGGTTTCCTTTTTGCATGTCGATCTCGTGAGGATGATTGGATGTTTCCTATTTTTGCACCGATGGTTTCCTTCTAAAGAGGGCGATGATTTTACGAACGAAGGAGGAGAGTGAGGGGAAGACCGGTCACGGTGGGGGAGCGGAGCGAAGGATCACAGGGGCGGAGCGACAGAGCGAAAGGTTTTTTACTGCACGAAAAAAGTCTTATTTCCTCTCTTTTTTATGTTGTAGCGAAGCATATTGTTGTATTGCTCCTTAGCACAATTAAAGCCTTAATAAATATGTGTGCCCTTTTTGCTTGTAGTCCTTTCATCATTATTGGGAGAAAATAAACTGGGTCTAGTTGTTCTTATTATTGTCACATGGTATATTTGTTGGCATAAAATTTGAGTGTTACAAATTTGAAGTCGTACCAATCATGTTTACTACTCCCCATTTCCAAACGATAAGACTTTTTAGATTTTCTAGATGCACTGCTTTTTTATGTATTCAGACACAGTGCATATCTAATTAAGTACATAGCAAAAGCTACATATCTAAAAAAGTTAAACACATTTTATAATTTACAATGGAGGGAGTAGATCATAGAACTTACAAGATTTATGGATTGCTAATAGCAATTGTATTTCAAGTTTTCAACTTTTCATGTGAGAATCTTTTACACTCTATGGTACCTTGCTTCAAACTCTTTTACCTTGTTCTTGTGGGCACGTGTAGTCGGATGGCATTGTCTGGATGAAGATTATATTTACGTGGAGACATGAATGTTTAAAATCAAGTACCCATGATTTCACACCACTCATTGGTGTTTAAATCCACATCTTCGATGGCAATTTGGAGCTGGCAACTACAGCCAAACAACCATCCAGATCCCAAGCCGAAATTGACCATCTAGATCTGTTGCCTGAACAACCATCCAGTAGTTAGGTTGCTTGCTTTGTGTTGTCCTCTTCGATGGCAATTTGAGTTGGCAACTACAGCCAAACAACCATCCAGTAGTTAGGTTTTTTGCTTTTTGTGTTGTCCTCTTTTCTTTCTTTTTAAACTCGCAGAGCCTCGATGTCTGCTTTCGGCATCGAGGCATAGTTTTGTATTTGGATTTGGTTTTTTCCTCCTCTTAATGAAATATGGGTGAATGGCCCGATCGTGAAAAAAAAAAAAGATCTGTTGCCTGACCAAGCAGCTCCGCCAGATCCCAGGCTGAAATTGATCGCTGGGAGCCTGGGATCCCGGTGCTTTCAACAGTTTTATCTTGCCTGCAGATTCATTGTGAGGCCCAATTGTCATGTGTATGTGATAACTTGATGCTCAATAATATCAAAAACATTTCCAAAAGCTAACAATAAGTATTTCTGCCTTTGAATGATGTCGTTGATGTAGAAATTAGTAGGATCAAGCCAAACAATATTGAATTGACCTGCTCCTAATAAAAACGTATTGTCCTTTGTTTCGGGGGGAAAAAAGGTAACCCTCTTTTATAGCAAGAGTATATCCATATTGATTTCTGTAAACAATAGTGAGGCTTAACGTTAGCAACCTTTACAGGTAGTAAAAGTCTACTTACTTTCCATCTTTACAAAGATCTGTATGCACTTGTCAATAACTAATAATAATTGGTTCATATTATAAAACAGATATGCGAGGAACTGAGCCTATATGTTGGTCGAGGGTATGCCTAGGCCACCCAAGCTCGTGCTCGACTTATATTTCCTTTTTTCAAAGATGTTACAAGACAGCAAAAGCTATGTTTCCTCTATATGAAGAACAATCAATTGGAAAATGAAAACCACCAGTGATGAGAGATGAGAATTGTGTTTCATACCACCATCCAGCTTTGCTTAGTGAGCTGGAAATGATATACTTAGCTAACTATTGTTCAAGAACTATAAACAATAAGAACAAGTATTCCCCGCTTCCCACCAATCAGAAATATGCAGAGAAATGTATAAAAAGTACATCCATGGACATATATATATACCTTCATGCAGTAAACTCAACAACGATCCACTGAAAACACCAGTACATCAACAGTATCTGTAAACTATGTGTGCTATTCTTTTGCAGGGCTAATGAATGGCAGGGCAGCTCTCCTTTGGCAGGGAAAGGCCAGTAAACTGTTCATATCTCTCTCAGCCTTCATGCCAGAGGAGAGCCGCACTGTGATTCTCACCCTGAGCTACTTCTCTTGACCTCCTTCAGCTGCCTGCTGCTGATGCTTTTTCAGATCCTCCCTTTCCTCCACTGTTTCCTTGCCTAACAGTTTTATGTTTCCTGGCCTATATATACCACAAAGCTCCCCGGTCGAAATCTGGATATCCCTCCGAATGTGCCTAAATCAGGACCATGTTCGAGAAGCTAACGAGCAGTCACTTTTGAGTTTGGTTCATGTAGATAGAATTTGTTCCCTCATTATTGCCTTTGATTGCAGATGACATGCTTATAGTTCTTCTTGCATTGAAAAAGGAGGCCGGTATTAACATAAGCATGCATCCAGTGAACCATGGCTGAGACATGTCCTTTTCGAGATCCTATGGATGCTATGCTTTGTCATGGGACATTCTTATGGATCTTCCCTTGATAAATATAAAATGGATCTGATTCTTTTAAGAAAAGAGATAGCAATAGCTTTGCATGCAAGTTGAAGGGCTTTTGGAATTCGTGAAAGACCATGTGGAGAGTACATTTAGTCAGATTAAATGACTGTTCATCCTAATATAATATTGCTAATTAACCAACCAAAATAAAGCTCGTCATTCAGCAAGTCATTATAGATAACTCTATTGTGTAGAAACACATTGTCTCGTTGTAAGGTAAGTTTTTACCTGTAAGATTTTTCCATGAACAAATGAATGCATGCATGCTGATAATAATTTGCTTAGTTGGCGTACTATAACTTCAGCTATTTTGGTGATTGGATCAGTACCCAAGAATTAGCTATTCAGGAGGGTGTGCTGGACGAATTATCTGAAAAGTAAAGAGGATTGAGTTCTGAAGCTCATGCCTGCCAATCTATTGTTAATGAAAAAATGGTGGTGCTGACCACATTTGGCATGAAGTTTTTACCAAAAATACTGGCAAGCTTCCTTCCAGATTCACATTGTTTAACATTTGAGCTTATTTTTCTTGCAAAATTCCGGTCAGCTCATGGACAAGCATGTGTGGCCAAGTTTGGCACAAACCAAGCAGCCCTGCAGTTTTAAATGGATAATGTGCCTTTTGCACTTCCTAAATATCATGATATAAACATCTCCTTAGTTGTGTACAAAACCGATATGCAGTCCTAAATTTTCACCAGAATAAAAAGATCAAACATCTCCTCGAGGACAGTAACAAGAATTTTTAATAAATGTGATTTTTTTTGTTCGTGAGTGATCATGTCGTGCTTTTCATTTGCTTGAAAAGACCAAGCTTGCATGCTTTGATAACACTTGCCTGTGAGTAGCCGAGTAACATCTGTAGGTCATTTTGTTGGGGCAGCATAGTGATGAAGAAAACTGCGAAAGTGCCATTTTTTCAAAAAAGAAATGCATATACTTCCATATTCATTCACAATATTATTTTTTTTAGAGTTTAAGGGCACTTGCCCCAGTCCATTAACCAGGTCAATGGACCCAAAAAGACAGTTCACAGCTCCAATTCATGGATGGGGGCCTCCATCCTTACATGCCCAGAACAGCGAAAATGATCAAAAGCTCAAAGTAACTATAGTACGATATGATACTGATAAAGCCTGAGCCCAAAGCTAACATTTAGAAGATAACTACGAAGTAACATCCCGAGAAAAACTGCATCACGTCTTGTGGAGAGCTCTTTCTGTATGACTCCCTGCATGTTGACCCTTCTCGCGGCCACCATCATCCGGCTTCATTGGCACAAAGTAGTCAACCATCATCTCCACCCCAACCATAGAACCACGAGAAGCTTCTTCCTTGATCGGGGACACTTTGAAAGCAAAGCAAGTCCCTCTTCTCCACTTTGGACAAGAATGGACCATTTTTTGATCAAATTCGCCGTCCTGTAGAGAAGTATATCCATACAACTCCACCTTTCCCTCGAAAGCAAAGATCATTTCTCGGTTTCCATAAACTCAAATATAGCTGCAGCGGTAACTATATTAAGTACACCATGTCTTTTATTACTAAGCCAGTATTGTCCAATACAATCTAAAGACTCTCCTAAGTGAATACCCATTACTCTAGACAAGATGCACCATAATTGCTTAGCCACAAAGACAGAGAAAAATAAATGATGAATTGTTTCATGATCATTGCAAAAAGACATGTGAGATCTGCGCAACTTTTCTTTTTTGCTAAATTGTCTCTAGTCGGGGTCTTGTTCTTTGAAACAAGCCAAAGAAAATTCTGAACTCTTGGTGGGATCTTTATGTCCCAAACGGAATGAACAAAAACTGATTGAACACCCCTAAAATTGACTATTTTATATAGAGATTGCAATGAATATACTCCATTTGAAGTGTATTGCCAGATCATGGCATCCTCTTCATCAGAAAAACTAATGGTTGAAGCCAACAAACAGACTTCTTTCCAGAGATTCATCATATGTGGGGTGCCCATCCTAGTGAAGGTACACTTCAAGTTCTCCCCATCCCATAGTTGAACACAGGTCATATTCTTTTCATTGACATATCTATATAGTTCCCAAAATTAAATTGAATTGCAAGACTAGAATTTCCTATCCAATTATCCTCCCAAAACTTGACTTTTTGCCCATTACCTATCTTCCACCTATACCCAAACCTGGCAGCCTGAGCTGCCCACATAAAGCCTTTGAAGAAAGGAGAGACACCTACAGACCTGGTATGCATAATATTTGGGTTTTCAGTCCTATATTTATGATCCAGGAGCTCTCTCCAGAGCTTCCCTTCATCCTGATTATATCTTTTTAACCAAGAGGCTAACAAACAGATATTAAGATCCCTAAGATTGGTCAGGCCCATGCCCCCATACTCTTTGGCTACAGATACTGACTCCCAATTAGCTAGATGGTACTTATGAGCATCCTCTGAATCATTCCATAAACAGTTGCTCATGTGGGTGTTTAGGATTGTAATGGCCCACTTGGGAAACTTAATAAAAGATAGCAAGTAAACAGGTATACTAGCCAGACAGGTTTTGATCAACTGTGCTCTAGCAGCCAGAGAGAGGAGTTTTCCCCTCCATCCAGCTATTCTGGACATTAACTTGTCTACTGTAGGTTGGAGATCCTCTCTAGTGAGTTTTTCAAAATGTAAAGGGACACCAAGGTACTTTAGAGGAAAGGTCCCAATTGGGCAATTACAGATGCTAGCAACTAGTTTGATCTCCTCTTCTTCTAAGTTTAAGGTTAGGATCTCACTCTTATGAAAGTTGACCCTCATACCAGAAATTTGTTCAAACCACATAATCACCTGCTTCAAATTGGACAGTGTTGTGGGTGGAACTCTTGAGCGAGAATGGTGTCATGCATATTGCAAGAGACATTATTCCATTTTCTCTAAAGTCATTGAGAACCCCTCCGATGTGTCCTAATCTAGCAGCTATGTCCAACATCCTAGAAAAAGCATCTCCAACTAGGTTAAACAGAATTGGGGACAAAGGGTCCCCCTGTCTAAGTCCTTTCCCAGCCTTGAAATATCCATTCACTATAATGCCCAGGGAGCCACCTACTACCAAACTTTTTATCCAAGATATCCATCTTGGGGAAAAAGCCCCTGGTCTCTAATACTTCAAACAAAAAGTCCCAACTGACTCGGTCATACGCTTTTTCATAATCCAATTTTAAGATAACACCTTTTTCACCACTTTTATGAAGACGTGAACTATTTCATGAGCCACAACAACACTTTCTAAAATATAACGTCCTTTAATAAAAGCACTCGATTGGTTGCCACCAATCTCTGAGCTACCACCTCTAATCTAATTGTAAGTAATTTTGAGAAAATTTTAAAACTACAATTTAACAAGCTAATAGGTCTAAATTGTTTCATTTGACAAGCATCATTAACCTTGGGGATTAAAGTGATAAGAGCAAAATTCAGTCTACTTATATCTAAGGTACCATCGAAAAAATCATTGAACAAAGCAATAATATCAAATTTTATGACTTCCTTAATTTTTGATAGAAGAGGAAAGACAACCCATTAGGGGGCGGAGCCCCTTCTCGGGTAAATGACTAAGAATAGCTTCCCGATTTCTTTCTCGGAGAAAGGAGCTGTTAAAAGATCATTCTCTTCCTCGACTAACCAATTGCTCGGACCCCAGAACCCCTCCTCTAATTTAATATTTCCCTATCTTCTTTGGCAAAAGATTCTTATAAAAGGATGTGGCTATATTCATCATGCCCTTTTGGTGCGAAATATGCCCCATGGGACTTTCTAGGTAATCTATTCTTTTCTTCCTGTTCCTATAGTTTGCTCTTGCATAGAAATAAGCAGTATTTCTATCTCCCTCTAGAATGTCTCGTCCCTAGATCTCTGTCTTATCTTAATCTCTTCTATCCTCCGATTTTATCCAACTCTTTTTCTAATCGCTTATATCTAGCCCATTCCATAGGATCTAAATCTCTTTCCTCTAAAAACCGATCAAGAACTTGATATTCCTTGGACAAGTTTGGATTTGGTTTTATTAAGCATGGCAATTTGGTTGGTCGCACAGCCCCTAACTAATCTTCTAAAGGTTCTAACCCTAAACCGCCAAATATCAATAGCCCTAGTTTCATTACAAGGGGTAGACCGGGCTTTTTCCACAACCCGCCTAAATGATTCCCTCCCGCAACCACCATTTTTCAAACCTAAATCTTTTTTTTTTCCCATAGAAAACATTATCTCCTAGATCTACCAAAAAGTGGGTTATGATCACTTGGTATTCTATCTAATGCTTTCAATCTAGCCAGAGGGAAAGCAGATTCTAATTCTGTAGAGATGAAGACTCTATCAATTCTAGCCATGATTGGGTTTTCCTGGTTGTTGGTCCAAGTGTACTTTCTATTTTTCAGCTCTAATTCTATTAGACCACTCCTATCTACCCAATCATTGAACAAATCAGTCCATTTATAGCTTATCACACCATTACTTTTGTCAGAAACTTTCCTGACTAAATTGAAATCCCCCCCAATTATCAAAGGTCCTTTCCAAGCACCAATGACACTATGCAATTCATCAATAAAGTTTTGCTTTCCCTCCTCATAAGGGGAACCATACACGTAATTACCTTAAAGGAAAAACCAGTAACCTTATTTGTTAACATGACACTAAGCGAAAATTGTAAAATATCTCCAGGGGTCAAAGTAAATAAGTCAAGATTGGCACCAAACAAAATGCCCCCCGCAGATCTCTTAGATCTAAGAAAACACCAATTAAATCTAGTGGTACCAGTTAGAGCCCTTAAGAAACCACTAGAGAACTCAGACTTTTTAGTCTCAATAACTCCAACAAAATCAGCATGGTTATCTCTAATCCTACTAGTTAGAGCAGGTATTCTCCCAAATTGGCCTAGGCCTCTTATATTCCAAAAAGACCTATCATTTTCTACCTTTTTTTTTTTTTTCTATCTACTCTAGCTCTAATATGTCCTTCATCACAGTCACTTCCTATGTCTATTGATCCCTTGTTTTTACTACCAACAGGGCAGCCACCCATACTTGTTTTGATTCATCCCTCTTTACTAAGACTAAGGCTATTATCCATAGTTTGATTATTTATGTCTCGAATGTCTTTTCTCCCCATCGGGAACCCTACTTGACTCATCTTCAAGTAACACCTACTTGAACTATCCTTCACATTCTCATTTTCCTCCCGTTGTTTCTTCTTAGCTAACTGAATCTCATAGTTTTTCTCAAACTCTTTTGATCTCTCGACTATCTAACATCACCATACTATCCAAGAGGGTGTCAGATAAAGGATGGCCATCCATCAAAATAATCCCTATGTCAGTAGCTAGTAAGAGAAGCATTAGAAATTTTACATGGGTTTTTAGAAGTACCTTGATTGGTTTCCAGGTTCAATTTCTTCCCGCATTCTTGTGCATTTTCCAGGACTGTCTTGCCATTGTCAATTAATCTGGTGCTCTTCCTCTGTGCTGGAATTGGACCCCAGACTTGATTCTTGGTCTTCTTAGTCTTCCCTGGTACTATAGGCTCCTCTCTGACTTTGTCACATTCATCAGCAGATGGTTGTGTAGATAAGGCTGCCCCATCTTCTGTTTCCATGCCATCACCATCTTCTTCTATGCTCTCCTTTGTTTTCTGTGCACTGAGAGTGTAGACCCACTCCTCAGGTAGGTTGTACAACTCATTGGCATCTGCATCTGCTTGTAGCTCTGTAGCTGTATCAGGGTCCACTAAGCTTTCATTATCTGACTGCTCTAACTCCATAGCACTAAGCAAGTTGGACTGTAGCAAGGCCATCTCCTCCTCAGTCTCCATAAAGTTCAGGTTTCTGCTAACGGATTTGCTGGCCTTCTTAGTTTTTGATCCACCTCCACTTTGATTCCTATCTCCAGTGCTTGAGCTTCCAGATTCCTTGTTTGTGTTTGTTGTAGGGCCAGTCCCCTCTTGATGTTCTGGATTAGGTGGGTCCTCATCTAGCAGATCATCATCCTCAAGATCATCAAAATCTCTACCACTTCCATCTCTCTTTGGCTTCTTGTTGTTGTTATCTGGATCATCATTGTCCCCAGGATCTATGATATTATCTATCCCCTCCACTTTGAAAGTCACTGGGTAACAGGACCCTCCAAACTCATATACCCTCTCTTGTGGGATCTTGGAAGGATCCTTACACATGAGTTTGAATCTTGCTGTAGAAAAGAAGCTAGAGAAGAGTTCTGTCCAATCCACTTCTGTCATGATACCTAGGCTTGAAGCAACTTCATTGATAGTCCACCAGTCAGACCACTTTGGTGGAATACCCCTAGCCTGTACCCAGACTTCTATCAGACTGCTGACTGGCTCCACATCACCATTCCATGGCTTGAGTGAGGCCACCACATTTGTACCCTCCAGTTCAAACAGACTTGCCCTTCCAATTACCATATTCTCAACACGCCTATGAGGAGGAAATCTAATGATGTAAGAGTACTCATCATTGGTCCTTAGTTTCCAATCCCACTTATCATCAAAGAGTTTCCTGAGATGTTTGATAATTGCTGCCTCATCAATGTCATCACCACTCTCTATAGTGAAGATGCCAAAATTGTCCAGACCCTTCCAGTGGCTAAATCTCCCTTCTCTTGCCTCTACATCAATGTGATAGAAGCCCAAGCCTTTGTTAGCACTTCCACAGAACTGAGCAACAGCATAGTTCTTCTTCCACTCTGGACACTGCTCAACTAGATGATCCTCTTGCCTACTGAGATAAAGCAACACTTGGCCTTGTCACAAGTCTGTCTTTGTAGTGCCCAATCATCCCACACTTCTGAAGACCACATCCATAGATTTTCCTTTAGTATCACTAGCAGCACCTGTTTTTGGTTTCTACTTCCATAGCATCTTTGTTCTCTCGCCCCTCCACCTTGTCTAGGTGCCTCCCTTCTCGATCTTGCTCTTTTACGCCTGTGGCCTCCCAAAACCTCCTCCCGTTCCTCTACCCCTCGCTTGAGATGGATTCCCGCCTTCCTCCTCCCCTAGGTCTAGGCCCCTAAAAGTGCGACCAAAGTAATTGGGTTGTCTTGGTGGTACCGACCTCGATAGTAACCGAAAGGCGGTGGCGCAAGTTGCCCAAAGTCTTTGCGCGGTGGAGCTTGCGGCGGGTAAGGATGGGGGATAGGGATTCTAGCCTCCCCCTCCCGGGCCCACTCCTCTTGGGGCTCCATGGTCTCGGCCACGACCTCTTCCTTGATTCGCCATGTTTGCCTTCACAATGTTGACGAAGCTCTTCTTCTCCCCCTCCGCCCGAGAGATTCTCTCCGCGAAATCTAGTTTGTGAGGTGGATGATCCCAGCTGATCCCTCCTTCCCACGGGGGTGACAATCTTCGGCTTGAAGGTCTTCGCCTCCCAGCTCTCTCCCGACCCACACTAGGGTTCCATGGTTTTGGGATCCGGTGGCTTCCGATTTGGGGGACGAACCACAGTTGTCCCCGAAATCCCGGATCTCTTCGTCCTCGCAGGGTGGTGGGTCTTGGATTTGGATCTCTCACCTCCGACCCGCTCCATCCCAATTCAGCCCCTGGGACGCGCGCCACTTGTCCCCTCTCGCACGCCATGGCCGACCCTCGCCGACCTGCGGAC
The DNA here is from genome assembly GCA_015847255.1 of Hyparrhenia diplandra. NCBI lineage: Eukaryota > Viridiplantae > Streptophyta > Magnoliopsida > Poales > Poaceae > Hyparrhenia > Hyparrhenia diplandra. The sequence continues at coordinate 122,728 of JADLZK010011811.1, forward strand.
CAGCTCAGGTCCGCCCCGCTTTTTCGATGGGCTCGAGGCGTGGAGCCATGTTCCTTGACCGGGCTCGAGCCTCATCCCGTGGGGTGACGATGGCGGTTGCCCGGCGGAAGCATCGTGTCTCGCCTTGAACCGACTAAGCCCCCTGCCCTCGTGTCCTCCTCCGCCACCGTGCGCCAAGACGAAGCCTCGTTAAACTCCGCACCCGCAAGACAAGGCGGATGAGGGAGCCCCGGGGATGAGAGCTGAGCCGCCCGTGCAGGGAGGCGGACCGCTGAGACGCCGCCCGGAGGGAGGTCGCACCCGTCGGCGCCCGTGTCTCCCTAACGCCATATCGCCTTGTTCACCACCAGTCTGTTTGTCGGTCGTGGCTGCATATTCATTCACAATATTTTCCCCTTATTTATGCAGGAAACATATCAGAATTCAACATTGTTATCGCTGCATACTTGTGCACCAACTGAGCTGTATTTGGCATGGCCGCATCGCATGCATAGCAGCATGAGGCACTGTGGGTTTTATGATTGGTGGCAATATGGCTGATGAATTGTCGGATAGAAAGAGATAATTGATAGATTGTTGTAGATTAAACAAGCTGAAAGTGAGTACTATATATCTAGAAAAAATGGGAATCATATGAACCTAGAAAAGCATTGACAAGGTAGCAACTAAACATATTTTCCAGGAGCTTACAATACGTAATTAGTATCTAAAGTATTTCTAAAATACATCTTTACTAATCCATATACTATGGAACTGAGCCTAGCTAGCTCAGTTTGTTTTTTTATTACAGCAACGATTTTCATTTAAAAGCATTTAGCCGCTACGTGTAATCAACGGGGTCGTCCGACACCGACGGTTTTGGCGTCGTACGTGTAAGCTCACAAGTTTTTGCCGTGGTAGACCCCAGTAAAGCCTGGCAATTCAGGTTACCCGATTTTTTGGTCGAGTAATTGAAAATTTGGGTAATGAAAACTGCTACCCGATATCAGCCCCAAAAAACACTACCTGAAATTTGGTGCCGATAATTCTGGTTCGGGTATATCCAATCTACCGAATTTACAAAAAAAAAAAATAAACCACACAAAATTTAATTAGCAATTTAAACATAATTTCACTAGCGATTTGTGTCGAATTTCAACAACAATTTCTGTAGAATAATACATTATAGTCACTCATTTAAACCAAGATAAATATATTTTAATAAAGTGATAATTTCAAGTGTTCAACTAACAACAAGTGACAAATACAAAGATCAAGGTAAAACTTTGGGTAGTTCGGTAGTTTGGGTACCGGAGTGTATTATCCGAATTACCCAAACTAATTTCGGTAATTAAAATCACTATTCAAATTTAGGATCGGGTACCTTGGGTTCGGATAAGTCGGGTCCGGGTTTGGGTATTTCTGGTTCGGGTAACGGGTATCGGGTATTTTGCCCAGGCTTAGACCCCAGTAAAAAAGTATTTAGACCCGGGCAGGCCAGCACCCCACAGCCCATTAGCAGCAACAGTCCAATTATCTCCCGAGCCCAGAACCATCGTACGCGGCACAATCTCACAAATCCTAGGGCCAGGCCGGCAGCCGCCGGCGGCAAAACCGCGAAAAGCTTTGTGGCGCAGCCTGGCCTCCATGATCCTCGTTACTGTCTTTCGGATCAAGATGTCAGGTATGTATGCGTATGCTAATTGCCTAATTTACTAGTTCAGTACCAGTACATCATCGAGGCTGAGGGTCGTGTATGCATAATAGAGCAACTCCAACAGTTTTGCAAAATTAGGTTGGCATTTGTGGTTGTTTGCCAAGTTTCAAAATAGAATGGGAAGCAAAAAGATATGACCATCTCCAAGAGTTTTTCAAATTGGACTTGGGAAAACACAATTTGGTGGGTCTTGTTCACGGGGAATGAGAAAACGCGTCGCGGCAGGACTTCTCTTCGCGCCGCGGGTTTGGCAAAATTGAGAGTTCATGGGAGGAATTTGCCAAGTTATCCAAAAATGCCAACTCGTATGCAAAACTGTTGGAGACCTGTTTTTAAAGTTTTTGGCAAATTTCAAGAATGTCAACCCTATTTGCAAAACTATTGTAGTTGCTCTTAGCATGTATTAGGGGCGTTTGATTTCCATAAGTCATGTGACTTATTATGTCGGTGACTAAAATGAGTAACTTATAAGTCATGTCTGCATTTGGTAAAATAAGTCACTTGTAATTTATAAGTCCCATGACTTAATAAATTTTAAGTAGGGGTGGACCAACTTAACTTATAAGTCCCAAGACTTAATAAGTCATGTTGATTGGCAAAACAAGTCACTTATTTCACTTTTTGACTTAATAAGTCACCCGACTTATGAAAACAAAACAACCCCTTATATTCTTTTATGATTTATGATGACTAAGTTGATAGGCAATCGAACCAATTGGAAGGGTTCTTTAAAAGAAAATTGCCACCAAGCAAATGATGATGAGAATAATAATGGAGACACCTCAAGAGCAAGAAGAGATGGAGATGTTTGTGTCCTGCGGCAAACACTAAGCTTGTATTATTCAACGCCGTGTATCTCACGCCATGAGGTAAATTTTGATGAGCTTCCATATGATCCAACCAAGAAAGAAGATCAATTGCACCAATTATCAAGATTATAGATATGATTGCTTGAACCCAATTATTGACTTGCAAAGATACTGAGTTTAATGATCGTTTCAATGAGGTAAACTCTCAATTGCTTACTAATATTGCTGCTTTCAATCCCAAGAACTGTTTTGAGGCTTTCAAATGGAGTTAGCTAAGTCATATCCGGATGATTTCAATTCAACACAAGTGAAGGATCTTCACCGTGACCTTAATTTCTACATCGACAACATACGAAGTTGATGAAAGATTTGCCAACTTGAACACTATTTCTGAACTTGCTAGGTTGATGTGGGTACAAAGAAACATTTGTCTTTTCCATTGGTCTATCGGCTTCTCAAGCTAGTACTAGTTCTTTCTATCGCCACTACATCGGTGGAGAGGTGCCTTTCGGCCATGAAAATTGTGAAGACAATATCGAGAAATCGTATTGGGGATGGATTTATGAATGATTGTATCATATGCATCATAGAACAAGGATTTTTGGCCACATTTCCAATTGACGATGTGATAGTTTGCTTTCACAAGATGGAGGATCGTAATTGTCAAGGGACATAGTAAGAGGTAACTACTATTGATTTGTAACAATTTATTTGTCACAAGATGCGATATTACCATGTTAATTTATGTTATATGGCATTATATTATCGCATAACCTATAAGTCAATGCTTGGTTAGTTTTGAATACCGACCTCGACGACCATTTTTCCCGGCTTCACCGCTGATTTAGCGTGAGTAAGGTTTACATCGACAGTCAGTCGTCAAAATCTGGGCACCGATTAACATGACCAATACAAAGAGCAAGAAGGCTCCAGGTTTGACAATTGAGTTGTGAAGGCCTACTTTGCTAATGTATACACCATTGTGTTTAGGTCTCAAGTTAATTGAAGATCCTTATTTGTGTGCTCCCGGAGTGGTTGATGGATGTCTCTCAGAACTATTTTAACCTCCAAATCAGGAGGATTTGTTTTGATCTTCCTCATTGAGAAAGTGAACCATGTCTTGGTAGTCCGATAAGAAGGTGGTGTTTAATCTCGGTTTTTCTTTGACAATAGACACTAGCACTAGCGTTGTCGCTCCGCCATTAAAATTGAGTGCACACACCGTCATATGCGCCGATGTAGATTTGCTTGGATCGGTTGGACCTATGTATTGACAAAGAAAACACCAAGACTAGCTGTTTTTGAGGGTACCGGTTGGTGGTTACGGTGTACATGGCACAACCAAAAGGTTTTGTCATGGAAGAAAAAGAAAGCATGGGATGCCACCTAAAGAGATCCATTTATGGATTGAAGCAAGCTTCAAGACAGTGGTAATTGAAGTTTGATAGAACAATAAGGAAGTTTGGGCTTCAAGAGATTATAGAGGATAATAATGGGAAATCTATTTTTTCAATTATGTATGTGGATGACATTCTACCGCTAGTAGTGATGTTAATCTGCTACAGAGATGAAGAAGTTTTTGTCCTCAACTTTTAATGGGGACGTGATTCCCGATCTTCCGTCGGGTTCAAGATAACTATCGATTTGGTCGGGCGACACCGATCCGGCTTCGGATCACAAAGACCGAACCCCCGCAACCTTAGCACCGTCGCCCCTCCTCGTTATCAACCTGTCACAAGCGTTTTGACCTCGCCAAGAAGGCTAATCCCTGCTGCAAATCGAAGAACACAAGCAAGAACAAGGTAAATGCAACTCAATTGAAGTGACAATTTGCAGATGTATGATTAAGATCTCAACGTGGGGTTTCACAAACCGATAACGGTGGATCTGCTCAAAGACAGATTAATCTAAAGCAAAACCCAAACCCTAACACAGGCGGCGGCTACTGATTATAAAGCCTGGGGCGCCCAAGGACCCCTACACACGTCACAAAGCAACCCTAACACGTTACAAGGCCCAAACGGGCGGCCAAAAGAGGCGGCAGCGCCTTGACAGATTCTGGACGTCAACTTGTTTCGACGATTCCCGTTGATTCCGACGGAATTTGGGCCTCAAACCAAATCCATTGGTTAGCTTATGAAATTATCTTTCCATCCATGTATGGATCGTCCAAAACGGAGTCCGTATGCAACCTGGGCATCCATTTTACTACTAACTGGTCCAGCAGCCCGAGATGGACTCAAACTTCGACGTGGAGTGGGCCTCCAACTTCAGCTTGGACGCCCTTGTTGACCT
>JADLZK010011813.1:0-279587 GCA_015847255.1 Hyparrhenia diplandra
TACCTTCTCCTACGCTCTGCTTCCCGTACTTCTCCTCTGCTTCCTATAGCAGCAACAAAGGAAGAACCATGCCCGAGCCTACCGCCTGCACCAGCAGCTGAGCTCCCTGCCGCGTCCGCCTCCTACACTTGGCGGCCGTTCCAGCGCAATGGCGTTATGCGCCGCTCACATGCCTTGCGCGCGGGCTCCGCCGCCGTACGCCGCGTCGCCGCCCGAGCACATGGCTCTGCACCTCCACGGCCCGTGCGCTGCACACCCGCGTGCCAAGCTCACTCCGCCATGTGCACGCCGCTCACACCCGGCCGCCGCGGCTTGCCGGCGTAGTCGCCAAGCTAACCCTAGCTCCGTATACCATGTTGTAATTTTGGGAGGAAGACTCTCTGGCTGCTTCTAGACCAGAGGTACCTCTATTTCTTCTTCTACCTTTTACACATTAGTCCCTTTACAATTCATTATTCCACTAACATTGGTATTGGGTGTCCTTGGATGAACTAGCTAGAAAGAGAGTACCTCTGTTTTCTGTGGAAAATCACTGATACCACTGAATATTTTTGAATTGAAAGCTACAAGCGACAATTCATGCGCTTGCGGATTCTTACGCAATTAATGTTAGAAAACATCAACTTGGCCTAGGCGAGGTCGGTGTCTGAGTGGAGGTTTGACGAGCGTGTGAGTGGAGGCGCTGATGGAGGTCAGACGATGTGGTGTGGAGAGTCGAGCGCGCTAGGCGAGTTGACCCAGCGGCGACGGGGATGAGGGCTGGGGAGGATCGTATGATGGCAGAGGAAAATGCGCTACTGCGCGAGGCAAGGTCGGCGGCGGCGGGAGGCGCGATCGAGGTCAACAAGGGCCCGGTAGACAGCGGCTGAGGCCGCCGCCCGGCGACATCGAGGAAGCGGCGTCGCGGGGCGTGGTCGGCGATGGCGAGGCGCGAGACGCGAGTTGGCGAGGGCGTCGTGGGGAGCGAAGTGGTCGAAGGCTGGCGGGTGAGAGGAGCGGCGGTGCCAGCTGGATTAGGGCCGGCGCCCGTGGAGGGCCGGCGTGAATCACTATACTAATTTTCAGCAACTACTATAAATTTCGCATTTTCTAAGCCGAACTATATATATAAAAGCACCTTAAATTTCTCTATTATAACTATGCATATATATTAGCAAGCAAGGTAAAATCAGTTTAGATCAAGTGATTTTTTTCCTGAAATGTGGTACATTTCTGAAAAAAAAATCAACTCTATTTGTCATTCTAAAAAACTCAAATATTGCACTATTTTAGACAATAAAATGAGAAATGCTAGTGATGAAACATGAGAGGATGAAGTTGGTAACCTTTAGTCGGTTAGTGTTTGAAGCTAGGCTACAGCTCAAAACTAAACTAATACGGTTAGACCTACCAGCCAGCCGGGATTAGAAACTTGGTCCCGGTTGGAAGCTACAAGGGACTACATAATCACCTCTAGTCCGGTTTGAACTACAAAACCGAGACTAAAGGAAAGCCCCACGCAAAAAAGCTGCAGGTGTGTCGTTGGGCAGGGACTTTAATCCCGATTGGAGCCACCAACCAGACTAATGCATTCTTTAGTCCCGGGCTCAAAATGGCCGGGACTAAAAACTCTGGATGAAATGGATGCCTGCATGTGCACACGGGTGACGTGTTGTTGAGGTCGTCATCGATGAAGTCATGGACTAACGCTTTTCTCTAATGAGTTTTGCTTCAGAAACCAAATTGCTTTTCTCTGATCAATCAGCACGCGTGCGTGTGGTAAGTGAGGAGAAATTAAGCAGTAGCAGAGGATCTAGGAAGAGATGAGATGAATGGTTGCATAGACCCATGGCAGAATAGTTGCACTATGGAAGGATAGTTTCTTGGCATTATATAGAAACTATTCATAATTTCTGTAATAATGGGTGCTCTAAGAAGTAATTAAGGACGGACAAGGTTACTGCAGCTGCTAGCTATTAATAATGTGAGGGGACTCATTGGTGCTTTGCTTGCATGTTCTTCATGGCTGATTATTTATAAATGACACAAGTTCAGTAAAATAGCCTACAGGTAAGCAAGACTTCTTTTATATGGATGGTCTCATTGCACTTGATCTTACCTTAAAATAAGATAATAAAGAACAAATTAGACACTTTTGGTGGCACTAAATAAATAAGCTAGTTTAACGGTCTGGAATTTTTTTAGTTTTTCTTTACATTTTCTAAGACAATATGGGGGTGTTGGGACACTCCACAAACTCTGCTCTCATAAACTCCACCGTGAAGCAACTCCATAAAAATCTGGAGTTTGTGGAACACCTCTTTAGATGCTCTCACAACTCCACACTTTTTCTCCGAAACTATGTGTATAGAGCTAAAACAAGTTTGGCAAAAAATATGAAGCCGAGCTGAAAAACATGGAGCTGAGCAGTCAACACCCCCTATGAGAGGATGAAGAAAGGCTCCCCAAAGAGATAAACATAAACAACTTCTTGTATCTTTGAGGTTTGAGGTGTTTACTACAAATGTAAAGCTATTCCCCGAACAAACAAGGATCCCTACACACTAAGAATAATGCCTGATATATAGTCAATATCCATCCCAAAAAATGGATAAAATGTTAGCAGAATTTACCTGAACCAAATATTCAGTCATTTTTAATATCAGTTTGCAACTCTGAACATCAAACACCCGTGCATAAACAAAAGCTGTTAAAGATAAGAACTTACGATATTTTACTTTATAGTTTTTTAACTGAAGTGGAGGGCCGCAGCCCCTGTAGAGCCACGACACATTGCTATAGTGAACATTATTTAATCCACCCATTACCAATCTCACCATAAGAGCAAGTATTATTTTATAGTAGAAGCAGTAAGTCATCTAAATGCTGACGTAGAGGGGGAGAAAGAAGAGAGAGAAAGAAAAAAAGCGGGTCGTAAACTTATAGCGGTTTGAGAACAAAAATCAAAAATACGTGGATAGACAAGTGAGGTCCATGTATTAATTGGAAGAGCTAAACTGTATGGGTGGGCTAAGCGAGGCTGTAAAAAAACTTTACAACTAGCGAGCTAACTGTATTAAAAGCTTCTTTCTAAGAAATCTACTATGTGCTCCCTCCATCGTTTGAAAGTGGGTTGAAAAACATTTTTCCCCTCACATACACGCTTTCTCCAGCCACACTTCATAGGTAGGCAGAGGGGATGTATTCGTCGTAGCGGTGGGGCTACCGTGACCTGGCGTCAACTGCGCACATTGCACACATGAGCTACGAAACTGGAGTTATTGATGCTAGCCACAAAACTGCGGGACCTTGCATTATTGCTCCTTTAAAGTCAGTAGATTCAGTGAACCCACGTGCCAATACAAGTAATAGTGATGGGTTTTGAAAGAAAGAACAAGTAGAAAACGACTGTGATAGGAGTACTCTGCTGCGGTCCGGTACGAACGTAGGTGCTTCCAATGGCAATGACCTTATCATCAACTTTGTGAACATATAGGGCCTCCAAAGAAGCTGCAGCTCCGGCTCCGGCACTGTTCACCCGACATTGGCTACTGTAGCACCTGACATTAGCGCTGTTCACTGTCACAGTTATTCTGTTCACAGTAGCTGTTTTTTCTCCCACGCTCTCCTTCTCTCGCGACAACGGCTTTTCATTCGCCGGGCCGCGAAGCCACGATTTCGTGGCTTCTCATAACTCCTCTTCCTGCCTGCTACCAGTGCAGCTACAGCCCGGAGCCGGAGCTGCAGCTCCGATTTGCCAAAGGCCCATAATAAGACACTATTCTTTTAACACTATGTATTGCATATTCATATTTAACACTCCTATAATCTCAAAAAAAAATTTAAACGCAAAAATTATAGATTCCATCAGTATCAAGGGAGTTCAGGCTCCAACTATTACCATATAATGTGATTATTGTAGGTGTTTTGCAAAGTGTTTTAAGCTCTAGTTGGACTAGGTTTTTCTAGGTAGAAAAAAATATCGGCACCTGTAGATAAAAAGCGATATTTTGGAAATTTCGGAAATATGGGATCAAATTTAAAAACAAATTCAAAATGCGTTTTAAAAAAGTTGGCATCATCTCAATGAAAAATTCCCAAAATCCATCTTCCATCACAAATTTATATAACAAGAATGAAAACACAATGATATATCACATAAAGTTGTGCAATGATAATATAACCGGTGACGGTGGGCAACTTGCAAAAATATGCTAGTATCATCGAATGTGTTAGTGAGGAAAACTAAATAAATTTGAAAAAAAGTCTTTATTAAGACTGAGGATATGAAGATTTTAGGGTGGTTTGGTATAATTTTTTTTTTGAAATATGAATTTAGCCGAAAAAAATTTGACCGATATAAAAATTTTTTGGACTTCGGCTGAAAATCACGATATATAGGAATTTCGGCGATATTTCGCCCAAAATTCACACTTGGACCATCACTAAAAAGCTTATTTAATGACTTCGTATTTCCGTAGTTATGCGATGGAAATGGTGTTCTTCTCGAGCCAAAAATCACTAAAAATGCTTTGCTCAAGATTTAAAAGGTCTGTTTGGTTCCCTCAAGATTAGAGACTAGAGACCAATTTAGTCTTATTTAATCTCTAAATAACTAAATATAGGGACTAAAACGAGGGACTACTGGTCCATTTAATCTCTATTCCACTACTCAGGAAAGAGCTAATTGGACTAGTGGCTCCATTTAGTCCCAATTAAGCTAGTCCAATGATCAAACATAGGCTTAGTGTTGGCAATGTTTAATTTGCATACCTCTTGTCCATTCAGTGGGTGCGATCATGAGAGTTAAGGTTTCTACTACAGAAACTGAATTGAATTTTGGTGGTAGATTACCGAGCTTCGTCCAAAGGTATCATCATCTGAGTTGAAGCAAAAGGACAGGAATGTTATCGGGCTAGCTACACAATATACACGCGTTGTCCACATAGAGTTGCAAGAGAAATTTTTAATTGAAGTCAAGGTTTTGTGAGGATCAAAATATCCTGTCCGCGCTGGTCCGTGTCCATGCGTGGAAAATATGTTTTTAATGAATCGTCCTGGGACAAACGCTACAGCCAAATCGGTCAGCGTACTGTCAGAGCGGCGAGTAGCAGAGGGGTGAGCAAAGCCTATGCATGCGTTCGCGTCATTTCCCTATATATATCCCACACCCCACAGCTAGCAAAACCAGTGCCTGGCAAGAGGATTAGCCACTTAGCAAAGAGGATATGGCGGCGAGAGGAGCGTCGGCAGCGAAGAGGATGGCCGGCAGCAGGTCACCGGCGTTCCTCTTACTCCTCACTCTGATCCTCTTGATGACGGCGCTACATGCGGTGTCCACCGTAGCCTTCGCCAGGGATTTGATAAAACACAGCTGCGCCTCAATGTCAGAAGAAGAATGTTGCATGACAAAGACATGTACAAATGCTGTCCCTTGCCCTCCTACCGCCTCCACGAGTATGGACGAATCGCTCCTAATTTCTATAGACATGGAAGAGAGAAAGGAAGAGCCCTGGGGGTTGAAGATGATGATTTAAGCCACTTGAAGCTATCTACCAAGCGTTTCTACTATATTCTCTTGTTGGTTTTGGTAATAAGATAAGTATGTTGTAACAAGTCGCCAATAATGCACCAATGTTTGTGTTTCTTGTCCGATGTTATCTTGTCTCCGTAGAATTACGGGAATATATGTTGTGTAAGTAGGTATTGCTCGAGTAATATATCAATTAGTAATGTTTTCCTTTTGAACTAAAAATAGTATGTGTATTATTACTGTTTTCTTTTGAACCAAAGGGCACTCTATCACAAGGAGCACTTGGGAAGGGGCAGGTCATCAGTTGGACTCCAGGTAAGCCCGTGTGTCGCATGTTGTGTAAGTTCGTGCCGGCCGGCTTCTTCTGCGTAGGACCACAAGGCGCCGCCGCACGGCTAAGGCTGGACCAAAAACTCGAAACTCGCTAGCTCGCTCGACTCGCTTGTTAATGGCTCGACTCGAGCTCGACTCGTTTTATAACGAGACAACTCTATTTAAAACAAGCCAGCTCGATTTATAATGAGCCAAGCTCATGAATGAGCTACTCTTTAGCTCGAACAAGCCAGGGAAATTCACAAGACAAAACACCTAAAAAATATAGCTCGACCCAAACATACCTAAAAACCTGATGAGTCTAGCACTCAAGGAGTTGGTTATTTATTTTGCTTCGTTCATGAACTCTGCATGGATAATGGATGAATCGGTGATGTGTAAACTGCATGCGTATGCTTATTAGAGTCTCATCGTCATGGTTGGACAAAAACTTTGGAATTGTGGATCAAGCGATGCGTGCAACGTGCATTATATTCTCCATTGTTAAATTTAGGGAAACTTTGTGTTTGCTGATCGATTGCTTTTATAATCTCACTGTCCTGTATTTATATGATTTGGCTCGCGAGCCAAAACGAGCTGCTCGAGCTATCTAACGAGCCGAGCCGAGCTGCTCTTCTAGCTCGTTAGTTAAACAAGCCGAGCCGAGCCGAGCCGAGCCAGTGTGTTAACGGGCCGAGCTATAACGTTGCGAGCTCTTAACGAGCCGAGGTGGCTCGTTAGCCACCCTGACGCACGGCTCGGATCTGGATCTGGCCTTAGATGTGACACGCCGGCCGGGTCGGTCTTTTCTCAAAGGTCCACTCTGCGCAGGCAGCATGCTATCAACTGACAGCGCTTGGGCCTTGTGCTCTTACGCAGTTACAAAAATTGAGCAACTCAAAGAAATGGTTAAATTGAAAATAATACTAATGTGCATAACTAATTGCCTTGACCTGAATGGTCAATTAACGTCGAGTGCGCCATATGTCAAGACCAGAGTGTGTGGTAGTAATAAGTAGACTCACGCTTGATCTTTGCAGAAGAATCTTGAACCGTGTAATATACTTGGCCATTTGGCCCGTGACCGCGACCCGGTCCGTGGCCCGGACAACGGCCCGGTACCTGGGCCGGCCCGTCCATATTATGCGGGCTACGGGCGGCCCGGCCCGGTGGTCGGGCGGGCCATGGGCGCTGCCTCGGCCCGCGACGCGATGCCGGCCGATCCGCTGGCCAGCGGCGGACCCCCGCTACTGGCGGCCTTTTTTTAGGAAAAAGTGGCCCGGCCTGTAGGTAGACTCATCGGACCATTGACCAAAAGCCCATCAATCGTACCAACCCTATCCTCTCCGGCTGTTCGGGCGGCCTTACGGTGGATACGGCGCTCCGCGACAGTAGCGGCAGGAGAGCAGCGTAGCGAGCGCGCAGCGAAGGCGCCTTGCCTAGGCGGCTGGCGGCGTGAGCAGCGGAGCGGCGCCGCGGCGGCAGCAGGCGGTGACGCAGTGGCGCGAGCGGGCAGCAGCGGCGCGAGCGAAGCGTGAGTAGCGGCGGCAGCGGCAGCGCCGCGGCGGCGGCCATGGGAGGCGGCGGCCCGGCGGCAGCCGCGGGGCGGCTCCCCACCCTGCTCGCGACTGCGTTTTCCCTTTTTTTTTTTTTTTAGTCTGCTGTGCTGCTTTACACCTAGCGGGCCGTGGCCGGCCCGATGTCAGACCCGGCCGGCCCGTGGCCGGTAAAATGGCCTGAGGCAGGGCCATGGGCGGCGTGGCCCGAGCCCGTAGGTGGCACGACCCCCGTGCGGCCCGTAGCCCGTAGCGACCCGCAGCGGAGCCGGCCAGTCCGGCGGCGGGCCACGGGCACGGCCGCCGGCCGGCCCGTTGAACATCTATACCGTGTAATTTAAAAATTGGTTTGTCTAGTTCGAACCTAGTCCCTCCGTCCCCACTAAAAGTGGCGTTTTTTATGTTTTTTTAATTTTTGATTTAATGATTTGTTTTACCATTCATCTTATTCTAATGTTTGTAAATTATAAAGTAAACAATTCATTATTAGAGTCTCTCTAATGATAAAATAAACCATGACAAAATAGAAAATATCTGTACAAAAATTTGAATAAGACGAATGGCAAAATAAGATGCCACGGAGTCCAAAACGTCACTTTCAGTGGGACAGTGGGAGTATTTAATATCAGTCATTTTTTTGCGAAACAATGTTAGTACTAGTTGGCTAGTTAAGAATAGCTATGTTAGCTACGTTACAATGGTTGTGTATGCGTACTCCCTCTTTCCCAAATTAACTATCGTTTTGGGGTTTCGTGCCGTAAATTTAACTCAATTATAAAAAAATACGTGTAATATGTCTATGCCCAAATAAATTTGTTAAAATAACTAGATTCAAAGATCTTTTCGATAAAAATTATATAACATAAAATATTAATATATTTTGAATATATATTTAGTCAAAATTATTTCTCGAGAAGCAAAAGCGACAAATATTTTTGAGACAGGGAGTATGTTGTAAGCTTTTGTTCTTCCTAATGTTCCATCTTTTTTTTTTTTTTGTATGTTGCAAAAGTGTGTTAAACTGGATGTTGTATATATTTCACACATGTGTACTCTTTTTTTTTTTTTTGAGATTACACGGTACAACGACAGACGCTCAACACGCACACACACTCACCCCTATGAACACACGTACGCAAACCCTACCCCTATGAGCACCTTCGAAGGACTGAGCCGGCAATCTTGAAGTTCACGAAGTCACCACAGCGCCTCGGCTGTCGACGGGACATCGCCTACCACTTAATGCGCAGCGCGGAAATCTCGAAATAAATCCAGGATAATGTGTCGCACCGTGATTTGAACCACGGGTGGGAGCGCCCTAACCAATGGCCTTTGCCATTGCGCTATGAGCCCCTTGACTATTTCACACATGTGTTGTAAGTCTTTTATTTGGATGATGGGTATGTTTATAGTGGTTCAAGTGTAGCCATTTAATTAGTGATTGAGCAATGAGGATTGAATATTAATTTTTATGTTTTCTGAAAGAGAACGTATCTTGTGCACACCGGACTTATATACAACCATGCACACTTCTAATCTGGGCCACAGGATGTAGATCCAAGGGGCACGAGGTGATAACTACTGGGGAGGTGGGAGGAGGGATTTGTAAAATTATGATTAGAGCAGGAGTTAAGTGTAAAATTACCTATCCCTTGGATCAGCATCCTATGGCCTAGATTAGAAGTGTACATGGTTGCATATAAGTCCCGGTGTGCAATATGTTCTCTTTTCTGAAATTCAAAACAAATAGCGCTATAGCATGGGTGAACAACCGACGTTACTATGTTAGCTATCGTTATAGTGCCGCTATAGCGGCGAAAAGCGCCGAGGAGAGGCAAACACGATTTTTGATAGTGTGCTATTTTTTTTTTTTTTTTTTGTGGGATGCAAGTGTTATTTGATCTATTTGCAAAGTGTTACATATGGATGTTTCAAAAATAGATGAGTGTTGCACCACTGCACAGGGGGGCTTTTACCGGCGCTAAAGAGACTACCAAGAGCCCGATGTCCAGCGCTCGGTAGAGTTTACCTCTACTGGGAGCCACTCTCGGAGGAATCAAGCTCTCGGTAGTGCTCCCTCTACCGAGAGCCCAACCGAGCCCAACCCTCAGTAACCCGGGCTCTCGGTAGGCGTTGAGTTCGCGTGAGCTAGCCCTCCGCAAAGCATCATCCTTGGTAGTGTTGATGCCTCCACGCGCGGCAAGCGACCTAACGCCCATATGCCGTCAACTCTATCGAGGGAGCGGGGTTAGGCGCTCGGTAGACTATGGTCACTCTACCGAGCCAGGTCCCGGGCCCTTAGTGAACCATGTATGTCGAGAGCCCTTATTATGGCCCTCGGTAAAATGACCTTTTTTGGAATTTGGCATCTAAATTTTTTGTGTTCGGTTTCTACAATGCATCATAGTTCATGTCCAAATTTGAGATTTTTAAAAACTCTTTAGTATATATTTTGATTTTTATTTTGTTTAATTTAATTTTCTTTTATAAGTCAAATTTAAACCGGAAGCCATTCGAATAGAGGGGGCCATGAACGGAAAAATGATATTCATATTCGTGAGTGCAATGTGAGGCCTCATCGGGGATAGACCCAAAACTTTGAACATCTTGTTCATGGAACATGACCGTTCACTCATGGGTGAATAGTTTTTGAATTATATAAAAATTCAAACGAAGTTGAAAAATCATGAAACTTGTCAAGTTGTCGTGAAATCATATGTGGAGACTATGAAAATTTTTTGGGAAGGTTTCATTGACGTTGGCTTATAGGATGGTTGAAACCCGGGACAACTCCACCTAACTTCTATTATCACATGTGGTATATGTCGTGGGTTTCAGCCATCGTTGAAACCGACGTCACCAAATCTTCTCAAATTTTTTTCATAGTCCCCATATACAATATCGCGACAACTTGACAAGTTTCACAATTTTTCGACTTCGTTTGCATTTTATATATTTTAAAAACTATGCACACGCAAGTGAATGGTCACGTTCCGCGAACAAGATGTTCAATCTTTTGGGTCCATCCCCTGGATGAGTCCTCACATTGCACTCACAAATATGAATACCAATTTTCGTTTCATGTCCCCCCTATATTCGAATGGTTTACAATTCAAATTTGGCTTATAAAGAAAATTCAATTAAAAACAATAAAATCAAAATATATAGTAAATTGTTTTTAAAAAATCTCAAATTTGGACATGAACTAAGAGGCATGTAGGAAGGACACACAAAAAAATTTGGACGCCAAATTCGAAAAGAAAGGATATTTTACCGAGAGCCATGAACAAGGCTCTCGGTAAACGTTTACCGAGGGTCCAGCCTCTTGAGCCCTCGGTAAAAAGTCTTATACAAAATTCAAAAAAATTTGGAATATCCACAAATTTTGATGCCAAAATTCAAAAAATTGGAATGTCGAAAAACGTTTACCGAGGGTCGTGCCTCGTTGAGCCCCTCGATAAAGTCTTATCTAGAGGCCTTATCCGTCCCCCCGAACCCTAACTCACTCTCTCCCTCACTCCGTTCCCCGGCTTCCTCGCTCTCTCTCACTCATCGGTCCCCCAAGCTCGCCCTCCGCCGCCCCCGAGCACGCCCGCGCCCGCACCACCCGCGCCCTCGCCGACTCCACCCGTGCCCGCGCCCTCCCATATCCGCCGCCACCCACGCCCGCTAGCGCCCACGCCCTCCCGAGCCGCCCGGCGCCGCCCACACCAGCCACCCACACCCACCACCGCCACTCTTCTCCTCCACCTCCCGCATGCCCTTCTTTCCCTGTTCCCTCTCCCTGGGCGCCGTCCGGTGGGACACCGACTAGGGGTTTGAGGGAGGTGGTGTGCGGCGAAGTCGGGTTCCGCGTCGGGGCGGTCTTCCTCTCTATCCTCTTCGTGGATCTGCGTTCTCCTTCCTCGATGGGATTGCACGTCCTCATCCACCCGACCTCGCCAGGCTTTGGCGAGTGTCGTGAGTCCGGGTTCCACGTCGGTGGTCTTCCTCTCCGTCCACCTTCGCGGATCTTCTTCTTCCTCCTTCCTAGTGCTCCATTGGTGGTTGGTTGTGCTTACGGAACACGCTAAGGTGAAAATCGCCCCTCAACTCCCCCTCTTAACTGCTTCTTTGGTGGATCCGGTCATCGAAGCCCGATGTAACACCCTAGGTGTTAAGCATCTTGAAAGCATGAGCATTTGCATATCATGATCATCATTTCATGCATAATCATGTGTTAGTAGCATTCATTTTGAATTGCTCTCATTTCATGCTTGATTGATCTAGCTACTATAGGATCCTTGCTATAATGATGTTTTGGACCTAGATTGTGTCTAGATATATTTTTGACATAATTTAGGACCATGTTTGAGCTTGAGTTTTAATTTAGAAATTTTATTTTAAATCTGCCCTAGAGGTCAAACCTCTTTTGAGTCATTTTGAAACGCTTTTCAAAAAGTGCATGATAGAGTGGTTTCTAGCAAAAAGTTTCTATAGATGAAATGTAGTACTTTTTATGTAGAACAAATGATCTTTTATGAGTTTCTTGTGAAAAGGTTTGGAAATGGTTCAAATAGTGCCCAACAGTTTGGGTCAAATTTGAGTTGAATTCAAACTCTGTTTTTGAATGGTTTGAGTTGACCTTGCTGTTTTTAATTTTTATTTCCAAATCTAGGCCGAATTAGAAAAAGTTCATATTGAGTGTTTTGTAGCTTATGAAATTCTCTACAAAGTTTATGTTTTGACTTTTTCCAAATTCTGCACGAATCTCGATGCACAGGCCAAAAACCGATGCTGACTCAGAAAGTGAGGGGGAGGGACCTATCGGCCGGTCGGCCGTCGAAGCCGCCAGTGGCGACGTGGGCCACCGCGCCCGCCGCCGATGTATGCGGCCGGACACGCGCCCGCTCACCCCACGCGCCTTAAAAACCGCGCCCCCACGCCCTGTCCCTAACCCTAGCCTCACTCCCGAGCCGCCACCCACTCCACTCGCCCGCACAACGCGGCCGCCGCGAAGCCCGCCGTCCCTCCGCCGCGCGTTCGCCTCCGCCGCCGTCGCCAAACCTCGCCAAAGTGAATCCCTAAGCTCCGCCATGAGCTACACTACCTAAAGCCAGCGTCGAATCGAGGTGAGGACCGAGGTATCGAACCTAACTTCTGCCGCACCGCCGCTTCGCGGCCGAAGTCCGCCATGGCCGTTGCAGGGCAAGGTCACGTCACTGAGCTCATAGATCGAAGTTTAGGCCGTGCTTTTTTGTGTTTTAGAGTCACCTAGAGGTGCTTGAGGTCTCGAGCTAGATGGATGAGTGAATCTCGCCGTTTCGCCGGGACACGCCGTCGCCGACGGATGCCCGTGAGCGCTGCCACGCTTGTCTTCTCGCCGTCGTTGCTCGTTGAGCTTGAAATGGTTTTGCATGTCCTAGTTAGGTCAAGAGGAGTCGAGAATGGGGCTTTGGTTCGTCCCGTCAAGCTAACCGAGGCGGCCGGTCCGCCGCCGTCCGCCGCCGTGCGCCGCCGCACGCCGTCCGCGTTTTTAGTTTCGCTTCGCGAACCATGGGCACCTATGAGTCCGCCTCGACGCCAGATTCGAATAATGGTATAGCCGGGTTGCGCGATTTGGTCATCGCCGCGAAGATCCGCCGACCGCCGCCGCGCCCTGTTTCCGTCTCGCTAACATGCGGGCCCCGCATCCTTTTTCCTTTTTTTTTTTTCTTTTTCTGTTTTTCCGCATTTGAATGAAATGCTTTAGAAATTCATAACTTGGTCATTTTAAGGTGTTTTTGAGTGCAACAAATTTTTGTCATGCTTTTTTAGATGATAGGCTACAGTATAAAATTATGAAACCCTATTTTCTGAGAACTTTTATATAGAGTTTTATTTATGGCCATAAATGCATGGAAATTGAGGAAAATCATATCTTTTAATTGGTGCAAGATAAAAATATGCTTTCTGTACAAAAATGTGCTTGTTTTTGTGAGTAGAATCCATGAAAAATATCATGCATAGTATGTTCTGTAGAAGAAATGTGATTTTCTATTTATGTGCTTTGTGCAAGGTGATCTTTAGAAATTCATAGAAAAATAAATACTAGGGTTTTGGATG
Source organism: Hyparrhenia diplandra (assembly GCA_015847255.1). Taxonomy (NCBI): domain Eukaryota; kingdom Viridiplantae; phylum Streptophyta; class Magnoliopsida; order Poales; family Poaceae; genus Hyparrhenia; species Hyparrhenia diplandra. The sequence continues at coordinate 13,465 of JADLZK010011813.1, forward strand.
TGAGATTTGGTGTGTTTGCTTTTTGATAGGTTTTAGAAGCTTATCATACTCAGAAATCTGTTGTCCGACACTTTTTCGTAGTACAAAGTATTTTCATGCCTAGTTTTTATCACTAGCTTGTCATTTTTGTGTAGGGTCAGTATGAGCATGATCTTGCGATGAAATTTTTATGGTAGTTGTTATATTCCAGTACTATGCTTTGGTAATTTTTGTAGATTTTTTTGGTGCATGGAAAATAGGCTAGAAATACATGTTTATATGAAGGTAATATGTGATGGTATTTTTATTATGTGTTCCTAGCATGAATAGGATCTGTTAGTGAGCTTGGTTTGGTCACCCTAGCAGTTTTGACATTTTCTTGTTCCTAGCATTTTATATATTTATAGTGTGCATGTGTAGTGTTTGATAGGGCCTATCATTTTATGGCTTTTAATTTATCCTTTGGCTTGTACAGTAGATTTATTTGATAGATAATTACTTGGTTTACCCGCTGGTCAAGTTTGATAAGGTTTGCATGAGTAGTTTGCAAGTTATGAAGGTTGTAAGTTAGGTTTGAGTTGAAAACAGAGTCTCTGTTTTCCTTAATTTAGAGGCTGTTAAGTTCAGATTCAGTTCTGGGTGATGTGGAATGTTTTGTAGGGATTTTCATTAGCTTTCCATAGAGTCCTAGTTCACTAAATTTGGAGTTGTAGAACTCCTTGTGTGTGTTTTTAGTGAGTGATGGCATGTCGGGCTGTCATTTTTTCGCGGAGTAAATGCGTTAGGGTGTTTGATTGATGTAGGTTATTAGGGTTTCTTGTGTGAAGTTGGTTGTGTTTCTACAGAAGAGATATGCACTTACTAATAGCTTGCATCATGAAACATCCATCCATCATACATATTTTTTACTTTATGCAAGTTGATATTCATGTAATCGTAATCATATCTTTTCTCCATCATATGCATCATCTCGGGATTGGGGGAAGTGTTGGAGGAGCTGATCGAGGAGCCAACAGGGGGAGCCGTTCCATCCGGGAGTGTAGTCGGGGAGGAGTCACCGGAGGAGAAGAGTCGACAGACGAGCCGATTGAGTGTCCGAGCACGTTCGGCGACGTTCTGCGAGGCAAGCCCGGAGCATTTCGCCCTTTCCTAAATTCTTCCAATTAATTTGACTTGAGTCTTTTATATGTTTTATGCATTAAGTTTAGGAAAATGGTTGAAACCGTGATGCATTGAGATCCTTGTTGAAAGTTGCCCTATCCTATGTAGTGGTCTAGGTTAATGCTCGATATTATGATTTCGTTAGGCGTGATTCCGGTCACTTGAGGAGATGTTGTGAACAATCACATGGGTGATTGTCAAGTCTCAGAGAACCTCGATAAAATAAAACATGTGAGATTGGATGGATATTGTGGTCCTTCCATCCATCGATTAAGGACTCATACTTTTGTCGAATGTGGTCGGAAGTTGAACGTACTGTCATATAGTAGGCTCCGCCGGGTCGTGAGCCACGAAGCTCGTAAGAATGTTAGGGGCCGGCTTTGCACGCATTTGTGACGCTCCTCCTTTGGTGATGGTAGGTGGGGGATTAATTGGGCGCAAGAAGATGCGCCGCGAGCGTCGTCTTCGTTGTTCGCTCACTTGGCGGCCCGAGAAGGGGGTAGCCGGCAGACCGAGACTTTACGTCCCCTAACGTCTTGGGGAGGTCGGGCCCCGCCTTTGCAAAGTAGACTTGGTTTATGTCGTGGTAATCGCCACTGGTTTGCAAATCGATTCGAATCGCCATCTCTCCCGGTTAGTGAGAACCCGGGTTGCGCCCGCGGCAATGTAGTCTAATTATTACAATATATGTTATTTATCATGTTGTACGGTGATATAATTCTCGATCAAGTTACTTTTGCTGTCATTTATTCTACTGAGCAATGATTAATCTTGACTATACAGGATCTATGGTTATGTAATTAAATAAGTAACCTTTTAACTTGGAAAATGTACAAGTAGCATGTATAGGCGCACTAAACAACTTTATTTGAGAAATAACGTGAGTCAACTAAACCCCGGATAAAGCCTAGCATGATCCTTGGAGTCTTTTTATTTTATTTTGGGACGAGTAAGTCTAGCTGAGTATTTCGTACTCGGGGTTTTATTCCCCGTTGTTACTGGTGAGCATGTGTACCATGGTTATTGTAAGACTTGTCTGCATTTCTGTTGAAGAAGAGTAAGGGCGGGGGCAAGGCAATTCTATATCCCCGTCTCATCATGTTGCGAGGGGATGACTATCTTGGCACTATCTTATGTTTGTTTTCGCTAAAAGACTATTTGGTTTTGAAACTACTGCTTCCGTACTTGAACCTGAGTTTGTAATAAATTATACCTCGCACTCGATGTTTAATATATCGAACTTGGTTTGAAATACCGCGGATTTTACTACCGAGCTCAACGATCCTGTTGTGTTGTTGATGAGTTTGAAATCACTACGAGATTTCGAATACCGGGTTTATATGGACTCAAGTGTAGACTGCGATTGCTTCGGTGGTTGCGAATTATACTTGATTTCTTATAAATTGGTTGGCTCTGTCACACCCGATCTATTCTGTTTTGTGTCCCGATTTATGGTTTTGTTGCCTTGATCTATGCTTGTTGATGCGTGCCTTTGGGGGCTTGTTGAAACAAGCAACCATGCACGATTACATTGGGGAATTGTACTTGAGCTTAGGACAATGATGCAAACATAGATGTCGCTGAGTTGGCTCCTAATGTGTTTGTTTCCTCATGTAGTTCATGGAGTCCATGCGAAACATCCATACCAAATCTGAAGCCCCTTCTTTCTTGTGCTATTGGTTTAGTATGGATGTTTCCATAGATTTTATGGCCTCCATGACCTTCATTTTACATGTTGCCTACTTATTGAGCCACCAATGATGGTTAATACTAGATGAAAGTGCATACATTAAAAATTTTGAGTCCAACTGTCACCAATGATAGTACAAATTGCAAATGGAAGTCGATGCTCTTTTTTCTTGTCCTGTTGATGGTCTTGTAATCTTACTTATATGCTTTGGCCGATGATGTAGGTCATCGAGTAGAGGAATCTGAGTTACTTCTGACACTGCTAAAAATATAGAACATGCTGCTCCTTATTTAATCATGATCTGATAGCATCAAGAACAAGTGAGGAGTTGCATGTTCTGCTTTTTAGCAGCAGGCTGCCCAATGTATATGACAAGCTAAGGCCCAATCCTTCTTTTAACTAGCCTACGATGCAATTTGATTATATCTGAGGTGGCTACTTGTAACGTCACGCCTCCTCGAGGTTGGGCCTCGCTTACATCGATGCTCTCTAAGGATCAAGACTGCCCTCACGGACTAACACTAGTCTTTTCTACACACTTTGTCCTCACTCATGCGCACCCGGGAAGGATTTCTCGGTCGGTCACCCATCGCTCCAAGCCAAGCACGCTTAACTTTAGAGTTTTTATCGATCAGGCTTTCGGAAAAGAAGTTGCAACTTGTTGGTATGAGTATTCTATCAACCTTATTAAGCCCTGGGCCGGGGTGTCACACTACTCTTTCTTGCCTTGTTTGAGTTACTTCTGTGGCTTGGTCGTTGATGCAAACAAGACGTGTTCCTTTTTCATGTAGTTCATCGAGTCCGTGTGACACATCCATACCTTAGCAGCAGCCCCTCTCTTCCTTTTGCTGCTGGTGGAGTATGGATGTGTCCACGGATTTCATGGCCTCCATGACCTTCATTTCTAGCTGAGGCCCTTTACTATTTTGGGGAAAGAAGCCTATGATGGAAAGTTAACGTATATGAGCCGGGCAACTATATATTGTCTTGTATTTCTTATTTGTGTTGATCATCAAAGCGTGACTTACGTCCATCCCTAATCTTGGGATATTTGCAAGACTACCAATAATGATATTTGCTTTAGGCTGGGAATGGGCGTAGTCACTCTTCCATGGTTATCACGAGACTCCTAAAAATCTTTATAGTGTTGTTTTGTGCCACCGGTGAGGATGTTTACTTGAAGTAAAATCCGAGGCTAATCTTATTCTTTGGATTTGTTTACATTTTCGCTCTGGGCACAATTTACAAAAAAAACCGAAAACGAACCAAGAATTACCGAGAACCGAATAAAAAAACCGAAACCGAAAAATTCGGTTCCTATTCGGTTCTTAGTTCTCATGAACCAAATTTACCGAGGTATATTCGGTTCTGTACCTCAGTAAACCGAAGTACCGAACTGGTTCGAATTTCTGAAATGTGTTGAGTGTGAGTGTTGTTATATTATTAATTATACTAATTTAGACTATTATATTATGTATTTGTGGTATTCTACTCTTAAACTTCTATATATATGTATTTGACACCATAATTATCTACGAAATCATGTTAAAATTAATTTTTGAACATGCAATTACATGTCACTTTGATTAATTCGGTACTTTTTCGGTAAATGCGGAACCGAACGAAAATACGAAACCGAATTCCCTCGGTACCGATTTTTTCAAAGGAACCAATCGGTTTTGTTTTCTAGGAACCGAATTTACCGAGGAACCGGTACCGAACCGATCGGGTTCGGTAATACCGAATGCCCGGGCTGATTTACAGCAATAGGACCTTCTGCTTCGCCACTATCAAATCACTATAAAGCATTTTGGAGCTTTCCATTCTGCCAAGTCACATGGAAAACTGCATTGGTGTCATTTCTTTCACATGAAAACTGTTCAACATCTGCAATTTTATTATATATGGACCCCTTGTGCTTATATATGGACTACTTGTCCTGCCCATCTCCCCACCTATGTTGTCGTTGCTCAAAAGAAAGAACATTGAGCTTCTCACTTAGTCATGATCTGGGACCATCAGGAAGAAGTGAGGAGTTCAATGTTCTTCTTTTGACCAGCAAGTCATATTCAACCTTTACTTTGCATACTTGTTATCATATTCTAATAAGATCTTTGTTTTTATTGTTGTAATGTTGTAGATGGCTTGGTATGTTGTCTACCGAGGCAGGGTACCTGGGGTGTACGAAACCTAGGCACAATGCAATGAACAAGTGAGTGGGTGTCCAAATAATTGCCACAAGAAATTTGCTACAAGACAAGCTGTAGAGTCCTCCTATTTTCAGTTCATTGAAGGTCATGAGAAACCACTGTTAGAGGATGCTCCTAATCAGTTGCTCTTGTTAGTGCACCTTATTGGCTCATAGTTGTTGTTGGCATGCTCTTCCTCCTGGTGGTGATCATCCTGCTGATTTAGAGATGTTGAATGTGCTCTGATGTCCTGGTCAACTCAAACTTGAACTCATTGTTGTTGTAGAAGTAGACTAGTAGGAACTTGAACTCATAGATTATATGTTGTGTTAGGTGAGCCAACATTTCACTATGACTTGATGAGTTATTGGATGACATAATCTATGCTTGTATCATGCATGTGATATATATGTGATAAATGAGTTGTATCAATGCATGGATGTGATAAGTGACTTATATGTTCTGTTTGTCAAGGTGGAATGCAAAAAAGAAAGAAAAAATTATGGTCACTTTACCGAAGCAACCCTCGTAAAAAAATTATGGCTCTTGGTGAACTCGACAATAACTCTACTGAGCGCTCCCATGATGCGGGTCTCGGTAAAGATGGTTTCACTGTTGTTTTAATTAAACTCTGCCGAGGGCCCCACCGACAAGCCTCTCGGTAGAATTGGTTTTAAAGTTTTTTAAAAATACATTTCACCGGCGCCGCCATCGACGCCTATTGAGCTTTGGCGAGAGGAGGTATGGCCCCGGTAGACATTCTACCGAGCGCCCTTGGCTAAGCTCTCGGTAACACCTGTTCCCCGTGCAGAGAGTCACCAAGGGGTTTGTATCGAGTGCTCTATGCGCTTTACCAAGGGTTTCCGGCGCTCGGTAAGGGGGCCCCTCCAATAGTGTTGCATCTCTCCTCATATTTTATTGACTCGTCTATCTCCTCCACCCAGCACCGACTGGGCATCCAACTCTGGATAGTCTACTTCTAACCAAACCAACTAATCACAAGTTATAACATCCACATCTACCATATTCACACACGTTCTCCGTTACGTGGACAAGGATGCACGTGATTCATTTTTTTTTTTTGACAATTTACACCAATGGTGGTGACAGAACATAATAAAGTAGGTAGATGGTCTCTATATAGGCCCATATGTGCTCCACACTGTCCACAGTAAACAAAGCAACATTTCGTCCTAGTCTGCAGATTACCTCGTAGGCGCTCGGACCATCTTCAATTCAGCCATGCTGCTCCGACTCCTGCAAATCCACACCATATACACGCTTGCTGTTGCCATGACGGCAAACAGCGCCTCCATGTCCACACTCCCAGTTCCCTGTCTTGTGGAGCAGGCCTCCTCGCTCCTCCGTCTGAAGCACTCCTTCAGCTCAGCCGTCGGAGACTTGACAACCTTTCAGTCATGGATCGCCGGCACTGACTGCTGCAGCTGGGAAGGCGTCAGCTGCAGCAACGCCGATGGGCGTGTAACCCGCCTCGACTTGGGCGGCCGCCAGCTGCAAGCCGGTGGCGGCCTCGACCCAGCGCTGTTCAGCCTGACCTCGCTCAGCCACCTCGACCTCTCCGGTAATGACTTCAACATGTCCGAGCTCCCATCCGCTGGGTTCGAGCAGCTCACCGCTCTCACCCACCTTGACCTCTCCAACACCAACTTCGCCGGCTCTGTACCGTCCACCATCGGCCGCCACTCAGGCCTCGCCTACCTTGACCTCTCCACCAGCTTCTATGAGTTCGATTACGACGATGAGAACAAAGCCATACACATGTCACATCCCATGTGGCAGCTGTCGGTGCCAAACCTGGCAACTTTACTTGCCAACCTCACAAATCTGGAGGAGCTCCATCTGGGCATGGTGAATCTGTCCGCCAGTGGCGCAGGTTGGTGCGACGACTTGGCCAGATTCAACCCTAAGATCCAGGTCCTAAGCTTACCTTACTGTTCGCTTCCGGGGCAAATATGTAGATCACTGTCAGCCCTGAGATCACTCAGAGTGATCGAGCTCCATTACAATCACCTGTCTGGACCAGTGCCAGAGTTCTTGGCTACTGCCTTCCCGAACCTGACCATTCTTGAGCTTTCTAGAAATAAGTTTGAAGGGCAGTTCCCTCCAAACATCTTCCAGCACAAGATCTTGCGAACAATTGACCTCTCCAATAATCTTGGGATCTCTGGTGTCCTACCAATTTTCCCACAGGACAGCTGCTTGGAGAATCTGTATGTCAACAGCACAAACTTTTCAGGTACAATACCAAGCTCTCTGACCAATCTGAAGTATCTCAAGAAATTAGGACTTGGAGCAAGTGGATTTTCCGGGACACTGCCTTCTTCAATAGGTGAGCTCAAATCCTTGGAGCTGTTAGAGGTGTCCGGGTTACAGCTAGTAGGATCCATACCCTCATGGATCTCAAACCTGACTTCTCTCAGGGTTCTCCGGTTCTTTTACTGTGGATTATCTGGACCAGTGCCTCCTTGGATAGGAAATCTAAAGAATTTGACAAAATTAGCACTTTTCGGTTGCAACTTCTCTGGGACGATACCTCCACAAATCTCAAATTTGACCCAGTTACAAATGCTCCTGCTCCAGTCAAACGCCTTCATTGGAACAGTGCAGCTATCAGCATTCTCAACCATGCAAAATCTAACTGTCCTAAATCTTTCAAATAATAAGCTGCATGTGGTGGATGGAGAAAACAGCTCGTCACTCATGTCATTACAAAACCTTGAATTCCTACGACTAGCGTCTTGCAGACTGTCCAGCTTCCCCAAAACCTTGAGGCATCTCTATATGATCCAATTTCTTGACCTCTCAGATAACCAAATCCATGGCGCAGTACCTGGGTGGGTATGGGACAATTGGAAGGACATCATCCTTTTGAACCTGTCAAATAATAAGTTCACTAGTCTTGGTTCTGATCCTTTGCTTCCTGTTCGCATAGAATATTTTGATCTCAGCTTCAACAATTTCACTGGACCAATACCGATTCCACAAGATGGCAGTGTCACGCTTGATTACTCGAGCAACCAATTCTCATCCATCCCTCTTGATTACTCTACTTTCCTTGGAATTACTCGCTATCTAAAGGCCTCCAGAAACAACCTATCTGGAAATATTACAACATTAATTTGTGGCAAAGTTAGAAATCTAGAACTTATTGATCTCTCTTATAACAACTTAAGTGGTGCAATCCCATCTTGTCTGATGAAGGATGCCAGCAAATTGCAAGTATTAACTCTTAGAGAAAATAAACTTGTTGGAGAGTTACCTGATGGCTTTATCAAAGGCTGTGCACTCGAGGTGTTGGATTTATGTGGCAATTGGATCGAAGGGAAAATACCAAGATCTCTAGATGCTTGTGGGAATCTAGAGATACTTGACATTGGAGGCAACCAGATAAGTGACTCTTTCCCATGTTGGATGAGCACACTTTCTAAACTTCAAGTTCTTGTGCTCAGATCTAACAAGTTCACGGGACAGCTGCTAGATCCATCATATGATACAGTAGACGGAAACAAATGTGCATTTACAGAACTGCGGATCGCCGATATCTCCTCAAACAACTTCACTGGCAGATTGCCAGTAGGATGGTTTAAGATGCTCAAGTCTATGACGACCAGGTCTGATAATGAGACATTGGTCATGCAAAATCAATACTACCATGGGCAAACATACCAGTTTAAGACTGCAACAACATATAAAGGGAAGTCCATGACCATCTTGAAGATACTGAGGACCCTTGTGCTGATTGATATATCAGACAATGCATTCCGGGGTACCATCCCTGAGGCCATTGGGGACCTTGTTCTCCTTCTCGGGCTCAACATGTCTCATAATGCTCTACAGGGGCCAATTCCAGCTCAATTTGGCAGCTTAAAGCAACTCGAATCATTGGACCTCTCCTCGAATGAGCTATTTGGTGAAATCCCAGAAGAGCTTGCATCACTGTACTTCCTTTTCGACTTTGAATCTGTCCTACAACATGTTGGCTGGACGAATACCAGAGTCATCTCAGTTCTCAACATTTTCCAATAGCTCTTTTCTGGGGAACACTGGCTTGTGTGGACCTCCATTGTCCAAACAATGCAGTAATGGAACAGAAGCAAACGTGCTACATGCTTTAGACAACGACTTAGATGTCCTGCTCTTCATGTTCACTGCATTGGGATTTGGCATCTCTTTTTCAGTTACAGTCATAGTGATATGGGAAAGACACAGCAGAAATTGAAACCAGACCCTTGAGTCTTGACAGAGCTGTTGTATTGAATCTGTCTGCATCGATCCATAGTTTGTATGTGAAGATGAAACCTGCTATCTTATATATATGGAGTAGCCAAAAATAATTAAGACTATGCTGTAATTTATGCTTTTAGGCCTGTGTAATTTGAGCAATAAAGTATTGTCTAGCATATCCATAAGAATATTTTATAATTGATAGCAAAGTTCGTTCTGTGATGTGTCAAGTACTTATTATACCCATGGAAAATCATAAGTTTAGTGTATGTATAGTGACAGGTTAGTTAGGGATGACCAAACAAACAGAGGACAACAATTGAACAGCTTTCTACAATATTAACTATTTAAGTGTAAATAAATATTGATGACTATTGGCTTGACATCGCTGCCTTGAACGACAATGACTTAGGAGCAAGATAGCATGCTGCAGAAACAATGTGATTGAATATATGCATATGAAATATGATATCATTCATACCTCTAAAATAGACCATTGCATCTAGGTCGAAACTAGTACCAAGTCCAAACAAATGTTCAACCTATATAAGACCAAGCTCAACAAATTCAGCACGATCCATAAGCCCATGAGGCAAATATAATGACTCTGGATAGAGCTGATCAGTAACATCACTTGTTTCCAACTTTTATTAATATCAATTTCCTCCTCATATCCATTGAAAGTGCCAACAGCCCTGTAAACTTGTTATCACCAGAAAATAAGATCCTAAGAAACACCCAGCACTGAATCTGAATCTGCTATCTATTGGAGCCCAGCAAGGATGTTTTCAGAGATCCCACTGTTCGAACCCAGCTCATGCTCACCCATGCTTTCACAGATTCGATTCAGTGCGTCATCTGAAGAGAAGGATAAAAGTACTAATCTGTGAATAGCTCATGCCTACCCATGTTAAATATATGAATATATATTGTATAATGTTTGAAGAGCTATTCATTCTCTTCCTTTTATCCCTAGCATCATCTTAATTTGTGCATGAGCATGCTTCAGAAGGCTCATCCGCCATGTAAAGGCTGCAAAAAGAAGTAATCTAAGTAAACATTTGACAGATCAATTTCATTCTAACCTACTTATTCATGGTAGAATTGTGCACTGCATAAGCCCAGAATGCGCCCAGAGCACCAGTACAATAAGGATGATAGAAAGGATAGCCGATTATGCAGGATCAACCATGTCTGGCATATCAGCATGCTTCGTCTACTCAGCTATTTATATGCTAGATTTCAACTTTTTTGGTGAGGAGATGTAAGATTTCTACTTGTGCTATGATAAAATAGCAGAAAGGACTAACGTAGGCAATGTATAACAAATAATGGCGCAGCCAAAGTAAGCATTGGGACACGAATCCACATATATTTCTGCCAAGCAAGAAGCAGATCGGCAGCATGCGAGGGCCCCAAGATTTTTCAGCCGCACGTAATTGTAACATGAATAACGAACAGCGAACATGTTTAAGCCCGCTTGGTGGGCAAATGAAGCGATGAAACACACAAATCAAACCACACAGAGCTTTTGCAGTAGCTCTATCCCGCTGAACCCCGGAGGGAACAATGAGAGCAGGTCATCCGCGGCGGTGGCGGCGGCGGCGGCGGCGTTGTGGCGGGGAGAAGGGACAGATGAGCAGCGCGAATGGGCTCCGGCAATTGTTGTGAGACTAGAGGCGTCACTAAAGCGGAGTGCGTGTAGGTCCAAGTCCAACAGCCCAAGTCCACATGGGCCGATTGAAGTCACCAGGTAATCGGCCTTCGTCCACATGTTTAAATGGAAGCCCAATATCAAATACTCCATCCGTTGTGAACTAGTATAAGTCACCAGGTAATCCACTTGAGATCCCTCAAGTTTTACCAAAGTCCAATTTTCATTCTTGAACTCCAAAACCAGACAAAACACAACCCTCAACTTTAAAAACCGTACAGATTACGTCTCTAACCTGGTTATAAGTGTGTTTCAAGGGCGGTTTTGTCTTTTTCTTTTTATTTATTTCTACTGATTTTTTTTGAAATCATATTAAACCTCAGAGAAAAATAATAAAATGGAAAAACTAATTTCGTTGGACTCTAGATAGGTATGTGTGTTGACGAAGAACTAGGGTTCCACGCCAAGCACACGGGAGGGCCTTTGACGCCCACGAAGGTCGTGTGATTGACCTTGAAGCAGAAGCAGCAGCCGCGGCGTGATCGGCTAGGGGCCGATGTAGAGCTTGGTGATGGCCGGAAGAACCTCCAAACGCACCTCGGGAAGACCCTGCCGGGAGGACGCACTAGAGGGTTGCCCTAGGACCGCCAAGGCCGCCTAGAGGCGGTTCGCGGAGAACGCCGATAAACAAAGCAGGGTAGTAGAGAGGATGACCTACAAGCAAGACATAGTAGATTGATTTTGTCGATTGGATGTAGATGGGATCAAATCGCCATGAACCTCTTTATTATATAAATGAGGGTGGTCTTATCCTTTTAGAAAAACCGTTCTTTGGGCGTTTTTCAATCACGAAACCGACCTAATCACGATTAGGAAACAATCGCCGATCTTCTTACGGACACAACGCGCGTCGGGCTGACCGGACGCTGGAATCGGGCCGACCGGACGCACCGGTTGTAGCGTCCGGTCGATTCCAAAGTAAGCACCGAAAACGCCGAGAACGCCCGATCGACCGAACTCTTCGACCGGGACGCACCAGCCGCTAGCGCCTGTTCTAGTAAGCTCTGAAATCGAGCCACACGCGCAGATGACCGGACTCCCTGACCGGACGCATGCCCGGACGCCACGCAGATTAACCGGACAGTCCGGTCGCTAGTGTCCGGTCACTTGTCTGAGCTTTTTATTGGAATGCCTGACAGAGTTGGCATGGTCTCATTACCCACAAAAGTAAAAGCAAGAGTAGATACATCGTACCGCACCAGGAGCTGATTATGCGGTCGGTGAGACATGCATATGTTGAAGGTTACAAGAAAATTAGCATTTAGCTAGACAAGAATAGAAAAGCCCTTGCCAGAGTCAAGGTCGTCTAACGATAAATTTGGTTACACTACAGGAGGCTGGTCCTTCGCCGAAGGTCCAGGACGTTCGGCAAACTGTAGAAATTAAACGTGCCATGCGCTAGTGAAAGCCGAAAGCCACACTCCGAGTCAAGGTCGTCAAAACAACAGCAGAGGCAGTAGGTAAGGTTGAAAACGGTCGAACAAAAATCCCGTTCCGACCCGTTTCGTTTCCTACTTTGGTCCGACACTAAAGCTAAAGCTATGCAACTTAGAGGCGATAGCATGCAATGGCGTTCAAAGTTGGCACAGTGGCACAAAGTGCAATAGCTTAACATCGAGTCCCTCCGTTCCTATAGCCCTGCTTTAGCCTGCTATTTTTTTTTCCATGAGCCAAACTTTATTCCCCAAGTAAATTGTCTTAAATTAAAATCATGCTTCAGACTACTGGGTAATGCTACACAAAGGAGAATATGCCATTAGCATATCGTGCAACACAACTTGGTATAACACTTACACATTCAGATGATATCGCACAACACAACTTGGTATAACACCTTCGGTTAGCCATTAGCATAATCTAGCATATATCATACTCCACTCAAAAAATCTCAAACCTCCTATGTTTTGTATGATTGTATCAAATCATTAGAACGTTATATATGGATGAGACCTAGACACTATCTCTCAAAATAGTTGTGTTGTTCTACCTTAAAATCAGTGCATGGGAGAGGTCATAAACCCGTTGGAATGTAAGCTCAATTAGTTGCTAAAATAATCATGAAAAGTTAACATACAGTGTCAAGAGTAAAGTGTCATGATCTCTCCAAATCACGCGCGTCAGCTGGAAGGCTACAGAGGAGGAAGGCTTTTATGACTTGTTTACTTTAAACAAAGCACATGATCTTGACTCGACGTAGAAAAATCTCCAAAGGTGATGAAAAGATCTATCAGTGGTAACACACCCCCAAAAAAAAAAAAAAAAAAAATCGTTCGCCTGACTTCTCCCAACAGCTCCAATTTGGTTTCTCATTATCTTTACTTTAGTGTGTACTCATTTGACGTAGCTGTCAAAAAGTAGTCTCGTCAAATATGAACTCTGTCCCTATCTCCAACTGAAAAAAGCACGCAAGGACGACGGGCAGAGTGGAAGACGCTGACCAGTCAAGAAAGCAACTACTCCCTCTATCCTTCCCATTAAGTTTGTCACCCCGCAATTCGTGTCATCTTGGCCGATAATTCGCCTTATTCAATTTTTTTTTGCACAAATATAATTTATTTAGTTATAACTTATTTTATCAATAAAGATACTTAAATATTGATTAATTTATTTTATTATTTACATAAATATTTTAAATAAGAAGGATGGTCAAATATGAAGTTCAAAAGTTAAAAACGCCAAACTCTATGAGACAGAGGGAGTACCACACAACTAGTACCACACAGCTGCCCCGTACGGATGGATACTGATTCACTATTGCATTAGGAAACTCCCTGCCCCTGATGTCAAATAACTAAGCAACCGAAAGTCCAAGTTCAACAAATAGTCAAAAGTTGGGTACATACGTATTTGTGGAAAACAAATCGAAACACCAATGCCATCCTTGCGTACCTTTTTTTTTTCAATTTGATTTCACCTGATTTGGATGGGTGAATAAAAAGTAAATAAACTAGGCACGGAATTAGGCCCTCATGGTAATTGCCTCCAGGGCCCGCCTCTATAAAGCCAGACAACTCCTCTCCCAGACTACTACACTACTGCACTATAGCCGTATACGGTCTACCCAACTTAGGACGTCACAACTTTTTTTTTCGCGACGGCGCCAAGGCGTATTTCATTAAGAAGGAAAAAGTTCAAACAAATTACACGGTAACCATGTAGTTACCGAAAAGAAACCCTATGAGCTACTGGATACAGGACGTCACAACTCACATCTTGTACCATGGCCGTGGGCGTGGCAATGTCCCGGAGGTCGATCACCTGGTTGCCGGCTCTCTTGCTCGTCCTCTTCCTGTTTCCCCGCGCTGATCGTCTCGGGTGCGCCACATGAGATGTCCTCCAGATCATCACCGAGGAGAGCTTTGATGGGAGCAGAACAATCACGGGACCCTTTTGGCTGCTGCAGCGGCAGCCGTCTCGTTGATTCACAGCAGCAGGGAGACAATTGTCAAAAAAAGTTATGCCCTCCTCCCAGCAAATGATACTAACTGGACGTCAAACTTCCAGTAATCAACTAATATTAGTTTTTGAGTATGTTTGTTTTCAGAAGAAGTGTCATTTTTGTTTCTTATTATGCAATTATGATTCATGGTGATGCACCGTAATCGTTGCCACGATGTTGTGAATTTACTTTCAGTATAGTCAGGGTCAGGCTCCAAAGTTTAATGAGGAGTGAGAAGTTGTAATCTGAAGTTTGTTCCCATTTATATATTATAGTACTTCTATACCTAATACCGAATATGTACTCCTATATGTATATCTATATTTATACCTATTAATAAAGAGAGACAAATTTTGCCACAATTTTTCCACCTTTTTTTTTTTTTTTTTTTTTCTGTCCACTCTTTCTGCTCGCCCGATCACCCGTCATTGCCTCTGTCTCTTTTTTTTTTAACATGGAAGAGCTCTCCATTACTCATAAAACGACGCCAAATCAGTGGCGACCAAAGTACAAATACAACTTGGAATGCTGTCCACAATTGGATCAACACCCTGACTCAAACTCACCCCTAGGGAAGCTAGGCTGTCAGCAGTAGCGTTACATAAACATGGTGTATGAACTACACTACAAGATACAAAATTACTCCTAATTAAATCCTTGAGCTCCTAGATGAGGCATCCCACGAAGCAGCGGTTAAATTCATCAGACTTTAGTACTTGCACCGCCAACATAACATCAGTTTCTATAATCACTCTTTTCATACCTAGATCAACTACTCGTTGCACGCCTTGAAGGCAGGCTACTACTTCAGCATGGGAGGCATCATTGACATGGTCGAGACTCCTGTAGCCCGAGCTGAGAACACCACCAACCCACTCTCGGATCAGAAAACCCCATCCGCCGGAGTGTGTGCTCTCAAAATAGGCTCCATCACAGTTGATCTTTACCGAGTTCTCTAGGGTTGGCAACCAGACCTTCTTTATTTTCACCCGATCACTGGCCTCCGTTGAACTTTTCAGAGTTGCCCATTCCGTGGCATAGGAGCCGATTAGTTGGGGCCGCCAGCTATCTCTCGGCTGCTCCTCTTCTCTCACCCTGCAATGCTCAGACCACCAAATATATAGCAAGGTAATCACCTTTTCTTGAATTTTTGCTTCCATCTTTAGTATTAGTTCCACTACTGCTCTAGCTGTTAAGCACCTTGCTAGATGCTCTCTTATTGATTCAAGCTATAGATTGGCCCATATAAGCCGCACACATTTGCATTTGAAAAAGAGGTGTGCACCATCCTCATCAAAGCACCCGCACATGACACAGGAGTATCAATCCTCATCCCTCTTCTCTTTAAATTACTCCTGAGAGCCAAGCTATTGTGTGCTAACCGCCAGACAAAGTGAGTCATTTTCATTGGGCAATTCAGTTTCCAAATATTCTTCCAGAAAGGGTCCTGCACTGGAGGTGCTATTCCTGAAGCCGAGCCACCATTTCTGCTTACAGATCTCAATCTTTTATCTGCCATAGAAACTTGTATGCCGATTTGACAGAGAACATCCTATTTTTATTGAAATGCCAAGCAGCAAAATCAACCATTCTTTCATGTACGCCTCCATCTCTAATACAACGTTCAAAACAAAGATTAGAGTGAGAATAGAATAGAAAGGAATACAGGGTTCTAGACGTAAACATGCAAGAGAGAAAGAAAAGATGGAAGGGTCTTAATAGTTTTTGAAATAAATCAGGGTTCCCGATGCAAAATGTTAAAGATTTGCAAAATTCACAAGAGATCATAGAAAAATCAGAAAAAATATCAAACAACTTTCTTTAGTTTCATATAAATGTGATCTATCCATATATAGGTTATGCTTTGTCTATACATGTGTTAAATTATTCATCATTGCATATGTGACACACATAAAGGTTTGAATACGCATGTCCTCGTCATCATTGTCCCCAAACCTTCCACTAACTTTTGCGCTGTCCGGCTATCTGTTCAAGACTAGTCTTGGTGCATAACCCCTAGTTTTCGACACCTATTATGTTTGTTTCTGCATCAAGTTTTGTGTAGAAATATTTACAAAGATCCATGTAGTTTTGTTAAAAAAAACTTATTTGAATTAAAATATGGATTAATCAGTGGTGCAACTAATTATTTGGCAACACGTAATTCATGACAAGGGCTCCCATGTGAAAAAAAAGAAAGAGAGATCTCCCCGTCATAATCATTGGCAAACAAATCAGTCCTTAAGGATAAGAGAGAGAGAGAGAGAGAGAGAGAGAGAGAGAGAGAGAGAGAGAGAGAGAGAGAGAGAGAGGGAGTAGAATATTATAATTGGTTTTGTTCTTTTTCCAATCAATCACAAATGAAGATGTTCATCCATAGACTGCAAAAATATTGTTGTATTTGATGACACACAACATATCAAGCCCTGTGTTGTTTCTGCATTTTAAAGGGCGGATG
This sequence comes from Hyparrhenia diplandra, assembly GCA_015847255.1. Taxonomy (NCBI): domain Eukaryota; kingdom Viridiplantae; phylum Streptophyta; class Magnoliopsida; order Poales; family Poaceae; genus Hyparrhenia; species Hyparrhenia diplandra. The sequence continues at coordinate 30,340 of JADLZK010011813.1, forward strand.
GTGCCAAAATTGTTGTTGATCACTCTAGTTTCTATATCTTGTGGAGTCATCTTAAGAAGGGAGGTTTTTGGGGTCTTACATATCCATCAGGACAGCTAGGAGCACTTGGGCCTTGCGAGGGGCTACAATGAGGACTTCAGGGAAGCTTGTGCGCTTCTCGATACCACGATAAAAATGTTGGTATCGTCAAATATGACTTTGCATCTATATCGGCCTATATCATCTATGTTTTACATCATGTACTTTGGTTGTGTGCTTTACCTTCCTAACATCGTTGATAGGATTGGGACCTGTGTTGCACATATAACTCATTTGTGGTAGAGATATAGCAACACACCCGGCAAAAACCTTACTTTGACATTCACCGGTTTTTAAACCACTCCTCACTTGGAGAGTTTTGGTCATCATTGGTGAAAGTCGTTGTTGATCAGCATCGTTTTCGAACTATTGTGCTCACGCGTCCGCCAATTCGATGACTAGTTGGCATTAATGATGGAAATGGCAATATCAAAAAAACATAGCATCCGGACGGTGATGATGGGAGGATCAACACCGGCGGCATACCATCGACGGTGATGATGGGCACATCAACGTCATACGGATTGTACCATCCGGTGGTGATATGGGAACATCGCAACGGACCAATGTACCATTTGGCGGTGACGATGGATAACTCCGGACCGATATACCAACACGACGGCGATGATGGAATCATCAACACCGGTATCATACCATCCAACATTAATGATGGAATCATAAATGTTGAACCGATGTACCATCCATCGATGATTGGGGAGACATCAATGCGGCACCGGTGTACCATCCATCGCTGATGTAGGTACTAGCACGGTCGGTTAGGGTTCCATCTAGCGAAGAATGAGAAAGCAAAGCATCACTTTCGCTGGTTGCCTTTGTACCGCGGTAATGTCTTGTCCATTATCATCGGCGTTGCCACTTTACATCATTGTTCGTAATAAGATTGTAATAATAATACAAAAAATTCATGGCTTATGTTGCTCACATCATATATATACTGAGACAATGTATTGTATCCAAAACATACATCACCACGAGACAAAAATATCCATACACCAATTCTAACCATAGCAAACATAACTTTTCAGAACATAAACAAACATTCATGATGGAACTGGTGTTACAAGGTGAAGAACATGACCACCTTGTTTAGTGAAGCTAATGATCTCCATCTTTACTCAAGACTTAGTCCGTAATGAAACCGGGTAGATCATCTTGCAACCTAGATTTCTCCAAATTGGTAAGCTCCTTTATGGTTGCGCAACACAAGGAAAAGGCGAAACATAGATAATATAAGCTTTGCTATATACACTAAGTAGGTCGCTAGGTCATCAAGTGACTAAAGGGGCCGAGGGGCCAACATGTGAGTCAGAGCAGATATCTTAGATGAGGCTGCACATGTAATGCATAATATAGAACCCGAGAGATCATTGGCCATGTGCTGTATTCAATTTGGATCAAACCGACTAGTACTACTTTAAACCCATATTTCTACTACATATGATGTCTCACTAGTACAAAAAAAAATCTTTTACAAGGCATTTTCATTTGATTAACGGTGGCGGTTTTCTTTAATTTACCGTGGTGGTTATAAAAGACCGCCAAGGTAAGTAGATTAACGGTGATAGTTTTTATAATTAAATTGCCATGGTAAATAAGGACCAAACAACTAGCAAGCGGTAGCGACAAAAGTCCATCTTGGCCCGTTCGTATATATTGCAACACTAGGGTTTCACTCTCACACTCACTCACCCACTCATGAGCTGCATTCCCCAACTCACTCTCTCACTCCCGAACTCCCGAACTCTCTCCCGGTTTACCCGGCGAAGCCGTCCTCTCTCCCCTCCCCATTGTTCTCCGCCTCCATGTCCCCCTCTCTCTCTCTCACCTCCCTCCCCCCTCTCTAATGCCATCTCCTTCCTCCCCCTCTCGCTCGCCAGAGCCGTGATCATGTCTTTCAGATGATCTTGGGCGTCCGTACGGGTGGGTGGTGTGTAGTTATTGGATCCACCGGTGGCCTGGACGCGTGGGGCGGTCTCCACCGCGCGCCGGCCTAGATCCGTGGTGCGGATCTTGGGGGCAGCATCGCCCGGCAACCACAACACATGGGGGCGGCTCCACCCGGCGGCTCGGATGCTGGGCGGCGGCCTCCACCGGTGCCGGCAGCCACAACACATGGGGGCTGCTCCACCGCAGCCTAGGCGTGAGGGGACGGCCTCCACCGGGCGCTCATAGCCTAGATCCATGGCACGGATGCGTGAGGGGGCGGCTTCACCGGTGGCATGGACGTGCGGGGGGGGCTCCATCAGCCGCTTTGGGTGCCAGGGCGGCCTCCACCGGCACCGGCGGCTAGATCCATGGCATGAAACCCTAGCTGTGAAACCTTAGCTGCGAGCCCAAATCTGGGCCTGTTTGGGACTAGATCTGGTCTTCCTTTTTGTTTTTTTTATTAATTTGTGGCGGTTTTTAGTGGATCAAAAAAACTGCCACAGTTATTTGATTGATTATCTGTGACCTTTTCTTCATGGCGAAACCACCACGGTTAATCATTTAGGCAGTAGTGTCTCTTGCTCCTTTTTTTGTACTGTCATAGGCCCTCTGTGACAAGGTCATGATAGTGACATATGATGACCAAAGCTATCTAACAAACAAATAATCCTGTCCTTGACATGTGAAGCGCAGTGAAGAAAAGTGACACATGAGAGAGGACGGAGAGGTGAAGGAAAAAGGACAAGCGAAAGGGGCAGGCCATTTCCTACACACTACGTAAGAAAAAATGGCAAAAGTTAGTGTTTTTCTTTCTCAATGGAAAATATGGAGTTTTTCCATAAAATATGGCTAACGGAGAGGTGACATTCAACTTATGTTAGGGTAGATGTTTCGGCCATGCTGCTAATGTTAGGGTTTTAGTTGCTTTTCCTTCAATTAAACCATGTAAGTGTATGGTTATCGGGCCCGCTTTTCCTTGAATAAACTAAGCCAACTTTTTTTTTTTTGACTCCAACAATGAATTGGAGTCTGGAATTATCTACTCCGATACACTCAGATACACTATTGGCTTGGCTGTTCGCAACCAGGAGCCATATCAACTTTTCATTGCGTGTAGTTTCGACGGAAACAGCAGCGGCGTTGTAGTAGCATATTCTGTGGGATTGCAATGCAAAACAGGGAATTGAAGTTCCATAGCACGCTGTCCTCTCCTCTTGGTGACTAAACTAACGGTAACAACAATTCTGATAGTAATACACAATACTAAGCAATTCTAGACAAAACTTTTATTTTAGCCCTCTCATCCAGGTAGTTGATGAATAGACACACACCAAAACCACACACAAGCACACCGCACTCACACCACAAGAACACAAATAGATCCCTACGACTACCCGGAGATTCAAAGATCACGTCCCTGAAAAGATCACGAAACCATCTAGGTTCCGTAGGCGCCCGGACACACGTCGCTATCTCAGTGTGACTGCGAGAGAGGTACCTGAAAAAAGTGGGGAAAAACCCCGGTGGGAATCGAGGGTCGAGCCGGGCTCGAACCCCGACCAGCCGCTCTTCTGGGCGTTACCGCTCAAGCTAGAGCTCGTTCCGCAATTCTAGACAAAACTGAGAGACCATTACCGCGACACACTGGGTGTGTTTAGATCCCCGAAATTTGGCTTAAAATTCCAAAATTTCCATCAAATCCAAGCATTAAATGTACCAAAATACGCATGCCCGGAGTATGAAATGTAAGTAAACAAAATAACTAATTGCACAGTTTAGATATACATTGAGAGACGATTCTTTTGAGCCTAGTTACCTCATGATAGGATAATATTTACCACAAACAAATAAAAAGTGCTACAGTACTGCTACCATACCAATTTTTAGGGATCTCAACACACCGACTCACGAAAACATAGCTTGTACGTCTTTGTGGTGTTCGGGAGCAGGGAGTTGCCAGTAGAGGCTGATGGGTACCAGAGAAAGAAGCCATCCTTGACATCACATCCACCATTGATGGGTACCCAACTTGAGTGGACAGCAGACGACCTTGACATCCTTGGAAAAAAAACGACGACGACCTTGACATCGCCAGCTTTGGAGTCAAGTAGTCTCATGGCAGAGATCGACAACACAAGACAAGACACCAAACGGGCCCGTACATACACTGTACATTTCTGTGGAAAAAAATTCGATACACCGATCCCATCCTTGCATACTTTTTCTCAAATTAATTTTTTTTTAAAGACCACGCCGTTGCGTGTTTTTCATTAAGCAGAATAAAGTTCAAACAACAAGAAGCAACGGTAACCAACCGATTACCGAGGCGAGACCTAAATCTACTGGATACACTACAAATGATTACATCTTAACAGACTTGCGACCAAACCTCCCAACGCTCGCTGCTTCAGGCGAACTCCTCGCCCAGGCCCTCGGTGTTGAGGCCCAGGGTTGAGATGTCAAAGGCACCATTGAGAAGGATTTCAAAACGGCGCCGCTTAGCTGCGACGCCCCGCTCTGAAGACAGCCCCGATCTTCTCCTCGATGGCGGCGGGAGCCTCGCCCAAGCGTCCACGGCGGTGCCCAACTTCCGGCAAGACAGCGGGGCTCGCAGAGTCGCGTTAGGTGCCCTAGGCTGCTTGCCCGCGACACGGGCGCCGGCGTCGCGAGGAGTGGGTAGAGGCCGGAGTACGGGGCCGGCGTAGGCGCGGACCTGACTTGATGAGAGGCGTGGTGAGCGGCACACACACTTGAGCTTCAATTTCTTGCAACACAGACGCCTGGCTCAGCGAGACGGCGTTAGACGTCTCCGAGCAAGCAGTAGGCCCAACCTGCACCGAAGGCTGCAGCGTCGACACCACCTGTTCCGACGTCTCGGCATGCGTGGAGCTGAGCTGCGCCAAGGGTGGTGGCGAGAGGGGGCTGCCAGCACCTCTCCCTCCTCGACGTCCCCCAACACCTCACCATCCTCAAGGTCGAATGCGACCGCAAGAGGTGTTGAAGGGGGCTCGGCCAAAGATCACACAGTTAGACGGCTGCACGGCGCGGGAAGCCGCAAGCTCATCTAGCATCGGGTCAATCCGGGGTGGAGGTTCTGCGCCCCCGCACAGCAGGAGCACAAGCGGTTACGTGAAGGCGACGGCGTCGTCAGCGTAGCCTTCCCCTCCAGGCCCGCCGGCCACGACGGCGATCGCCGGCAGGCAGCGATGCGTGATGGCTCGCCCCAACAAGCGCCGGTGCACGTGGACGCGTCGCGACATCCGAAGAAGGCTGCGATGAAGAATTTTGACGACGACGGCGACAGCGGTCGGCGGGCGCTCCCATGCCGCCTCCGAGGTTCGCCTCGCCCATCAAGCGGCCCGCCATGGTCGAGCCATGGCGGTGTCGCAGGGGTCGCGACGGTCGACGTCGACGGAGCTTCTGGCGCCGCCCGTCGGGGCGCTGAAGGCACCCGCCTTGAGCGCCCGAATGACGACTTCGGCACACCTTGGCCCGATGGCCCATCCTCCGACAGCGGAGGCAACGCCGACGGGGGCTGCACCGAGCAGCGATGTGGCCGTGCTCGAGACGGTTGAAGCGCAGGCCGACTAACGGCCGGCGGGATGGGGCGGTGTCGTCGGACGCAGCTTTCACGGGACCACGCCGATGACGACGATGCTCGACAACCTGAAACCCATCGGCGTCGACATTGGCCCCCGATGGGGCTGCCGAGGCGCGTCGCCTCCCGACACCCCATGCTGCTGGGCCAAAGCGCCGCTGACGGGATCCTTACCGCCGGCCGCGAACCGAGCCGACGCAGAGGCGGGCATTCGCTGGCCAGCAGAGGTGGAGAGCGCCGCCCCCGGGCGCGCCATTCCCACATTGGCGACGCCGGCGTCCACGGAGGCTAGTGGCTGTTGGGACTGCTTTCGCCAGGCGCCCGGCCAGTGTCAAAGTGGGCAGAATGGCCTTGCGAGCAGCATTCAGTATGATGAACGGGTCGCCACAGCAGCGAGTTCGTCGTCGGAACTGCCAGCGCTGCCGCCGTCTTCCGCGCTGAATTTGGACCTGCTACCTGAGCGACCGGCGGGACGAACGGGAGAGCATGTGGGGAGAGGGAGGAGCTGCCCGAGCGGGACAACCTCCTCAACCACGCCGTCCCCGTCACCACCAACAGAACGCCCGTCCACAATGGCCTCCTTCCTCGGGCAGCACACCTCCACCGACGACGTGCAGCGGCGCAGGGGCAAGCTTCGCCGGCGCCCGCGACAGCAGAGGCGGCGTCGATTGGCACCGAGGGACGTTGATGGGGTGGACTGGGATGCAGCGCCCTTGCCGTCGCCGACCCAAAGACAGACGCGACAGCGCGGCGCGTCGCGCCCACACGCCCGGAGGCTGCCCCGCTCTCGGGATGGCCAGCCGCCCGGTGAGAGGCGCCGGACGGGGAAGGGAGGCGGCATCCAGCCCGCCCAAGACGCCGCCGAGGCCCAGGCGGCGTGGACGCCGGTGGTGGCCGGCGGGGCTGCAGGGGTCCCCGGCGACCTGGGGTCCAAGAATCGGAGGCACAACCCCCATGGGGAGGTAGATCAGGGGCAGGGGGACCCAGATCTGGTACTGGATTGGGTGGGGAGGTGTTGGAGAAGGAGATCGACGGGACGGTGGGAGCGGCGACGTCGCCGCCAGGAGAGGGAGCGTCGGGTGGCTGTAACGGCTCCATCTTTTCTCAAATTAATCTGATTTGAATGCGTTAATAAATAAATAAATAATAAATAAACTAGACACGGAATATCCCTCGTGCTAATACGCCTCTATAAAGCCTAGTAGCAGCTAACTCGAGTCTCACCGGTCGACCACCAACGTCCCAACTCACATCTAGTACCATGGGCGTGGCCATGTCCCGGAGGGCGATCTCGAGCTTGCTCGTCCTCACGCTTATCGTCTTGGGTGCACCAAATCCACTTGAGACGTCCGCCGCATCATCACAGAGGAGGGCTTTGAAGGGAGCGGAACCATCTGGCTGCTGCAGCGGCCGCCCCGCCCCTCGTTCACCCTGCCCTCCACCGCCAAGGAATCGGCCGCTCCTGTGCCCTCCTCCCAGAAGATGAAACTAACTGGACGTCAAAATTCCAGTGATCGACCAATCTTGGATTTTAATAAGTATATGTATGTTTTCAGAAGAAGTGTCCTTTGTTTTCATACTATGCTTCATGGTGATGTATCGTGGACGTTGCCACAACGTTGTCAGTTTTACTTTCAGTACATTCAGGGTCCAAGTTCAATGAAAAGTAGATTATTAGGCTCCAAAGTTTAATGACTGAGAAGTTGTAATCAGAAGTTCATTCCAATTTATATACTATTATTATTACAATACTTCTATACCCCTCATGTTAATACTAAAAAGCATCTGATATTTTTTTTATTGTTGGACCTCACCCGAAGTACCGGATATAGTGAAGAATTTCTTCTGTCTTGCTTACACTCTTCATGTCTTGTCTTGTATGTGACCCAGACTCATTTGACCTGTGCTCATATGAGTTATACAGCTTGTATCTAGCGATGATACATACGAACTCCGATTCTGAGGCATACTACTTACTATAAGCCACGGCCTCTGTATCTGCACTAGTAAAAAAAGAATTTTAGATACGGATAAAATCGATTTTTAGTGGCGGTTTAAACAACCACTACACTGGCACCGATTGTAAAAATAAAGTGAGGCAATTGACTTAAGTCAACCGTCCCTAAAAATAAGTTTCATTCTCTTAAAAAAATGGCCATTTTGAGTTATTAAAAATAAGAAAAAATATTTTTATTGTAGCCTGAAGGGTTTAGTATCGACAACAGTCCACATGATTTATTTTTCACTTGTTTTGAATAAGTGCCAACACCGGCCTAATTTTAAATCCATAACCTGTTCCTCACGTGATTCCTCGCTTACACGGCACCACACCATCACTTGTTTCTAATTCAACAATGTTGTCTATTTCTACAAATATGTGTGAATCTTGTAAATAATATTTCAACAAATAAACAATCATAAATGAGAAAACTTTTAAACAACACAGTTTTAGATTTCATTGAGCACTACAACTTTGATACTGCAGTCATTTGAAAAATTCAAAAATTTGAAATTCAAAATTCAATACGTCCATGTATCTTAAATCCGGTCATAAACTTCTCTACACACCTATAACGGGCGAAATGAAATGCCCTAGGTTATAGCTTTGCCCTTGCGCATTTCCATTCCGTTCCTTCTCCTCCAAGTGTCGATGCAACGCATGCATCAACTTGATAAAAATGATATGATCAATTTTATATCATCACATGACCTTATGGGTACATCGATCTTGATGTCACTTGCTCTTCACCGTTGCATCGGTCCATCGGCGCCAAGTCTTGGCCAAGTTTCACCGCCTCGCGGTCCATCGCTCTAAAGCATTCAACTTGTCCTTCACACTTGCAACCGGTCCATCAAGCCAAGCCTCACCTTGATCTTCTCCACCTTGGTCATATATGACTCCATGTCATGTCTCACATGCAATAAGCTCTTTCATTACATCATCACATGTGAACTAATCTCTTGTGTATTATCTCAATCACACATATTAGTCCACATAATTTGTTGTCACTCAATTACCAGGAACAACAAGAACCTTTCACCAGTGACAACCATCAGCATGAACGCGCCCGCACACTACACCGACGACACCACTGCTTCGACTATCACACGCTTCCTCTTCGAGCCAGATCCATTGGTGGAGGTGATGTGCAAGTGCGTAGAACCTCTCGCTTGGCTCATCTCGGTCGACCCGATGCTAGACGAGCTTGCCGCCCCGACTGCCTTGATTCGGCATCCGTCTTTCCGAAGGGTCGAGCTCCGTTGATGGACCCTTGTTCTACATCGATGACTTCTCAGTGCATGACAGACCTTGACCCGCCTCCGTCGTCGCGACTCACCTCCACATGTGGCGGGTCACTGTGGCTCCACGGGAGGATGGTGCGGCTGGAATGGCTGCACCGCGCAGTGCTACGGACCTGATGAGCAGCTATGACTTGCCAGCTCCGAGGGAGGCCGCGAGGCAGATGGCCAAGTTCACTGAGGAGCTCGTGATAAAGAGGTCGCCACCCCTCATCAACCCCCCTCCTAAACAGAAGCCGCTGCCTAAGCAGAGCTGGCCCCTCGGGGAGCAGGCCGATTGCTGCTCGAAGATGGATCACATCCCGGCGTCCAAACGTGGCGAAGTGTTGCTCACGAGGAAGATGGGGTTCCTGGAGCCATCAACACCGCCGTCCTTTGCGGCAAAGGGGTCATACAAATCCTACTTCTAGGGCGACGTTTCAGTTGCAGAGGCCTTCGATGGGATGTTCGAGCTTGCAGGGGCGAAGTCCGGTAGAGCAGCTCGCCACCCGTTGGGCATGGCGCCAAAGGCTTGTAGGTAGTTCAGGTTGATCCCAAAGGATCCCATGGTTGTTAAGGCTAAAATGTAGTTCAAGGTGCTGGTCGGGCCGGGGAACGGTCTCTCTTGTGTTTAAAAACTTTGTTATTCTTAATATAAAGATACACAATCCACTTGCGTATTCACGAAAAAATATTAATAGTGGGCACGCAACTGTACGGTGCACGCTGTTTGATGAGCATAGACAACGGCTACCAACTTCCGTCTCAAACCCACAAGATCAATAGCGCTGTTTGATGGGCTAGGTAGGGGAGACTTGAGTACCAAATTCTTGCATCTGCATCTTTCGGAGGTCCCACTCAGACATTATTGGCTTGCTGTTCGCAATCAGGCAGGAGCCATCGAGTTCATTGCTGTTGGTTTCGAAAGACGTAAGATAATCTCCTGCTGTGCTTTTTATGTTTTGCTACAAACCGGGAATTAGAATGTCAGTCAATTGCTTCTTGCAGTTTCTACGAAATTGCTAGGAAAGCTACTAGAGCCGCATCAGTCAAGTTAGGAACTTTCTAGGAAAACCAATAGGACTGTAATTTGTAATCATTTCAGCTATAAATAGAAGGCAAAGGCACCAGCCTGAAGCAGTTTAGTTGCCACATTAGAGTTTCAGTTTCAACCAGGGCTGAAACCATGCAAGTGTGTGTTCTGAGCTCAAGCTCTTCTTCCACCTCCAGCCAATTGGGTAGATCGTGCAGGTAAGCTAGTTGCTTACTTGTGCTGGGAGAAGAAGGACCAACAAAACAGCAGCGGCGTTGTAGCAGATTTTGGGATTGCAATCCGATCCAGCCCCTTGGTGCAATCCGATCCAGCCCCTTGGTGCAGAGAAACAAAAAACAGCGAATTGAAGTTCGATACCACGCTGTCCTCTTCGTGAGTAAACAAGACACGGAATATGCCCTCGTGCTAATACGCTATAAAGCCCATAGTAGCAGCCAACTCCTCTCAGCCATCGACCACCTGACGTCCCAACTCACATCTAGTATCATGGGCGTGGCCATGTCCCGAAAGCGATCTTGTGCTTGCTGGCTCTCTTCCTTGTCCTCGCGCTGATCGTCTTGGGTGCACCAAATCCACATGAGATGTCCACCGCATCATCACCGAGGAGGGCTTTGATGGGCTGCTGCAGCGGCGGCCGTGCTGCTGGTTCACACTGCCCTCCACCTCCAGTTGTATGCCCTCCTCACAGAAGATGAAACTAACTGGAGAAGTGTCCTTTGTTTTCATACTAGGCTTCATGATAATGTATCGTTGACGTTGCCACAACGTTGTCAATTTTACTTTCAGTACATTCAGGGTCCAAGTTCAATGAAAAGTATATTATTAGTTTAATGAGTGAGAAGTTGTAATCAGAAGTTTATTCAAATTTATATACTATTATTACAATACTTCTATACCTAATACTAAAAAGCATCTGATTTTTGTTATATTGTTTGACCTCACCCGAAGTACCGGATAGTGAAGAATTTCTTGTGTCTTCCTTACACTCTTCATGTCTTGTCTTGTATGTAACCCAGACTCATTTGACCCGTGCTCATATGAGTTATACAGCTTGCATCTAGCGATGATACATATGAACTCCAATTCTGGGGCATACTACTTACAATAAGCCACAACCTCTATATCTCCACTAAAAAAGTGTCACAAACCGGATCGATTTGGGGCGGAAGTGACATGTCGACGGCGATCTTGGCGGCGGCAATCAGGATTGCCGAAGGGGTCAGCGCTGGTGGCAATCGGGGTTGCCGGGGCGCAGGCGGCATTCGGGTTGCCGGGCACCGATGCTGGGCGGCAATCAGGGTTGCTAGCGCGGGCGGCAATCGGGTTGCCAGGACTGTTGGAGAAGAGGAAGAAGAAGAGGAAGGCGGCGACGGCGGCCGCCTTTGGGCGGCGCAATGGCGGCGTGGCAGTGGCGTGCGGCGGCGAGGGTTGCGGCGCACGTGCGCGAGGAGAGAGAGAGAGAGAGAGCCTAGGGGCTGGAGAGCTGAAGTTGTTGGGTGTTACCCCTTTATTTTCTTCTTGATCCAACTGATTACATCTCCCTTAATTTATAGTCCTGGGAAGACTTGCATTAGAAGTAGATCTCCTTTATTTCTTAATCTATTCCTATTTTATTCCTAAATAATATTACTTAATGAGGAAGCAAACGACGTGATGACGGCAGGTGGCGGCGGGCCGGGGTGGCGTCTTGCCACGCGGCCTCCCCCCTCCTGGGCTACTTGGGCCGGCCTTTTAGGGTTGTGACAAGCCCTTTTGGGCCTCCTCTTGACGGCACATGACAAAAGATTCTTAGAAATGGTTAAAATCGATTTTTTAGTGGCGGTTTAAACAACCACTACACTGCCAACCGATTGTAAAACTAAAGTAAGGCAATTTAATTAAGTCAACCATCCCTAAAAATAAGTTTCATTCTTTATAAAAAGCCATTTAGAGTTATTAACAGTACGAAAAAATATTTTTATTGTAGCCCGAAGGGTTTAGTATCGACCACAGTTCACAAGATTTATTTTTCACTTGTTTTGAGTAAGTGCCAACACCTAGATTTAAATCCACAACCTCTCCCTCGCGCGATTCCTCCCTTACACTGCACCACACCATCACTTGTTTGTAATTCAACAATGTTGTTTATTTCTACAAATATGTGTGAATCTTGTAAACAATATTTTAAAAATAAACAATCTTAAATGAGAAAACTTTTCAATAACAAAGTTTTAGATCTCATTGAGCACTACAACTTTGATACCATGGTCATTTGAAATGTTCAAAAATTTGAAATTCATAATTCGAGACTTAATTTATATATATATTTGGAACCCAAAATGATCTCACGCTACTAGGAATGTGTTGATACATGACGGTTTCACGTTGACAGTTTGTGAAATGGTCATAGAAATTTCAGACCATGACCATTTGATAATTAGGTGCTAAATCAGTGACAATTTAAACCATTCGTCAACACCATAGTTACCTATGACGATTTTTAATAAACATCACAGATGTATAGGAGGGTGACGTGGCTGTGTGGTGGTGACATGGACCTCCACATGGGCGGTGGATTGTGATGTAGAAAAAAAAAAAGAGCCCAGCCAGGAATTGAACCCGCGACCGGCTGAGCTGAGGGGTAGAGTCCTACCACTGTGATACGAAAAGACTTTGTGATAGGGATGGAAGTTTATTTCTTTTATCAAATTAAACTTGTGTCCCCAACAAAAGAATTCAGAATCAAATCAAATCGGTGCAGCGGCATTCGTGAGACGAAGCAAATCGAACGAGGGCGGGCAGAGGGCGCGAGGCGATCGGGGCGTAGGCGCGGCGACGGGCGGCGATCGCTGCGTAGGCGCGGCAACGGGCGGCGTTGGCGAGGTGCGGAGGCGGACCTGGTGTGTAGGCGGTGAAGTTGGGGTGCGGCAGCGGTACTAGGGCGACGAACCCGGTGCGCACCGGGAAGTCGTGGGGCGACGAACCCGGAAGGCGGCACCGGCGGTCGTGGGTGGGGGGCGTAAGCGGGCCAAGGCGGGGGGCGGCGGCAGCGGGGGTGCGGCGGTCGGTCTTCTCTCGCCGAGATCCGCGAGCTCCATTGCGGTCCTCTCAAGCTCAATCTTCCCCGGTATGTATTTGAGGTGCTACCCAATTAGAAAATGATTTCAGGGTTTAGGGTTGGTAGTTTAAGCCTGGCTGTTCCTTGGTATGTGATGAATGGTGTTCTATAACAGATGGATAGGCGATGGATACATGGCACACTCTTCACGCCTGAATATATCGGTGGTGTTCGAAATTTCATGAATTTTGTTGAAGAGAGATTTCCTATGGATGCAGCAATTTTGTGGAGGCACTTATTGCTCAACGGGATGTCCAGTACATATACAAGGTGGGTTAATCATGGAGAGTCCAATGATGTTCATGTTTTGGAGCAACCAGTAGATGTGGATCATATGGAACCAGTAGATGTTCAGAACAATGATGTGGATAGAGTTGAAGATATCTTAACAGACCTTGAGAGGACTTTTGTACCTTCTAATGAGGCAACGGTGATGATGGGAACCAATCAAACCCCGAGTGTGTTTTCAAAACTCGATGGAAGAGGCAAAGCTTGAGTTGTATCCTCGGCTGCAGTGAGTTTTCAAAGTTCTCATGGGTAGTGAAGATGCTCCATTTGAAGTCATATTACAGGATCACCAACTCGGCCTTTTTCGCACAATTACAAATCTTGAGCAGATCTCACCCAGCGAATAATTGTATTCCCAAATCATATGAAGAAGCAAAGAAAATGTTGCATAAATTAGGACTGGGTTATGTGTCAATACATGTTTGCCCAAACAATTGCGTGTTATTTAGAAATACGTATGCAGATCTTGACATTTGTCCAGTTTGTCAAGCATCAAGATGGAAAGATCCTGTGAATAAGAAGGTTCCAGAAAAAGTATTGCGCCATTTTCCATTGAAACCTAGGCTTCAACGAATATTTGCTACCAAGAAAACATCAGAGGAAGCATAGTGGCATAAGTTGGAAAGGGTTCCAAAAGAGAAGGAAATGTCCCATCCTGCAGACGGAGAAGCATGGACAGATTTTGACAAATGCTGGCCAGATTTTGCTGATGATGCAAGGAACCTTAGACTTGGCCTGGCTACTGATGGTTTCAATCCATTTGGCAATATGAGATCGTCTTATAGTATGTGGCCTATTTTTGTGATTCCATACAACTTTCCACCTTGGTCATGTATGCAAGAATCAAATTTCATGATGGCTTTGTTGATTCCTGGTCCTAAATCACCTGGCAAACACTTTGATGTTTTCCTCCAACCTCTTATTGAGGATTTACTTGAACTTTGGAAAGGTGTGGATACAATTGATGCTCTGACAGGAAAAAAGTTTACGCTTCGTGCTGCCGTGTTATGGTGCATTCATGACTATCCAGCATTTAGTACTTTGTCTGGTCGTACAACAAAAGGTTATTTGGCTTGTCTCCATTGTGACAAAGATCCTCTGTCATATAGAATAAGGTGCAAGATTTGTTACATTGGACACTACCGTTTCCTTCCTAGGCGTCATCGTCTGCGCACGACAATGAATATGCTTCTCTACATAAAAGCAAAGAGAGGCCAGGTACATTTACAACTCAAGAGGTGTTAGAAGAACTGGACAAGTTAAAAGATGTACAAGCTGGTAAAAAAAGGAAGCGCTCAACGGGGCATGTGCCAATTTGGGGTAGGAGGATGAGTTTGTGGGATTTACCATATTGGCCATCTTTAAAGCTTAGACACAATCTAGATGTGATGCACATTGAAAAGAATATTTGTGAACTCCTCCTTGGTATCATTCTTGCCATACGTGGGAAGTCAAAAGACAACACTAATGCTAGGCTTGATCTTGCCTGATTTGGAAATTAAACCGAATTGCGAGTTAAAGCCAAATGGAGATGATTATGACATGCCTGAAGCTAGGTACACATTGTCTAAGGAAAAAAAAATTAAATTCTGTGAGTTTTTGAAGGAAGCAAAGTTTCCAGATAGCTATGCTGCAAATATTGAGAGGTGCATAACTGCAGAGGGAACTAGCTTGCATGGCCTTAAAACTCATGACTGCCACATTATGTTGCAAAGAATATTACCTGCTGGTATGAGAGGTATTTTGGACGATGATATATATGTGGCAATTGTGGAGCTAGGGAAATTTTTTAGGGAATTGTGCAACCAAACACTGAACAAAGACATCTTGGTTGAAATGAAGACAGAAATAGCAGTAATACTATGCAAGCTTGAAAAAATATTTCCACCTGCCTTTTTTGATGTAATGGTTCACCTTGCTGTCCATTTGCCTGATGAGGCAATGCTTCGAGGGCCAGTGCAATTTGGGTGGATGTATCCTGTTGAGCGACGATTGTACACTTTGAAGAGGTCGGTTAGGAATAAGGCACGTCCAGAAGGCTCGATTGCTGAGGCTTATGTTGCAGAGGAAGCCCTCACATTCTGCTCTAGGTACTTGGATGATGTGGAGACTAGGTTCAACCGAGCGCCGAGAAACCCAGGATTCTCAGATCCATCGGCCTATGCTGTTGAGGTTTTTGGGCATGGTGTTAATCTGATTGGTGGATATGAGTATGGTTACTCTGAAGATTATGATCAGATGGTTTGGTATGTCTTAAACAATTGTGATCAGGTCCGGGATTATATAAAGTAAGTTCTAACCTCTGTATTTCGTATGTTAGCACGTTTGCATTCTCATCTAATTGCTGAAATATGTTTGTTCACAGAATGTTTGAAGCTGTTTTAGTGGAAGCAGGGGTGCAAGCAGCTGATATTGCTCGAAGGACTAGGATTGGATTTGCTACTTGGTTCAGGAACTGTGTAAGTTGTGTAACATCTTGTTTGCCATATACATTGTGTAGTAGGTTAATGATGTGCTAATCAGCCTAGTCTTCAATCCCTTGTGCGGATGTGGAACGGAGTCGGACAAACTGTAGTTGATGATTTGTTTACTTTAGCTTGTGGCCCTGACATGAGAATAAGATCTTACTCTTTGTATATGTTTCACTATTTGTAATTAGCATCACTGCTTAAAGTTTCATATTCTGTACAGCTGAAGTGTAGGGATTTATTTATGCTCTTATCTCCTACATTTATTAATTGGCCTTGTTAATGCAGAATCCCAAGTTCCCGAAAGTATGAAATGCAAAAGATAATACAATGTCAATGCAACAATGCTATGATGGAACAGCTAGGACTGCCACAATTATCATTTACTGTGTTTGGACAATCAGTTCCGCTGCAGAAAATGGAAAATAATAAGCACAATGACGACCCTCACTTTGATTGCAATGATGAAGATGAAACTAACAAGTGAGGATGACCTAAGTGATGATATCCTAGTACCTGCCAAGAATAGGAAGTCTGGACATGGACTACCAAAGTTAAGGTATGACTTCTATCCAATCATTAATGCTTTACCACCTTTGACAATAATTCACTACTTCTTCATTTATTTCATTTCTTGTAGCCTACTATGAATAGGCATGGCATTGGGGGGAAAAGAGTGGTGGCACCACAGGTTCAAGCTGCTGTTACTCAGCTGAAATCCCAATTCAGGCTTCAAGTGATGTTGAAGCTTCTCGTACTCAAGCTGAAATCCCAATCCTGGCTGCAAGTGATGCTCGTGCTTGTGATACTCAAGATGGTACTACCTTAACTGCCCACACTGAAAAAGGTTTGTGCTAACTATATCAACAAGTACTTACTCAAAGCAAATGCCATGCCTTATACCTATCACTAACTCTGTCATGCATTATTCGAGGTGTTGGATGCAACAACAACATGGACACTATACCCAACCTTGATGATCACACTCTTCAGGATGCATGCTGGAATGAAAACGTAGATGTCGATCTTGAAGGTATCTTTGCTAGATTCTTACACATCAAAACCTTTCTAGTTTCTAAAATCAGCACTCCACACATGTTAATTGTTGTCTTTGGCAGATGAAGAACAATTTGAGGAGGAATGGATAAGGGGACCTAATGTAGGAAAAGGTCTTGAAAGGATGTCTTGCGCAAGGAAGGGCAAACTTCCTGTGGTTATTGAACCAGGGAAGATAAGGCCAAATTCAGTGAAGATTGCTGCAAAATTTGCCACGGAGTGCAACATTGTAGTCAGGGACTATGTGCCCATTTTCCCAAAATGGAAGGATTATAAGGACCAAGACAACCTCTTCAAGTTCTACATCGAAAAAGTTACGGTGAGTGATTGAACTTTGGGCTATCAATGAGTTGCTAATGCAGCTAATAGCATTGTATTGCATGGATTACTGATTGTACTATTTTCGAACACGCTTTAATATGGACATAACTGGCTGGTCCCTGTGAAAAGGCATGTGTGGCAATGATGAAGAGAGCTGTTCGCCCGCCAGCGATATAAGCTCAAAAAGAAGTACTTTGATCCTTATCCACTACATCTAGTGTTGAAAACATCTCCTGTACAATGCATGATGATGTTCAAGTGGATTCAACTTGTTGAACACTTGGAAGGATGAAAAAAAAATGGTAAGCTTTTGGCACTAATTCTTATTTCAAGTTTAGGATCTCATAGGTGCCTAAGATCACAACTTTGATGTTGTAGTTTGGCTGAGAAGAACAAAGCAAACAAAGCTAGAGTACAGTTTCACCAAACAACCGGATCTCGGAGCTATGAAATGCAAATCGTTGAATTGGTAAGTCTAGTTTAGTTAACTTAAGTTTAATGCATAATGCTTTGTTATCCATTTCATAGTGTGATGTTCTCTCATTCACTGTACAAAAAACTTATAGAATAAGTAAAAGGCTCAAATTTCTGGCTTTCTTTCATTCTTTAGGCGGACAAGTACAAAGATGCACCACCAAATGGGCTTGACTTATTTAAAGAACTACACTGCAGCAAGAAGAAAGCCTTCACTCCTTCTGTAGAATCAGCTATTGTAAGTAGATTGCCAATGACTTCACTAACAAATGCTACTTTGAATTTGGTATGCATTCAACATTTTATCTTTAACTTGTTCCTGTTCCTTGCTCTGCTAGGCTGAAATGGAGATGAAGGTGGCTGCTCCTGTTGAGGATGGTTGTCAACAGAAGTCAGTCAATGATGCTGTCTTTGAAGTTCTTGCTGAGAAGACAAAGAAGAATAAATTTCTTGTGAATGTGGGGATCAAGGGCTTACTTGTTGATTCAAGTCTTTGGAACTCGCCATGAGCTACAAGAAGCACCGGCGTCGAGAGAAGGGACATCGCCAGATCTCGGGGACCTGGTAAACATTGAGCGCCAACAATTTGGATGACATGGTGAAGAAAGTGCAGACAATAGAAGAAGAAAGGAAGAAGAAAGATGAGGAGTCCCCGGTCAGGCAAGCTGAGACCGATACTCTACTTCGGGCGTTTGATGTCCATGATTCCATCGAGTCGGGCAACAAGGTAAGGCCGTGTGGTGTGGCTGCTTCTTTTGAAAGGCTGAGAATCTGTGATATGCTCGTATGGTGGTGGTTTACAGAACTTGAACTGTTTGGCTGTTTGCAATGAGGGGTTCAAATTATTCTGAACTTTTGAGAGGCTGAGAATCTGTTCATTTAGACTTGAGTAAACATAAAGCATTTTGTGCTGATGCTTCTATCCAGTGGTGTAATATTTTGAGACTTGAGACTTGAGAATTTCTGTGACGTAATATTTTGGATGTGTGGCTGAATTCAAATCTGTGGTTGAATTTGAATATGTCGCATTTGAATCTGTGGTTGAATTTGAATCTGTGGTCATGCTGTTGGTTTTGGGCCTCTGTTATTTAGTTGGGCCGGCCTAATATGTTTGCCTAAAAAAAAGCCCAAGCGCAATAAAAAAAAGGCCTCCGAAAATCAAAAACATGAATGGGCTGTCCAGTAAAATGTTTGGCCCAGCCGTCATCCCAACCCAGCCCATCATGTCGGCCAAGCCCATCCTGATTTCTTTGTATCTATAAGTAAAAAAGAAAAAAAAACAAGGTTTAGCCCATTAGGCCCGTCAGCAAGTTGATGTGGCTGTCCCTGCCACGTCAGATGCCACCTCGCGATGCTGAGATGGCAGTGATGACATGGAACCTATCCATGACGTCCACTTTCATCACTGAACGAGCTTGTGAGCCATATGAAAAACCTATCCTTGACGATGGCAAATCGTCATCGATCTAAGCGCATCTATGACGGAATTTTGGAGCAAAGATCAATTATGATGAGGATTACGTGATGAATTTTAGGGCCATCACAGATAACTATCTGTGACAATTTTTAGGGCGTCTATGACCAATTCAACACGTCATGTATCAACACATTCTTAGTAGTGTCAAACAAAAAATTATCACCTACAAAGTTTTAGATCTCATCAAGCTCTACAATTTTTAATATAAATTTTGTCTTCATCTGACTTCATTAAGAAAATATATGAATTTATATCTGATGTAGCTATTTAAGAAAAGATATGAATTTTATTTGATGTAGCTATTGCTATGGACGGTTGACTTAGGTAATTAATTGCCTACTCTGATAATCGATTTTTAGTTGCGTTTGTCTTAAGAGAACCAACTCTAAAAATCACTTGTTTTCATAGGCGGTTGACATAAGTAACCGTCCTTAAAAATAGCATTTTCAGAAGCAGTTCTCTTAATAGAACTGTCCCTAAAATAGATACAATTTTAGAGACGGATTTCTTTCAACGACATTAGAGGCAGCGTGTTATTTTAACCACCTTTGATAGAAAAGGGAGACGCCCCTAAAAATGCCTTTTTTGTACTAGTGCTTGAGAGCTGTACTAATACGAGTTAGAACAACTTACGCGGTTACGCGGTTAGGGTAGGTACATTGCTACACGTGAGCGGTCTCATACGCCGTCTCATGCATCGTCACGTAGGATTTTTGATGAGGTAGTTGCTTCACGAAACAACCACTTCATGAGCTAAAATTTAGGACTATGAGACAACTATTTTACCATTGTATGAGTTGTTGTCGTCATGCACCTCACAATCCTATTTTTACTCTCTCCATAAATTAAGGAAATGCAATTTGCTATGACACAACTTAGAAAGACAATCGTTGTATATGTAGTCTATTAAGTCGTCTTAAATTACGTGGCACTATATGAGACTAGTTATAAGACAACACCAATGTACTTGCCCTTACGCCAAGACACTATCAAATTCATGCATCTGCCACCTTTCGGCCGTTCGGCGATCACACTCAGACTTTTTTTTTTTAACTACTCACTCGACATTATTGGCTTGGCTGCTCGCAAACTAGCGAATTGAAGTTCCGTAGCACGCTGTCCTCGTGGTGAATAATTTTTTTTACTTTGAAACAAAGCACATGATCCTGACTCTTGACTCTGGACGTAGAAAAATCTTCAAAGATGATAAACGTCAGTGGTTCACACAGAAAAGAAAAATCCTTCGCCAGACCTCTCCATATCTGTTCCAATTGATTGTCGTTGATGCCATTCGCCTATTCCAATCTCCACTTCAAGAATGGTTCGTCCGCCATTAGAGTTGCGCACACACCTTGGACCATTGCTAACCATGCTGCTCATACTTCTACAAATCCAGACTGCATACATGCTTGCGGTGACGACGATAGACAGCACCTCGTTGTCTACGCCTCCAGTTCCGTGCCTCCTCGATCAGGCCACGGCGCTCCTTGAGCTGAAGGAATCGTTCAACACTACTCGCGGCGATTCAACCACCTTCCTGACATGGACTGCCGACACAGACTGCTGCAGCTGGCACGGTGTCAGCTGTGGCAGCGGCAGCGCCGGTGGCCGTGTAACCTCCCTCAACCTGGGTGGTCGGCAGCTGCAAGCCAGTGGTCTCGACCTTGCACTGTTCAGACTAACTTCGCTGAAGGAGCTCGACCTCTCCGGCAACGACTTCAGCGAGTCCCAGCTCCCTGCCGCTGGGTTCGGGCTGCTCACGCAGCTCACCCATCTCGACCTCTCCGACACCAACTTCGCGGGGCCAGTACCAGCAAGCATCGGCCGTCTCAAAAGCCTCGTCTTCCTCGACCTCTCTACCACCTTCAATGCCTATGATTACGACGATGAGAACAGGTTGACATACTACACATCTGACAACTTTTGGCAGCTCTGGGTGCCAAACATGGAGACCCTACTTGCAGACCTCACAAACCTGGAGGTGATCAGGCTGGGCATGGTGAACCTGTCTGGTAACGGAGCCCAATGGTGCGACTATTTGGCCAGGTTCAGTCCTAAACTTAAGGTCCTCAGCTTGCCATACTGCTTGTTATCAGGTCCTATATGTAGATCACTGTCAGCCTTGACATCACTCACAGTCATTGAGCTTCATTATAATCACTTGTCTGGTCCAGTGCCAGAGTTCTTGGCTGGTTTGTCCAACTTGACTGTTCTTCAGCTTTCAACAAATAAGTTTGAAGGATATTTCCCTTCCATCATCTTCAAACACAGGAAGTTACAAACAATTGACCTCTCCAGTAATCCTGGGATATCTGGTGTTCTGCCAGTTTTCTCGCTGGACAGCAGCTTGGAGAATCTGTTTGTCAATGACACAAGCTTCTCAGGGACCATACCAAGTTCAGTAAGCAATCTCAAGTCTCTGAAGATGCTAGGCCTTGGTGCTCGTGGCTTCTCTGGAGCACTTCCCTCATCGATAGGTGAGCTCAAATCCTTGGAACTGCTTGAGGTGTCTGGTTTACAGCTAGTAGGAACTATACCGTCATGGATCTCAAACATGGCTTCTCTCAGAGTTCTCAAATTTTACTACTGTGGATTATCTGGACAGACTGTGGATTATCTGGACAGATACCTTCTAGCATAGGAAACTTAAGTGACTTGACCGAGCTTGCACTGTACAGTTGCAGTTTCTCAGGGAAGATACCTCCACATATATCAAATTTGACTAGACTAAAAGTTCTGCAACTCCAGTCAAACAATTTTGAAGGTACGGTGCAACTATCCACATTCTCGAAAATGCAAAATCTATCTATCTTGAATCTCTCAAACAATGATCTGCATGTGGTAGATGGGGAAAATAGTTCTTTACCTGAGTCCTTCCCAAAAATCAAATTCTTACGTTTAGCATCTTGCAGAATGTCTAGTTTCCCCCGCTTCTTGAGGCATCTTGATTATATCATTGGTCTTGACCTCTCTGATAACCAGATCCATGGTGTAATACCTCCGTGGATATGGGACACACTGAATGAATCGTGGGTGTTACTCCTGAATGTATCACATAACATGTTTACAAGTGTGGGATCTGAAGAACTTTTGCTTCCAGTTCACATAGAATTCTTTGATCTGAGTTTCAATAATTTCAGTGGGCCTATACCTATACCAAGAGATGGCAGCACTACACTTGACTTCTCGAGCAACCAGTTTTCATCCATGCCTGCTGATTTCTCTAATTACCTCAGTAGTACTATCTTTCTAAAGGCCTCCAGAAACAACCTTTCTGGAAATATTTCACAGTCAATTTGTGGTGCAGTTAGGAGTTTACTGCTCATTGATCTCTCTTATAACAACTTAAGTGGTTCAATCCCATCTTGTTTACTAGAGGATGCTAGTGCATTACAAGTATTAAGTCTTAAAGGAAACAGATTTGTTGGAGAATTACCTGATAACATTAGCAAAGGTTGTGCACTTGAGGCATTAGATCTCAGTGGAAATTTGATTGTTGGGAGATTACCGAGATCTTTAGTTGCTTGTAGAAACCTGGAGATCCTTGACATTGGAAGCAATCAGATTAGTGACTCCTTCCCATGTTGGATGAGTACACTTCCTCAAGTTCAAGTCCTTATTCTCAAGTCTAACAAGTTCACTGGGCAGTTGCTGTATCCTTCATATAATACACACGATGGAAATGCATGTGAATTTACACAACTGCGAATTCTTGACATGGCCTCAAACAACTTGAGTGGCACATTCTCAGCAGGGTGGTTTAAGATGCTCAAGTCCATGAAGACCAGATCTGATAATGAGACATTAGTCATGGAAAATCAATATTACCATGTGCAACCATACCAGTTTATGGTTGCAGTGACTTACAAAGGGTATGACAGAACCATCACCAAGATCTTGAGGACGCTTGTGCTGATTGATATCTCAGATAATGCATTCTCCGGTACCATCCCTGAGGCCATTGGGGACCTTGTGCTCCTTCACGGGCTCAACATGTCTCATAATGCCTTAGAAGGGCCAATTCCAGTTCAATTTGGCAGATTAAAGCAGCTTGAGTCATTGGACCTCTCCTCAAATGAGCTTTCTGGAGAGATCCCACAGGAGCTAGCATCACTGAACTTCCTTTCGGTACTAAATCTGTCCTACAACATGTTGGCTGGACGAATACCAGAGTCATCTCAGTTCTCCACATTTTCCAATAGCTCTTTTTTGGGAACACCGGTCTGTGTGGACTGCCTGTGTCCAAACAGTGCAGCAATACAACAGAAACAAGCTTGTCACATGCTTCAGAGAAAGATTTTGAAGATGTATTACTGTTCATTTTCACGGCCTTGGGATTTGGTATCTTCTTTTCAATTACAGTAATAGTGATATGGGGAAGCCACAGACGAAAGTAAAACTCGACTCCTGAATCTTAACAGAACTGTTTCTGTATAGAGAGTCTGTATGCTATATATGCATTGATCAATAGTTTGTATGTGACGATCCTGTTTCTGTATAGAGAGTCTGTATGCTATATATGCATTGATCAATAGTTTGTATATGAGGATCACCGTACCCCTGTTATCTTATATGGAGTATCGGAAAAAGATTATGCCTATGCTGTAACTTTTCTATTAAGAGCTTTGTAATTTGAGCAGTCAAGTGGACACTAGCATATCCATAAAATATTTTAGACTGTACACAGTGGGAACCATATATGACACAAGTAGAAGGAAACTCAATTGAGTTGATCAGTAACATCACTTCTTCCCAAGTTCCATGAACATCAATTACCTCTTCATATCTATTGGAGACACCAACAATGTTGTGACTCATTGTAATCAGAAGAGAATTATTCAGAGAACCCAATGGTTCAGAGATCCCTGTGCCTTTCAGAGATGCCAAACATTAAGAATTCTTTTATGCTAAAGAAACACTAAGATTTCTCTCTCTTATCTTCTTCTGCTTCCTCAGCACCAGAGCAGACACATGTACGAAATAACCAACAACGGCAGCAAAGGCGCAAAGCATGAGGTCAAAGAGAACGTTATCATTCTCGTTCCTTCTTGACATTTTTTTGTTACTCTGTTGCCATCACTAGACATAACTGAAATTCTCCTTCCTTTCAACCTAGACCTAGCATTCCATCTGGACTAGGAGTCGTTCCCACAGGCCAGAAAATAAGTAATCTAAGAACATATTTGGCAGATCATGTTAGTTCTTACGAATTCATGTACACCGTATGGAAGAACTGTGCATTGCATAAATGCCTAATATGCTCAGACCACAAGTACAGTGACGTCCTTGAGGTAGAAAATCTGGCCGATTATACATGATCATATTATGGCCCTGTTTGAAACTCGCTTATAAGCTGAGCAGACTTTTCGATACGCCGCGATCGGAGAATCTGTGTCCCAAATAAGCAGTGTGTTTGGGTGTCCGATTATTCGTGGAAGATTATCCATTCTGGGTGCAAAAAGACAAGACTACCCCTTATCCAAAAACACAATCCTTCTCCCCATCCTGCCATACGACGCAGCTTCCCGCTCATGTGGGGCGAACCGAGTCGTTGGTGAACGGCCGAAAGCTTCGCGGCCGCGCCTCCTGGGCATCGGCGCTCCCATGCTGTGGGCGGGCGGCTCTCCATCCTCACCGGGCGAGCGGCGGCTCTCCATCCTCACCGGGCGGCGCAGCTCTCCATCCCGGCCGGGCGGGCGGCTCTCCATCCCGCCGGCGGGCGGCTCTCCATCCCAGCGGCGGGCAAGCGGCGTCCTGAGCGTGGCCGCCGCGAGCGGGGACACCGGTGGGGAGGGGAGCCAGAACCGCAGGCGCTCCACGGTGCCGAGCCGCCGCGAGCGGGGGACGGAGCAGAAACTGCGGCCGGGGGAGAGGGAGGGCGGCGCTGGGCGGGGAGGGGAGCGGAGCACGGAGCCGCTCCACCGGTGCTAGGCCATCGGAGCGGGGAGCGACGGTGCAGCGGGGGAGGGGAGGGGAGCCGATCTAGATCTGTAGAAGTGAAGAGGGGGACGGAGAAGTACGGGGAAGGGGCCGAGGGGCAGGTGCGGGAATCAGCCGCTTTTTTCATAACGCGGGGAAGTCGCTCGCGTTGCGGTGTAAACCATCGCTTTTTCGGTGGTGGCGTTCTGAAATCGTGAAGAGCGGGCTGTTTGGCGGGCTTTTATCGCTTATTTCGCGTTTAAGCGACGCATCGCGGTCCCAAACAGGCCCTATATGATATATAAGTGTTCGTGCTACTCAGATATTCAAATGTAACCACTCTACTTACTACTCCGGCTAGGATGATAATAGCAGAAACCACAAGCCACAAGCTAAGGCAGGCGAAGTAACCTCTACTTAGGCGGCCACCGTTGAAGGACAGGGGTGTACAGACGGCCACCGACACAGGCGATTTCCCTCGCGTCTCCCGGCAGCGCGCGTTGTTGGAGCTCGAGCAGGTGCGGTGCGGATCAGGAAGGGGGCTGAGGGGCGGGGGTCGGAGTTTGCCGGAAGTGGCGGTGGGGGACGGCGTCGGGAGTTGTGTCGGCCGGGTTGTTGGGTTGGGTCAAGTGCGCCCACGGCAGCCCACGGCATTAGGGTCCGTAGGGGATTTTTTTTTTTTTTTTTTTTTTTTTTTTTGTTTACAAAAGGGCCAAAGACAGCATTTTGTTTGGTCATATATTCAATATCGACAATAGAGAAAGCGTATTTTACAGTAAGAAAAATAAAACAATATGAGTAACTTCACGAAAGAAGTAACAACAAAACTACGTAAAATAGTATAAAAATCAAAGAGCTATCAAAAGTCATTCCGGACATCAAAGAAGGAAACATCGTCCACAGATGTTGTCAACGCTGAACGGAAAACCAAGATTTTCAAGCAAACTCCTAGAGGCTAAGAGAAGGCGTCACGACAATACCTCATCAAACAAGAAACGTGTAATCTAAAACGTCAACATTGTTGGCCAAAGCCAAGGGCCTGACACTCCCCGACATCGAGCCGGCGACAGACCCAACCTCGCCAGACGTTCCTGACAACAATACAATGACAAGTTCCACGACGCCTTTGGGGAGCTTTCCCCCTCCAAGCGGGCCTTTGTGAAGGCCGCCATGTGTGAGTTATACCCGATGTGGGCTACGCCGACTAGCAGGGGTGCGTTGTTAGCTCTTTGGTCGCACAACTAGTGTCTTAGTTTATCAAACCGGTGTGTGTCCACCGCCTAGCAGTGCCTTTTGTTGTGTTCTACCCCATCTCCGGCGAGCTTCGCTGGCGGCGAGGTAGGGGGATCGATTCTCTTCATTTTCTTTCCCCTCTTCCTTCCCTTATAAGATTCCTAGCCAAATAAAACTGATGTGCATCTTCTTCCTTTCCTTTTCGACGAGCTACACCTAGCATGGATCTTCTACCTTTCCTTCCTGGTCCCGGTTTCGGTGGCAAAGGATGCTGGTGCCAACCGCAGCGCTGGCACTGGCGCCGCTGCCAAGGCGGGCATCCAGCGTTTCCCAGCCATGGATGGAGGATATGATAGAGGAAGCGTCAACATATCCGCGAAGGCTTCGGCAACGACGGCGGGGCTTTTTCAGCGGCGTCATAGGTCTGCTGGGCGGCGCCTCGGGACACCGCAGACAGCCTCGGTTCAGCGATGCGCACGCCCCACCGCCATTGCTCCCCGACGCTGCCCTCTCCCACCCGCCGCCTCTCGGCCGGTTCGTCCGCCGCCGACCAGCATGAGCCCGTCCCAGAAGCAGCCGGACGACGGCAAGTTCTCCGGCACCATCCTCGAGATTCAAATCTTGAGTCGCCAAGGGAGATTCCTCTTCCCATGCGTAGGGTCCACAAACACTATAGTGGGGCCCACCCAATTGACATGCTCAAAGATGAGCGCCATGGTTACCATCGATGTGTCCTCTCCTCCTGGCTGTGTGCTTTGCATGCAGGACACGGCGGTGGTATTTTGGTTGACGTGTCAGTGCTAGTCTGGCCCCTTTCTCTTGTGAGGATATCTCCCAAACAAAACCAGTATCAATGGGACCCGATGTCTGCCTCGACATACACAATGCAATCATTGATCCTGCCAGTTCAGCTACTTATTAGGCAACTTCTCATCCGATGTTGGATCGACTACTTCACCTTCCCGTGGGATTCGATTTGGAGTTTCATCTTTTTCCTCTAGCGACATCTAAGAATATATCCTTCAGTCGCCCAATGTGCTTTCCATCGACTGGCCCTCAACCGTCGCTTTGTGCGGTCCTTCCACCCGGGTGTGTGCGCCTCCAGCGCCCCTACGGCCCACCACCAGCGAGCTTGTCGTAGTCAACGTCTTCGATGTAGTTGCGATGTTCATCTGGTTGTAATCGGGTCTTCTTTAGAAGACCACTATATAATCTGGCTGCTTAATATAAAAGTTTCTGTTGTATAAAAAAAAATAATAAAAAAAAACCATTACCCTAACCTGTCCACCCCACAAGGACTGCCACCGGCACGAGAAGATTTAGGATATCCATACGAAATGTATTAAAGTCTATTATACTAATTTACGATATTAATCGATCCTGTGATCTACTGTAACACTATAGTAAATATTATCATTAGTTATAATAACATATGTAAGTATTCAATTTATCGTAAGCAAAGGTGGCGACCATAGATTAGTACAAACATTACTAGTTTTTGGATCATCAGCTTATGGTAGTGCGAAAGAAGGGCCTTGGCTTTAAAAAAAAGTAGTGCTTCACACCAATGTACCATTCCATAGCATTTGAACCCAAGACCTTTTGTATATTACCTCACATGTACCATTCCACCCCATCTACACAAAACAAGCAATTTTCGATATGATGTTTTCTTTTGAAGAACTAACCCATCGGAAACTAATATATGTTGAATTGGAGATATGTCCTCTACTTATGGTATGTAGCAAATTTGATATACAAAAAAATCAAAATGACTTTCTTGCTATAAAAAAATTAAAGCAACTTATAATTTAAAATAGGTGGAGTATATATTTGCGTTCGCGGCTCAGCTGACACCTCACTGATGTCCACGCAAGCATTCTTCGTTGTTTTCAAGTTCAAATCGGCTAGACTTTGATGAGACGCATAAAAAACCAATCAGCTGGGTTTTTCGCATTTGAGAATTGGAGGTCTGATCCGGCCAGATCTGCTTCTGTTAGACATCCGATGCAAGCCACGACGACTCCGCCCTGAAATAGTAGCGACCCCGTGGCGCTCCCTCCAACGTCTGGGGCAACGCCGTGCGACGCGCTAGGTCCACCGACGCAGCAGCCCCGGGGCTGACGCTCCCCACCTCTCCCTCTCGGGGTTCGCCCCTCCCCTACCCCTCCCTCGACCCCTCACGGTCTCCCCGCCTCGTCCGCGCGGGTGGCCTCCGTCCGCGCCACCCGCCCACCGACTCGCCGCGGGCCATGGCGGCATCCGCCGCCTTCGGGCGGTGGGCGCCCGGATCCGCACCGGCAACCCCGGATCGGTGGGCGTCGGCACTAGGCGGCCCGACCAGCTACTCACGCCGCCCCCGGTGGAAGCCGGGCCGCGGCACCACACTTCGCACCGCCAACGGAGCCCGCCCGGCCGCCCGCGGCGGCAAGTCCATGCCGCCCATGGGGAGGCCAGGGCCAAGGCCCCTCATCTTGTGCCGTCGTCGTCCCCGTCGGTGAGATCCGGCTCCTGCTCATCCGTGTCGGCCTGTGGAGGTGGCCGCCCAGCAGCTCCGTCCTATGCGCCCTCCCCGTCGGAGCCTATCATGGGGTTGTCTCGCGGCGGTGGCAGGGCCCTCTCCCCTAGGGACGCCCCTTCGTCCCTCCTCCGGTAGGCCCAAGGGTCTGCGTTGGGTGGACGGCTCCATCTCCAATTGCTCGGACGTCGAGGGGACGAATGCATCGAGCTAGAGGCCCCCCCCCGCCGCGCGGCGCACCGCCATCCCTTCCTCGGGAGCATTCGTGGGCTCCGGACCGGAGCTGCTCCCTGGGTCGTGGGCTTCGCGGACACGACCCGCCGACCACGATGGCCTCGGGCACCGTTGTCAGCGTTGATGGAGTGTGCGCCATCGGGACCAGTATGTGCCAAGGCGGCCTTGCAATGGCTCCTAGTCCCATCGTCGCGAGGAGGTGGGGTGCGGGTCCTAGTGTGGCCGCCGCCACCCGCGATGACACCGACGACCCCTTGTGGTGCCTCCGGCTACCGGGGTGCCTGCACCCATGCGGCTCGGCCGACGACCAACCGTGTGTCCCCGCCCACCGCCGCCGATCCACGGCCATCGGGCACCGCCACTTGATGGCCGTCATCGCGGCGTGGGACAGCCCCTCCGTCGTCGCCGGTGTAGGTTCTCCCACCCTGGTCGGTGTTGATGGCTTCACACTCGTCCAAAGGCGAGGCGTCGCCATTGCCACGCCGCGCCTCACCCCCGTTGCCGAACCGGTGCGCCCTCTCTTGTTGGCCTCGCTTGAAAGCGTGCGGCGGGGATCACATTGCCACCCGGTGCTTTCGGCCCATCGCGCTGCCTCTTCGCTTTAGCATGAGGCATCGGCGAGGAACTACAAGCACCGACATCATCGCCCACCCTAGCACCCCTTTGTTAGCCGGGTGCAGGAGCCATGCCTGCGCCTACCCCTTCCGGATCACGCGGCCGCACCGTCGTGGCGAGGTCCGTGGAGCTCTCGGGGGCCTCCAGGCGCCCAAAGAACTTCCTTCGTTGTCGGACAAATTGTCTATCCGGCCCTCCGACGCCGGCGATCTTTGCGGTGGCTAGAGGTGCCTCGACTCTGCCGAAGGTCTACATCGCAATGACCTACGCCCGGCGGTGCCCGATCTGTTAGCGCTTGAGCCACGTGTGGCTGCGGAGCCTCCCGCTTCGGGGGACCCAATGCTTGATGAGCCGTGGCACGGTGCTCTACATCGCGCCTCTTGCGGGACGTCCGCTTTTCAGCACCCGCACCCCGGTGCAGGCCGGCGGGCGGGCCGATCTTGTGGCGGCGGAGTATCGCGACCTCTAGCCCGTCGCCGACGTTCGAGGAGGCCCCATCGATGCGGGGATGGGCCTGCTGCTCTCTCGAGCCGCCTCCGGTGTCTTCCGACGAGGTTTTCACCGCCTCGTAGAGCCCGAGGACCCGGCAGCAAGAGCTTGAAGATATGGTGTGTATGCCATTGGCATTGCCTCTTATCAAGTCGGGGTCGTGCTTCCGTCTGGGCGCGTACTCCAGCCTCCACGCAAACTTTGCGTCGTAGTGGCCGCATCGTGGCGCAACCAAGGGTTGCTAATGCGACTTTGCAGGTCCGGATGCTCTTGCTTCGGAAGCTGCGGTGAAGTACAGGTGGGGAGGCTCCGGCCGTCGTAGAGGAGATGGTCAAGGCCGCCTTCGGGAGTGGCATGCCGCCGGCTAAGCGGCGCCGTTTCGAGTTGCTTCTTGAGGGACAGTTTGACCTCTCCGCCATGGACCTCAACACACCGAGGGCCTCGCCGAGGAGATTGCCTAGCCAAGCTTATGGCGGTTAGTTTTTGTCGCAAGCCGGTCCAAATATAATCTCTGCTTTGGTATCCCGGTAGTTGTTAGGTTTCGCGATCGGTAATGGTTTTAGTTACCGCTGCATTTTGTTGTTTGAACTTTATTTTGTTTAATAAAAAAATGGGCAATGACGTGGTCAAAAAAAAAGAATTGGAGGGCTGGTCGCTAGTCCGACGCCAGCGGGAGCCAAGAAGGTTGGGCCTGGCCATTGGGCACAAGTGACTCGGCATGCTCACTTTTGTCGAGCAAGGGCACAGATTAGTTGTTATGTAAGTTGAGTTGTGTTCTTTGTATGAGCATGAAGGACCAAACTGATTGGAGAAGCCTTCAGCCCAACTCAATTAAAGCATGTTTGTCCAAAGATTTGAGTTTATTTAATGTTATAGTGGCTACTGGCTACACCACCGTACCATGCATGGAAAGAAAGATGTGGACCATAAAAGATAATCAAGGTCACTTAGTGTGAGTTTTTTTATTGAAATGCCTGTCAGAGTTGACATGGTACGTTATTAGCCACAAAATAAAAGCGAGTAGTAAAAGTCAATCATAGCTTCTTCTTCCGGCGTTGTTCTTGGTTGTTATAATTATTTTTTTATGTAATTTGTTTTTCTCTTTTTTACCTGGCCAAGCGCCATATTCTTGTACATAACATTTCTCCTTCTTAATACAAAGATATGCACTCTCGTGCGTATTCTAGAAAAAAAAAAAAAGTAGTAAAGCCAGTCATGTGGCAGAGATATACCAGGCTTGGTCAAATATGCACGTGTTGAAGGCCAAAAGAATTCCTGTCACTGTTAGAGTTGATAAAGGTCATAGTCGTGTATGGTGGATGCCAAGTATCTGGAAAGTATTGCCGAGTATCTGGAAAGTAGTTCAATCGCAAGATGTCAGAAATCTTAATGAGACCTCTCATAGCCCATAAAATTTAGAGCGTACACACTAACAATTTCCATTGGGCGAATAAAGATCTATTATAGGTTGGCAACAGTATATACTCCATCCGTTTCATAAAACATGGGTTCGGTGCCCATAAAAAGTAGTGTATGTTTGATCAAATTTATACTAAATATTATTCATATTTATGACTTTAAATTAATTTATTAAAAAAGTAAATCTCATAATGAGTCTGATGATATTTATTTGATAACATAAATATTGATAGTTTTTTATCTATAATGAATCAAACTTGGTAGACTAAACCATGACACTTTGTGCTAGAATTGTATTTTTTTTTTTTTTTTTAGAACAGAGGGAGTACATTTGTTGCTGTTAGAAAAGGCAGCTATTAGAGTAGGTTGTACGTGGTGGGATTCTTTGACTCGGCTAACCCAATATAAGAGCAAGTATAGTAATCTGTTTTAGCCGGCTATTAGGAGTCCACGTAAACGGAAAAAGAAGGCCAAGTTGGAGAGAGATTACAGAGCCGCGCTTCCCATCTCGCCCACTGCAGGCGCAAGGTACAAGAAAAAAATTAACTCTCCTGGCCCTCTCCCAGCCCGCTACGAGGGAGATGTCGCCGTCCCTTCTTTCCCAGCAGATGTGTATGTATACGTGAATATTAAATGAGTGAATATGTGCTAGAGCCCAGCAAATAGCTACTCACTATGTCCCATGGAGTTTGTCGTTTTTAAATTTTGAACTTCATGTTTGATAAAATAAGTCATAACAAAATAAATTATATTTGTGCAAAAATTTGAATAAAACGAAGCAAAAATGGCACGGAATCTAGGGTGACAAACTTGGGACGGAGGGAGTAGCTTGTTACATGAGTTGGCTATATAGCAAATTGCATATGACATGACATATGGCAGGTTTTCACTGCAAAATCCAAACGTCGTTGTCCAAGCTTTGGCTCCGACCTCATACTTCTTCCACATCCGTCGTCACCGAAGTCCACAGGGGTAGGTGACACGAAAGAACCTGTCGGCTAGGAAAGGCGGCAGGAGAAAAGCGCCGGCTAATTAGAGTTTTTTTTTTTTTTTTGACAACAATAATTAGAGTAGGTTGGGATTCTTTGACTCAACCAAGCCAGTATAATTTCGTAGCTTCAGTAAGATGTTTGTTTGCTCCTAGTTTTCTGCGAGAACTCGTGACTTGAGACCATATGAAACCGCGCGCACTCGAATCGACGCCTCCATGGCGGTTGGTGTGACTACTGTACTAACCAGTCGAGCAGCCTCCATTCCAGAACATATCAGTGTCACTCGATCAACCTCCACGGAAAGGTGTCGCCTGGCGGTTGGTGAGTCGCTCAGCCTCCATTCCATTCCTCCCAACACATCGCTGTCGCTCAGCCTTCCGTTTCCACACGGTGTCCAACAGAGGTCGCCGCCTGCACGTGGCCGCACGCTCTCCAGGCGATCTACCAAAGGGCAAATAAATTTCCTTGTGCCAGACAGTTTAAATTGAGAGCCAAGGCGATCAAACAAAACACAGTGAGATTGAGTTGAGAGAGCAGCAACAGCAGCAGAGCCATGGCGGCAGTAGCAGCGTCGGCCAACGATGGGCAGGAGGTGCCCAACCAGCGGGTGATCCTGAAGCGCTACGTGACGGGGTCCCCCAGCGTGGACGACATGGAGGTGGTCACAGGGACGGCGCGGCTCGCCGTGCCGCCGGGGTCGGCGGCCATGGTGGTCAAGAACCTCTACGTCTCCTGCGACCCTTACATGCGCCCGCGCATGACCAAGAACGACAAACCCAGCTACGTCCCGGACTTCGTCGTGGGGGAGGTAATAAGGTGTTTTTTGCGTTCGTTTGATTTTTGGAGAAATCTTAGAGTACAGGATAATTTTCACCAGATAATTTTCAATTTAATCGACGATCTCATTACCTTTTGAGCGTCGTTGAACTCGTGCAAATTGCTTGAAAATTTTGGAATCCCGTGCTCAGATATTCTCTAAGATATTTATGACTCGGTTCAACTTGGACTTTTGAAAAAAAACTAAATACTAATAGTAAATTTACCGCTCACGGGTGAGGATGGAATTATTTTCATAACGAAATGATATTATTAATAATAGAATATAGTCTGACGGCATACCGGATGCCTAGATGATTATCACATGCAAATGTACCACTCACACGAGGATGAAGTTATTTTCATAGCAAAAAAGAATACTATATATGCTAATTTTACCATGCACTGACTTAATCAGAAATTATTTAGCCTAGTAAATATATAATACTAATATTAATACGTATTTTTCATTAACGCAACAATGTCACGAATGACGTCAATTAAAAATGACATGCACTGTTTAAGTGAATACTAATTAACTTGGGTGCACGCCACTAGGCGGCTGTCCTCCACGAATGAAGCCACTTTTTTCCGCCATGATTTGACAAACATGCACGTAGAGCAAATCGCCAGCTGCCGGGGGTGATGTGACATGCGGTAGTGGTGGACCCTGCTAGCATTTAATACACAGCCAATAGCAGTTGCGGTGGCGGCGCCTCCTCTCGTCACAGCCGGCTGCTAGCGGCGCGTCGGCGAGACGCCCATCCCATTTTTCTCTCCTCCTCTCGTCGTGGCGTGCCTCCTCTCGTCATAGCCGGCTGCTAGCGGGCGCGTCGCGAGACGCCCATCCCATTTTTCTCTCCTCCTCTCGTCACAGCGGGGCTGCTTTCGGGCGCGTCGCGAGACGCCCATCCCATTTTTCTCTCTTCGTTTCTCTCTCTCCATGTCGGATTTCGCCGGCTTCTCGTCTGTTACTATACTTGCTCTTAAGAGCATGGTTAAGGTCGCCAACGGCCGGCGAAACAGAACTGCCAAGTCACTCTCAGCCATAAAAATAGTCTACTCGTATAATGGTTTAGCCAAGAGATACTATTAAAATAGTTTAAGTATTTAATGGCTGCATGTAAGTGCCCTTGCTAACATGCATTGGCTGGCGTTTCACCAACCGTCAGCTCCATTCTCTCTCTTCTATTTTCACTCCTCCACCTCAGATTTTGTTGACGTGAAACCTCATTTAGCCTGATGATTGTACCTTATTATACTTGCTCTAAAGGTGGAGCCTATTTACATCAGCCATGCATGGTACCTGGGCAACTGGAATTAGATAAAGCTTCCTGAACTGAATTTTTCTTCTACCAATGGACACCACCAAAATCTGAAGATCGAACTTTAGATGCTAACACAATTGCCTTGTAATCTGTCTATTCGGACTCGCTTGTAATTTTAAACAACCTATTGATATGTGGACCATTAGATGACCAAATATGTAGTATGCCCCTTCAAATTGCTTTCGTCTCGGTCGGTCCAACCTAACGTTGCTTTCACTTTCGGTCCACTAACTTGGTCAAAAAAAGTCACATTGGAAATATCAACAATTGCTCAGATATGTCCTCAATTTCCACACTATCAGCTCTTGTCCTGACAATCCTCCATGATTGAACCTCACTATAATTTATCAATCTACATCTATGGTGCAACAAAAATGTTGTCTCACACTGTCTCACACACACACTCCGTCCAGAACATATCGCTGTCGCGGTTGGTGACTACTGACTAGTCGCTCACCTGGCCGGCCGCAGCTTCCGTCCAGGCGGTATGCCAAAGGGCCAAAAACTTTCGTCTGCCAAGTGCCAATCCCCAAGGAACACAACCCATCCGCCCAAGGCAAACAAAACAGAGATTGAGTTGAGGGCAGCAGCAGAGCCATGGCGGCAATCGCGGAACTCGTGCAAATCTCTACAAAATTTGGAATCCCGTGCTCAGGTGTCTAAGATACTAGTGGAATTCTCGCGCGTTGCTGCTTGGGTAGGGAAAGGGTATTGTTAAAGAATTGAATTGTTGTATTGTGTAATCTCAAAAAAAAAAAGGTAATCGCTAAGAAATCTGATCATAATTAGCTATTGAGCAGAATTACTTTATGCAGGTTAGAAACAGAGTTAGTAACGAAGAACTTAAATTTATGAAAAGCAGTATATACTCATTGGCATAAAGATTATTTAATCTTATGTTTAAACTCCAAGCTGAACCAATATCGAATAGAAATATTTAGATATGTTGGACGGGTGACAACTTCTGGTAATGTAGTAAAACATATATAATAATTTATTTGAGAAAATCCTTGATAGATGATTTAATCTCTTGAACCGTCCTTCACGCGTAATATCCCTGGCGTTGCGTGGGTATGAAGGAGAAATTTATGAGTTAGAATATTACTATCACCCTCCTATTCTTTTTCTTTCCTTTTTAGCCCTTTTAATCATTCTCTTTTTTTTTTAATTAACTCTATACCAACTATCATCAGTGGAACCCACCTATAATTTTATCAAAATATATCCATATGAGATCTTGTTTTTAAGGATTTATTAAAAGAAATTCAATGGTGTAACCGGAATTTAATTTGATTTTTGGTTTTGTGAGTTATAACACTTTTTAGTTTGTTCATACGGTGGGGGGCACGCCACTTTGGATGTCATGAATGCAATGGGGCTCTGAGGTGGCATGCTTGCATGTCGAGAGAGAACTCCTAGTGGGGGTTCTCTGCATAGGTGTAATAGATGTATGACCGGTTCATCTAGCTTAGACTATTCTAAAAAAAAAATAGATTGTGAATGCCTTCGTTTTTTAAATAATACTCCCCTCGTCCCATGGAGTTCGTCGTTTTGACTTTTGAACTTCATGTTTGACCATCCGTCTTATTCAAAATATTTATGCAAATCATAAAATAAATTAATCAATATTCAAGTATCTTCATTGATAAACTAAGTCGTAACAAAATAAATTATATTTGTGCAAAAAAATTTGAATAAGGCGAAGCATCGAATAAGATGACCACGAGAATCGGGGTGACAAACTCAATGAGGCGGAGGGAGTAGGGGCTAAGAGTAAATTAACTGTCCTATGATGTTCGAACAGCACATGTTGATTGTGTAGTTTTATTCTAATGAACATATGTGAGTTCTCTGTACTTCCTGTGGAGTGTGGACTGGTGATATGTCCACTTCTCTTCCATTTACTTCTTTTCCATATAGGGAACTTACAGTTCTCTTCCCTGGTGCAAATCCTGCAGGCTTTGCAAAACATTGGTGTATGCAAGGTGATAGCATCCGGGCACCCGGGTTTCAAGGTTGGCGATCTTGTTTTGGGGATGACCGGATGGGAGGAATACACTCTCATCCATAATCCAGAGTCTTTTTTCAAGGTCAATCATCCTGAATTGCCTCTGTCGTACTACACAGGTGTTCTTGGTGAGTCCATTGTTTTAGCTAAGTGCCTTTTTTTTTTGAGAGGAGCAAAGTGTCTTTTCTGTTCAACCAAACTGTTAACCCACATCAACCTCAAGACTTTCCTCCAAAATATGTTTTATTTTGTTGCCTTTATCCAACATACAAATCATATTTTTTATGGCTCATAGTCTTTTACTGAATCCAAATGCTTCTATGTTCCCTGAAAGAATCGTATCCTAAATTATTTACTCTGACACTGTTGTTCAAAGTGTCTCTTCCATAACAATGGTACCCATACTATTTCAGGTATGCCCGGCCTTACTGCTTGGGGTGGATTCTTCGATGTGGGCAAGCCCAAGAAAGGCGATTATGTCTTCGTCTCAGCAGCATCAGGCGCCGTTGGTCAGCTTGTTGGGCAGTTTGCTAAGCTCACAGGCTGTTATGTGGTTGGCAGTGCTGGTTCTGACGAGAAGGTATCTGAAATCTTCTTCTCCTTTATCTTCTGCCAATGATTTGCGTTTTTTCTTTCTCTAGTTCATATAAACAGTTTTATGAAGTCAGTTGCATGTTGCTGCCATTGGTATTTTCTTCTGGCTGCTTCAATTGTTTCTGGTCAATAATAATAGTTATTGCAACATTTCATTGTTAATGATTACGGCTCTTCTTAATTCAGGTCAATCTTCTGAAATCCAAGTTTGGCTTCGATGAAGCATTCAACTACAAGAAAGAGCAGGACCTGGATGCGACCTTGAAAAGGTTGACCAGCTTGCTCTTCTTGTATGCATCGTACTATTGAGCTTCAGCATCGCCAGACAGGAGGAACTGATCATTCCATCTGTGTTACCATGCATTGCTCAGGTACTTCCCAGAGGGCATTGACATCTACTTCGAGAACGTGGGTGGCCGGACACTGGATGCCGTGCTGTCCAACATGCGCGACCATGGGCGGATCGCCGCCTGCGGAATGATCTCGCAGTACAACCTGAAGGAGCAAGAGGGCGTGCACAACCTGGTTCAAATCATCGCCAAGCGCGTGCGCATAGAGGGCCTCATGGTCTTCGAGTACTTCGGCCAGTACCACAAGTTCGAGCAGGAGATGGCCGGGTACCTCAAGGAGGGAAAGATTACCTACGTCGAGGACATCGCTGACGGGCTGGAGAAGGCGCCAGCGGCACTCATCGGACTCTTCACCGGACGCAACGTCGGCAAGCAGCTGATCGCCGTCGCTCGGGGTGAGAGTATGACGGTGAGGGCATAATGTTTGCCCTGAGAGTTGAGAATAATATGCCATAGCGTTGGAGTTCAGATGTTGCTGATGGTTTTGTAGTGCCTGTAGTAGTTTAATGCTGCTTGTGTGAAAACTTTCGATTTTCTACTGTTCTTTTCATCTGTTGGTCCCTGCAATCAGCAGGTAGGTGAGCACTCCCTCACCTCTACTCTCCACCAGTGGTGAAGCCAGAGAAGATCGAAGGGGGGTGCATTTGCTTTATAGGTGCATAAAACTTTGTTGTAGGGGTGCTTATAGGGTGAAATTTCAGTCATTATAACTGTTTTTTCAAAATTTGGGGGTGGCACCCCTAATTATAGTGTAGCTTCGCCCCTGCCTCACATCCTCCCTTCATCTAACTTCACGCATGAGTGACTGATCCACGGAATTTGCGCCCGTCACCTCCGCATCCAACGTTGGTCAGCGATTTAGGCTCTCCAGCTGCCGCACGCCTTCGTTATCTGGGCCTGGCCCAAAACGACCATGCCGCTCTCCGTTTTGGCGCTAACGCTGTTCCTTTTTGGCGCCATCTTGTTTTACTTTCATGCGGTTGCAGGGTGTCGAGGGCAAGGAGGGCGGCAGCTGGCCATCGATCTTGAATCTCGATTGGCGGTGCTTGTCGTAGGAACATGCATGTTCGCAGTGTCTGTACTTCTCTATTATTGTGTGTTTAGATTGCATCAAACTTCTCTATTCATGTGTGTTTAGATTGCATCAATATGTCTCCTGATTTGGTTGTCATCCTCTCCTAACTGTCAGCTCGTGTTAGAGTTGATTAAAGAAATCAACTTGTGTTCATCGATAAAGATTCAGGATACATGAGAGGGATGAAAAGAGGTCTGTAATCCATGCTTGTTTCTTGCTCCCACCTCTGTGTGTTCAGATACACTTTAGTTGCTTATTATTAAACCACCACCAAATTAAATATTTTATTTCTTTGTAGGGATTTGCTTGTCTCTAGTCCTCAAGTTGGCATGGAATTCAGTAGTACTAATGAGGCTGGGATGTTTTGAGTTAGATATGGTGGTCAAATAGGTTTTGAGGTTCGAAAAAGGTACTCAAACAAAAGAAAAGCAGATGGCAAGATTAGGTCTTGCAGATTTGTTTGTGTGAATGAGGGTTACTGATTGAAAGATAAAAGGGACCACTTAATAAAGTGCGGAGAGCTGAAACTAGGACGATTGTGAAGTCGCATGGGTCTCATACTAGACCGAGAGAAGGGAAATTATAAAAGTGGCGAGGTGATTTTGGAACACAATCACACCCTTCATTGCCACAAACTTCACATTTGTTAGTATCCCAAAGGAAAATTTTAGAGCTATAAGATTTTCAAATTGAGACGGCTGATGATGTAGGAATTGGGCCCAAAGCTGCACATGAGTTAGCTTGTGTCCAAGTTGGTGGCTTAGCAGATCTTAGTTACACTCTTCAAGACCACAAGAATTATTTAAGGGTCAAGCGCCAACGTGAGATGGCATATGGTCAAGCTGGAAGCATGCTTAGGTATTTTCAAGAAAAAATTGCCGAGAACCCATCATTCCAATATGCATTGCAATTGGACTGGGAAGAACAAATAGCTAATGGTTTCTGGGTTGATGCTAAAATGCTCACTGACTATGCATATTTTGGTGATGTTGTCAGTTTTGATACTACTTTTGGAACAAACAAGGAGAGTAGGTGATGAGTTCGGCCTAGGTGGGGTTGGATGAAAAGCCCGACACACCGATCTGGATTCCCCGAATCCCGCAATCTTAGCACCAATAGCCGAAAATTCGACACGCCGATCCGACTACAACGCCACTAGGGCCTCCTGTTGCGCCTCGGCAATCTTAGCACCGCACTCCGGTGCCCCCACTCAGGGAAAGGCCCAATCGCCCCAAAAGACTAGTCTGATAGGGGAAGGGTGGCTCTCCCTTTTAAGGTGGCTTCCTCCTCCTAAGTTAAGCAAGGTGAGATTATTCAAAGGTTCACACGGTCGTCGCCTGACTACAACTGGGCCACTTGGCCCATTAATTGTTGCGTCTTTGCCAACGGGTAATAGTGGAGGATGTCCTCATCATTCCCACCCCTTAACAAGGGCCCAGCTTTAATACCAAATGATGAGTTCAGCCCAGGTGGGGTTGGATGAAAAGCCTGACACACCGATCCGGATTTCCAGAATACCGCAATCTTAGCACCGACAGCCGAAAATTCGATGCACCGACATCCGACTACAACGCCACTAGGGCCTCCTGTTACGCCTCGGCAATCTTAGCACCACACTCCGGTGCCCCCACTCAGGGAAAGGCCCAATCACCCCAAAAGACTAGTCTGATAAGGGAAGGGTGGCTCTCCCTTTTAAGGTGGCTTCCTCCTCTTAAGTTAAGCAAGGTGGGATTATTCAAAGGCTCACACAGTCACCGCCCGACTATAACTGGGCCACTTGGCCCATTTAATTGTTGGGTCTTTGCCAACGTGTAATAGTGGAGGATGTCCTCATCATTCCCACCCCCTTAACAAGGGCTCAACTTTGATACCAAATGATGAGTTCGACCCAGGTGGGGTTGGATGAAAAGCCCGACACACCGATTTGGATTCCCCGAATCCCGCACTGACAGCCGAAAATTTGATGCACCGATCCGACTACAACGCCATTAGGGCCTCCTGTTGCGCCTCGACAATCTTAGCACCGCACTCCGGTGCCCCTACTCAGGGAAAGGCCCAATCACCCCCAAAAGACTAGTCTGATAAGGGAAGGGTGGCTCTCCCTTTTAAGGTGGCTTCCTCCTCCCAAGTTAAGCAAGGTGGGACTATTTAAAGGCTCACACGGTCGCCACCCGACTACAACTGGGCCACTTGGCCCATTTAATTGTTGCGTCTTTGCTAACGAGATAATAGTGGAGGATGTCCTCATCAGTAGGCCTTTTAGAGTATTTCTTGGGTTCAATCATATTAGGCATCTGTGGTTTTGGTGTTGTTCTCATGTATGATGAGACATTTTAGTCCTTCAAATGGCTATTTGAGACCTTCCTAAAAAGCACATAATGGCAAGCAACCAAAAACAATATATACTTCTCAAGATGCAGCAATGGGAAAGGCCGTTAAGGAGGCGTTTTTAGAATCTTGGCATGGTCTATGTGTTTTTCACATTATGCGAGAACGCTTTTAGGCATCTTGCTGAACGGGATGATGAAGAATCAGGTACTCCTCGAGAAAAGAAAGAATGAAGACAAGAAGGAAGAACCAAGTATTCTAGAAGATTTTAGTGCATGTATGTATGAGTATGAAGATGAAGAAACATTTAAAGAAGCATTAACACCATGAGGACAAAGGCCAGCAAGCAATCTTGGTTGGATAGTATATATAAGTTGAGAGAACAATGGGCTACGTGTTATATGACTAATGTGTACACATTAGGAATGAGGAGTACACAATTGAGTGAGAGTCTAAATAGTGAGTTGAAGCGACATTTCAAATCAGATTTTGATATCATTCGATTCCTTAAGCATTTTGAAAGGGCTGTGGAAGATAAAAGAAATAATGAGTTGCATGCTGAATTTGAATCAAGGAAAAAATTACCAAGACTTAAAATGAGGCGTGCGGCGGCTGGATCGGCGAGCACTGAGAGAGCCTAAATCGCTGGCCAATGTCAGATGCGGAGATGACAGCGCAGATTCCGTGACTACAGCAATCAGTCACTCTGCGTGAAGTTAGATGATCCGATTCCCCCTAAAGAGCAGCAGCTATTTGCACACACACACTTGCTCGGTTTTAGCGGTGGCTGAAACCGAAGACTATGAATATGAGTTGCATTTGAACTAATTTGCTCCATAAGAATGAATGCCCATATATACAAACTACATGTACCAACTGCGGTGCCCTAGATATGGAGCATCTACCAACTATGTACCCTTAAGCATGGTCATAGTCACCTCCTATCTACTCTAGATCACCTCATACATGGTGATGTACTTCTACCTACGCTACGCTAGGGTACAAGTATGGCGTAAAGCCATACCAACTTCATGGTTTGGAAGCCATAATCATGGCTGTTAGAGCATCAGCAGTGTATAGAATCGACCATAGTTCTATACGATGATTTGATGGCACTTGTTAAAATTGTTACAATGTATAGAACCGACGCTGGTACGTAAGTGGAGCCCACAACACTAGAAAACAAAGACAGCCCAACTAGCCCTCTTGTTCTTCACGGGCTTCACCAAGTCATTCTCGCCCTTGCTCCTTCGATCCTAGCCTAGCGGCGGCGGCGCCTCTCTCCCACCCAGCGGCGCAGGGAACGACGAGCTCGCTTGGCGAGGAAAGGCGAGGGCGGCAGGTCGCGCCTACGGGGGGCATCACACACGCCGCCCTCTTGCGTCGCCTTGTGCAGACTCATTGAGGGAAACGCTGAGTGGAGAGAGAGCGGCCGCAAGTTTGTGCGGATGCATGCCCGCATGGAGGAAGACAAGGAGATCTAGGGCGTGCGGTGGGAGGGCGAGCCTTGTGCGGATGCATGCGTTGGAAGATGAGGAAGACACGAGAGGAGAGAGCGGTGGGAGAGAGAAGATTTTTTAGTTCGAAGGACCGGGTACCATGCGAACAAAGCGGGTTCTCTGTCGCACCATTATCACATTGTATCGAACCGATGCCAGCAAGGATCGAACCGACTAAAACCTGCAAACTGCGGACGCTCTTAGCCATGCTGCTACAGCAGCAAGGAATGAACAACACAAGCTAATCCTATTCCTGACTAATGCAGCAATCAAAACAAGCAAGCAGCAGATTATACCTTACATCATCTACTTCTTGGCAGTACAATGTTCCAATTGTATTAAAAGATTAGAAGAATAAGTAACGCTAATTTAAAGTGGGCAAGAAGTAAAAAAATAAAGTAAAATGCTAACGACAACTGAAAATTGCAGCCGAGCAGGCGCAAACAGGTACTCCACGTTGTAGCATAAGTTTGCCTTATGTTCTAGAAGGCACTCCATGCTCTATGCAACCTGTCTGCATGACATGTCAAAAATCCCAAGACATATTCTTGTCGTCCTTAAAACGAATGCAATTCTTTTGCTTATTGAGGAGTTAGATGACTTGAA
Source organism: Hyparrhenia diplandra (assembly GCA_015847255.1). Classification (NCBI taxonomy): domain Eukaryota; kingdom Viridiplantae; phylum Streptophyta; class Magnoliopsida; order Poales; family Poaceae; genus Hyparrhenia; species Hyparrhenia diplandra. The sequence continues at coordinate 73,500 of JADLZK010011813.1, forward strand.
CTTCAACTAAAGTTATATAAAAAAGATATTACCTCCGTCCACACAAGAATGTAATTCTCATACTCCCTCCGGGATGGTATTAGAAGTCGTTTTGACAAGGTTTGGGTCAAACATCGGGAATATAAATCATCAATAACTTTTAAGTTGTTGAGTTTGTAAATTTAAAAATTATATGAGTAGATTTGTCTTAAAAAATACTTTGATAAAAGTATACATATATCACATTTCCATAAATATTTTTATAATAATAAGAGGTCAAAGTTGTGTTTTGGAGACCGTGTCGCTGTCCTAAACGACTTCTAATACCATCCCGGAGGGAAGTATTTCGATAAGTCAAAAAGTTTAAACTTGGTTAAAATTATATAAAAATGCATACTAATACTCAAGAAAAAAATAAGTACTTAGGTATAAAAATAAATTTATATAATGAATTTATGCTAATATGATTTAGTATAAACTTGGTCAAAATTAAACTAGTTTAACTAGTACATTTTCCATAAATGTATTCTTTAGGGACGAAGGAGTACTAGCACTTACAACATAAAATTAATTAGGTTACGAGTGAGTATAATAATCAACTTCTAACTTTTGGAACAATAAATATTAATCTATTCACAATAGCCGTTACACATTGTACTGAAAATTGTTTATCAGGTTACGAGTCTGAGTTCGTCGACAAGGATGATTAGATGGTTTCGTGCCTACGCTCAAGATGGTGATGGATGAAGATGCTTCTACGACCTGCTTCGATCTTCTCTAGCTGTTCTGGATGTTGTGTGACTCCACTAAGTGACGATGTAATAAATCCTTCTATATGTATTCTTCTATTCGAAGTATGACTTTGTAAATGACCCTTCAGAGACTATTGCATTATACTTCATTTCTGTGGATTTCCCATCGTAGAGGACAGCTTGGCCATTGGCACAAGTAACTCGGCATGCTTACCTTTGTCGAGGGCATGAGTCAGACTGGTTGTTGCCATGCCAAGGAGGCGATAGCCTCACAAACATGGGGACTATGGGCGCGTTTCGCATGCGCGGCAACTAGGGCCGCTCCTCGAGTGCAGTGGATGATTCGTCCACCCCACAGTTGGTGAGTTTGGGCACTGGATTTGAACTAGCCGGTGCAATAGCCACCAAACCTCTGGCAATGCAGCATTGGTGTTTGGGCGTGCCGCATTTGGGGTGCGATGACCTGCGGCGAGAGTTGGATGCAATCCCAACGCACCCTAATACTGTCGTTGAGGAGGTACTTGCCACCGTCGAGGATTCATTTGCTTCCTTTGGCAAAAAGAACTTGCTAAATTACAAGAGATTCTAGTTTAACAAACACTAAAAAAACAGCGGTCACAACTTATGAGTAATATTGTTTCTTCAAAAAACTTATGAGTAATATCTCCCAACCTAAATATAGTAATCAAAGAGGGTTATCTGTGTGTCACGGACGGATGGATTGGGCGGAGGTGACACGTCGACGGAGCTTGGCGGCGGCGGTCGGTCGGGAAGAAGGATGAAGAGCGACAACGGCGTCGAGGTAGAGGCATGTGCGACAACATCATCTCAAGGCAGCACACGTGCGTGAGGCGTCGGGAATGGCGGCGAGGAGGCTGGCAGCACCGGGCGCGGCGCACGTGGGCGTGGGCAGCGGTGGCGGCGTTGATGGCAGCGGCCGCGAGCGCAGAGAGAGAGAGAGAGACCAAGAGCTGAAGCTTAGGGTTTTACCCCTTGATTATTTCCCCGATTAAGATTCAATTGAGTAAATCTCCCTTGTATTTATAGTCTGGGAAGACTTGCATGAGAAGTAGATCTCTTTTATTTCTTAATATATTTCTATTTTATCCCTAAATAATATTGCTTAACGAGGAAGCAAACGACATGATGACGGCAGGTGGCGGCAGCGGCCGACCAGGGCCCTTGCCCAGGCGCGTGCGTACCCCTCCTTTGGGCCCTTTGGGCCGGTTTGTGACATCTCTCCCCTTTTCACGGCAGTAGCGTCCTCGTGGCTGTGGTTCTCGCACGGCTATCGTTGACGGGTTGATCGAAGGAGCATGGCCCGAAGACCGTTGCATTCACTTGTATAGGGGAATGGGCTGGATGAGGATGTTGACGCTGACCTTTTTGGATGCTAGGTCCATTGATGGGATTCTATTGCTCTCCTTTGAGAATGTTGTGGCGTAGTAGTGGCGATTGTTGAGGAAGAAGATTGGCGCCGATGGCAACAAGCTTTCCGTGGGGGCTCTTCCATCGACAAGATGCTTGTCGTGAAGCCTAGCATGATTGTCGAGGTCGTCGGGAGGTGAGCGCCAATCACTTTGGGCGGCGCCCAAGCTGTTGCTCCCACTTGGAGCTTGAGGGTTCGGCGATGTCATTGAGCTTGTGGTCAGTCAGTGTAGCGAGTTGAGGAAGGATAAGAGCCTCCGGGGTAGTGACGAGGCTGACGAGGTAGGGGATCGACGTCGGTGGCATGTACCTCATGTCGTCGTCGGTGGAGCTCGCAGGTCGAAGCTTCTTTGAAGACTTCATAGGAGACAGGAGCGTCGAGGCGGTGGGTGAGTTGGATCATTGCGCCCTCTGGTGCATCACAGCCCAAAGCTTGTTGTAGAGCTCATTGGTGTAGTCGTCATGGACGTTGATGTCATTGAGAAACGAGGGAGCCGGGTGGTTTGGCCCTCCGATCGCCCTGGCTGTCATAGCCAAGTCATCCATGATGTTGTGTCCGTCAGCTATCATCGAGCCATGTGACGAACATGACGAAGGGGCGTCAAGGAGACGAGCGAGTTGAATCGCTTCGTCCATCTTGCAGGGCGCCTCCTGATGTAGTGCGTCCCATTGCATAGCATGGAGCCTGTTGGCAAACTTGAAGGTGCCGATGTAGTCGCATGAGGTCCTCGCCTAGTCCCGTTGGTGCTAGATTGCTGACGAGGTTGCCGTTGATGGGCAGCCTGAAGCCGCAAGGGAGACACCGTGTGGAGGTGTCCCAGTCCTCTAGTGGCGCCCGGCTTAGCATGCGAGATGAACCGAGAGAAGGACCGCCATTGTCGGGTGGATAGCGACAAACCTCATGTCGTTGTTTTGGCGATGTTGCGTTGTCGTGGTGTGATGGGGCGCCTACGTCTTGGAGCTTCGACTTTGGATGCATTAGGAAGTCGGCTGGCGAGAGTGGGGGTGCCCACGATGTACTTGCCGGTGTCAAAGCCATGACAGGGTGTGTAGCTTGCTTGTCGATGTTTTCAGCCATAATGGATGTCGGAGCGATGTTCAGCGAGGTTGATCTTGTCGTCGAAGTGTTACGAGTAGACGACCATGTTGGCGGGGGCGCCCGGGAGGCGTCGTTGTTCTCATCTGCGATGGCGTCCATGGTGGTGTTGTCGTTGTCGTGGACGTCGTGGTTCTAGCTGATGGCGTCGGGTCGGCGGAATGTTGTTGATCTTTGGCCAGCGTCATGGTTGGCGGCGTCGTGGTCGTTTGTTGATGTTGTTGGGGCGACCTTGGAGGTATTGTCAATGTCGAGGATGTCGGGGTTGAGACCGGCGACGTCGGCGTCGACGTTGGGCGACATCGTTGAGTTGTTGCTGATGGTAACGGCGTGGATGCTCCTGGCTTTCCCAGTGTCAAAGAAGACGTTGCTGGTAATGGAGGAACTTATATGTGCCATTGTTGGGGCCTCATGACGTTGGCCTAGTCCGGTAGGCTTTTTCGTCGGCGGTTTTGTGGATGTCCTTTGGTGGCCTCGATCCGATACGACCGGGCGTGATAGCTAGGGCATCCTCGGGGTAGGTGTGTCCGTTGCTTGCAGCGTTGATGATCATGGAGGGTGTGACGTAGACGGCGCCTAAGGGAATGTCGTCACCGTCAGCGGCGCCCATGGCAGGGACGTCGTCGGTGGTGGTAGAGGTGACGTCGGAGGAGCGTACATTGGACAGCATGGCCGCGTGCTGCGGGGTTGCTATTGGCGTGACCATCGTTACGTCCTGGATGTGGAGGACGGCATTGTCGTTGTCCGTGATAGCTTGCTGTATAGCCTGCTGTTTCTCCCAGTGTCTTTGTCATATAGCCTGCTCGTAGTCGTCGAAGATGTTGCGGAGCTCCTCCATGAACGTGATTGTCCATGCGCGCGGCTATCTGATCTTTGAAGACGGTGGTGGTCGTCGGAAGCCATCGGTGGTGGGAATCGCCCGGTCTCGGATACCAGCTGTCACGAGACCGGATGGATTGGGCGGTGGTGACACGTCGACGGCGAGCTTGGTGACGGCGGCGGTCGGGAAAAAGGATGAAGAATGGTAGCGGCGCGCCGAGGTAGAGGCACGCACGACAACACCTGAAGGTAGCACACATGCGTAGGCGTCGGAACGGCGGCGAGGAGGCGACGGCAGCGCGCGGCACGCGTGGGCGGCGGCGGCGGCGTTGATGGCGGCGGCGCGGAGAGAGAGAGAGAAACCGAGAGCTGAAGCTTAGGGTTTTATCCATTGATTATTTCTGATTAAGATTCAAGTACATCTCACTTGTATTTATAGTCAAGAGTTGCATGAGAAGTAGATCTCTTTCATTTCATAATCTATTTCTATTTTATCCCTAAATAATATTGCTTAACGAGGAAGCAAGCGGCGACGCGATGATGGCAGGTGGCGGCAGCGGCCGGCTAGGGTCCTTGCCCAGGCGCGTGCGTGCCCCTCCTTTGGGCCCTTCGGGCCGGTTTGTGACACTGTGTCTTTGTCTTAAAAAATATATCATAAATAATTTGAATGCCTTATATTTTAAGTTATATATGGATAAAGAATTATTGGTTCTATTTTGCATGCACCCCTCCCGTAACTCTTAGTCAACTTTTTCTGCCGCTCCACTGTGAACATGTATGGGCATCCACTTGTGCCATATGCACGATTAAAAAAAAGGTGGAAGACATTACCTTTTACAAATCCTCGTAAATCTTGAAGCTGAACAGGTCACTGCTGCCCCATAATTGCAGTGCAGTTCAACACAAAGGTCGTGTTTGTATATATGTTTTACACAGTTGACTTCATTGTTTCTTTGTGGCCTCATTTCCTATATAAAGTTGCACTTCGCAGAAAACACAGCCCTGCACCCTTCCTGGAAGATCTAGATCACATCTCCCTTTGTTCACTGTCATGGCTTATCTCCACATACTCATAGAACTACTACTCTTCTCCCTGCAAGTCCCTGGAAATTCTGCAACGACGACGAGGGACACCATCTCAGCTGGGCAAGCACTATCCATTCACGACAAGCTCGTCTCCCAGAATGGAAGGTACGCCCTTGGGTTTTTTGAGGCGGGTAGCTCCCAAAACACAAGCAACTGGTACCTTGGCATATGGTTCAACAGTATCCCCAAATTTACAGTAGGATGGGTAGCAAACAGGGATGACCCAATGAAGAACCACACCTCGTTGGAGCTCAAAATCTCCCACGACGGCAACCTTGCTGTCACAAACCTGGCCACTGACTCCATTGTCTGGTCTACTCAGGCCAGCATGAAAAGAAACAACACCATTGCTGTCCTTTTGAACAGCTCAAATCTTGTCTTAAGAGATGCCTCAAACTCGTCCAATATTTTCTGGCAAAGCTTTGACCACCCAACAGATACATTATTCCAATGGGCTAAGCTTGGTTGGGACAATGTCACTGGTCTCAACCGTCGCCTCGTCTCTAGGAAAAACTCAATCAGCCCGGCTACTGGGTTGTATTACGAGGAGCTAGACCCTAGTGGTGTTAACCAGATTGTCCTTGCATCACTCAAGTCGTCCAAGCCTTATTGGTCCAGTGGTGTGTGGACTGGAAAAAGGTTTAACTCGTCGCCGGAGGTGTCAAGGAACGTTGGTTACCTGTCATTTGTAGAGACTACCCATGAGAAGTATCACACATACCATGTGTCAGATGAAATGAATATTTATTATAACTTGGGTGTCTCGGGTCAGATAAATGTATTCATTTGGCCTGAAGGTTCAAAAGATTGGGTACTTGCCCATGCTGAACCTAGATCTCAATGCGATGTGTACGCAGCCTGTGGACCTTACACAATTTGCGATGATGATGCTCTGCCTCATTGCACTTGTATGAAGGGGTTCACTGTAACATCCCTTGAAGATTGGGAGCTAGATGATCGAAGCAATGGATGCTCGAGGAACACTGCATTAGATTGTAATTTATCAAATGTAAGTTCAGTAAGATCCATGGATAAATTCTTATCTATTCCATGTGTTAGTTTACCGCAAAGTGAGCACAAAACAGAAGATGCTAAAAACAGTGGTGAATGTGCTCAAGTTTGCTTGGACAATTGTTCTTGCACTGCATATTCCTTCATGAACAATACATGCTTTATTTGGCATGGAGAATTGCTAAACGTAAGGCAAATACAATGTGGTACCACAGCAGATTCAAATGGAGAAACTCTTAACCTTCGCCTTGCGGCTAAAGATATGCAAAGTTTAGAGAAAAACAAGAGAGTATTTACTATTAGAGTTGCCATTGGTACAAGTGTTGCTGCTTTATGTTTGTTTGCATTCATCATGCTGGTAATGATTTGGAGAAACAAAAGGAATAGCTCTTACAGAATCTCACAAACTGCCCATGGTTGCAATGAAATCATTACATTTCGATACACAGATTTACGGTCTGCAACTAAAAATTTTTCAGAAAAGCTAGGGCAAGGTGGTTTTGGCTCTGTATTCAAGGGGTTCTTGAGTGGCTCAATAGCGATAGCAGTGAAGAGGCTTGATTGTGCTCATCATGGAGAGAAGCAATTCAGAGCTGAAGTGGAATCAATTGGAATAATCCAACACATTAATTTAGTCAAATTAGTTGGTTTTTGCTGCCAGGGTGCTAGAAGGTTGCTTGTTTATGAACACATGCCGAATGGCTCTCTTGATAATCATCTTTTCCGGAGCCATGTGATATTATTGAAGTGGAGCACTAGGTATCAAATAGCATTGGGAGTTGCCAGAGGATTGACCTACTTGCATGAGGGGTGCTGTGAATGCATCATACATTGTGATATTAAGCCTGAAAATATTCTCCTTTCTGATTCATTTGTCCCAAAAATTGCAGATTTTGGGATGGCCAAATTCTTGGGAAGGGATTTTAGCTGAGTCTTAACTACATTCAGGGGAACTATAGGATACCTTGCACCTGAATGGCTCACTGGAGTGGCTATTACACCCAAAGTTGATGTGTATGCCTATGGTATGGTTCTCTTGGAAATCATATCTGGACAAAGGAATACATCTGATTCATATTCTTGCAGTAGTAGCAATCATGATATTTATTACCCTGTACATGTCGCACGGACGATTGTTGAGGGAGATGTAATGAGCTTGCTGGACCACAGATTAAATGGGGAAGCCAATTCGAAGCAAGTGGAAATAGCTTGCAAGCTTGCATGTTGGTGTATTCAAGATGATGAGTCTAACAGACCAACAATGGCCAAGGTGGTTCAGACCCTCGAGGGTTTACTTGAAATTAACATACCCCCAATACCAAGATTCCTTCAAACTATTGCTGGAAGCTCTAGTGTTACTTGCTTCTAATCCTTACTTTCCCAAATGTATCATTTCTGATATCGGTGGTGATGTTTGTTTACTTTGCTTGTATGCTTTCTTGCATATATATAATGCAAATTGTTGTATATCCATGTTCCATGGTATGTAGCGTTCATATGTACACCACACAAAGTTGATGTAATTTAATTTTAGAAAAAAAACGTTGATGTCAATTGAATTTTCTTTCGGCATTTGGTATTCTCTTTTATTGAATTTGCTTTTGTATTATGATGGTTTCTACACTGTACATGCTCTGAGTACAGCCATTTGTGCTTTGAGTACAACCATTTGAGTACGCAAGGGCATGATTTATGTTGATTCTTGCTTCTACATCCTTGATCCTTCGGGGTAGCACTAGTAGTGGACCTTCGGGTTTTGGTTTTAGTCCTGGTTGTCTTAGGGCCTCAGACTAAAGTCAGCATTAATCCTGATCAACAGATGGGACCTTTAGCCCCGATTGGTGGCTCTGTCATAGGTTTGTAATTTTTTTTTTTTTTTTTTTGAGATTACACGGTACAACGCAGACACTCAACACGCATGCATACTCACCCCTATGAATACACGTAGGCAAACCCTACCCCTATGAGCACCTTCGAAGGACGAGCCGGCAATCTTGAAGTTCACGAAGTCATCACAGGCGCCTCGTTGTCGATGGGGACGTCGCCTACCACTTAATGCGCAGCGCCGGAAAATCCTGGAATAAACCCAGGATAAAGTGTCGCACCCAAGATTTGAACCCTGGGTGAGAGCCCCACAACCAATGGCCTTTGCCATTGCGCTATGAGCCCCCTTGACCATAGGTTTGTAATTTAGTCCTCTATGGGAATTCATGCTATAAAATCTGACCCAGTTCGAGATTTGTTTTCCTTCATCATGTTTGGACATAATGGCACACCTCATTGTTCACATGCTTCATCAGATACGGGTGCTGGACCCTTGTTACTTCCATGAAATTAATGTGGATGCACGAGAGGTCCATATCCATTTTAAAGTCTAAACTACTACATACTAAATCATGCTTACCCCGAGTGATTCATAATAAAGGGCTACAATACTGAATAAACTTCTAACCATTGTCAACATCACATAAAGGATATGGAAGGAATTTGTTTATCTAGAAGATGTCAGCTATTAACTTGTTGCTTTAGTTCTTCTTAAATTGAGTTGTGTTCTTGTATGAGCATCAAGGACCAAACTAATTGGAGATGCTTTCATCCCAACTCAATCGAAGCATGTTTGTTCAAAGATTTCAGCTTATTTAATGTTATAGTCAAGGTCACTTGTCTGACTAGACTAGACATGATCAGCAGGGAAAGGAGACTAGAAATGACCGTCTCAAAGTCACTTGACTGAGTTTTTATTGGAGAGTTGACATGGTCATTAGCCACAAAATAGAAAAGCCCCTGTCAGAGTCATGGTCGTCTAACTTTGGTTGATGAGATGTGATGAAGGCCGGTCAAACTACTATAGAAATTATAGAAATTAAACCTGCCATGCGCTGGTGAAACCTGAAAGAAACACTCTCAAAGTCAAGGTCGTCTCAATAGTAAAAAGCAGAGGCCCTAGAAGCCAGCACGGCAGAACAGAAACGCGCCATGAGTCGATGAGATGTGATGAAGGCTGAAAAGAGAGACAAAAAATAGAAAAAACTGACTTAAGACTTAGGAGTCAAAATCATCTGTTCTGTTCAGTGTTATTTTTCTTCTGTTGCCGGATAGAGTGTACTTTTGGTCGCGTGTTAGTGTTTGCCGGATAGAGTGTACTTTTGGTCGCGTGTTAGTTTTTTTTTTTTTCAAAATGCTTGTCAAAGTTGATGAAGTTTAGGTTGTGGATGCTAAAGACCAAACCGAGTATATGGAAAGTAGTTCCATCGCAAGTTCTCAGAAGTCTGAACACAACTGCCTGTGTCAAACCTCACATTATTCTAATGAGTTATGAGACCTCTCAGTCCATAAAATTTACAGCGTACACACTGGATGGAAACCGAAATTGTTTCCGAATTTCCATTGGGCGAATAAAGATCTAGTATAAGTTGACAGCAGTAAGAGCAAGTATAATGGGTCCTAGTCAGCTCGCTAAATAGTTGTACACGTCACAAAAATCATAGCTGGAAGAGAGAGAAAGGAAGAGAGATATGAGTGCGGGCGATTGCTTAGTCGCCGGCGCAGAGCAGCAGAACCAAGGAAATGTCTCAGCGCAAAAACCGGCTAGCATGCATTCGATAAAGCAGCAGTTAGCGATTTCATTATACGAGCGTTTTTGGCCGCAGGCGTCATGTGACATGGCATGCCCACGCGCCGGCTGTTGGCGATTTTCTATTATCCTTGCTCTAATATGTATATATATTTGTTTCTGTTAGAAAAGGCAGCAGTTAGAGTATGTTAATTGTACCTACGTGCGATTCTTGGACTCGGCTAAGCCAGTAATTTCGTAACCCATTTATTTGGACAGATTATTTAAGTTTGAATTTCATTCGGTTTATATAGTTATAAAATTTGGTATGTGAATTAAAAGCTCTCACGATCAATAAATCATTTATCGGTTAGCTAAAGGTTGACTGGTAATCTAATTTGAAATTAATAACCAAGGTGGCGGTTAAATTCAATACCAAGTTTTTAAATAGCGGGCTATGGCAAATAGCGGCGCATTTTTTCTAGGGGCTATAAAGCTATAGCGGAGCTATGACAGACAGCGTTTTATAAGAAAAACTATGAAAAAACTCCAATTATTTATGCTAAAACAAGGCAAATATGATATTTGGTGAACACAAATATGTTTACAAGGTTTTACAAGTCTAAATAACATTACCAAATACCAATATGATATTACAACATTTTTCATAAAAAATTAATCAACCAAAATGCCAAATTAGTAACAAATGAAATATGAAATAGCGGTAAATAGCGGCGCTATAGCGCTAAATAGCGGTGAGTAGTTGTAAATAGCGGTGTTATAGCGGAAATGCAAATAGCTTAGCGGCGAGTCTTTCCGAAGCTATAGCGGCGCTATAGCGGAGCTATAGCGGGCTATTTTAAACAGGGATTCAATATAATCCTATTGTTGATGATTAGCAAACCAAAGAGATAAGAGGACAAAGGCCAGTTGCTGTGTCTAAACGCAATGAAATGCAGCAGCTGTGTACATGTGTCGATTCCGGCTAGATTGGGCCGGAATTGACACGTGAATTGGGGAATTGGGAGGGGAGGAGGAGGATGGGGGGCGATGATGGCGGTGGCGGCGTGGGCGGCCGTGCCGGCCGTGGACGCGGCGGCGGGGGTCGGGGGCGGCGCGGGCGCGCGAGGGCGGCGGCGGAGGAGACGGAGAGCTGAAAAAGCGATAGATATATTTTTATTGCTTGCTTATCCCCTAGAGATTACATGCCTCTTGCTTATATAGCCCGACTAGTGAGACTTGTAATCTAAGCAATCTCTATAAGGTTTCCTTATACAATCGGAATACCTTTTTACAAGCAATTTCTATTTATTTATTTCCTAATAAGGGTCTCCCTTATAGATGAGATATCCCCTTGCACACCAAAATTACCTAAGATAATCCTAACTTGAAGATGAAGCAAACTCGGACTCAAATGCGGGAGAGGGAAGCGGGCGGCAGGCGCCGGCCTCCCTCCGCCGCGCCCTAGCCCTTCCTGGGCGGCGGCACGTCGCGTTGAGCCCAATTAGCCACTCCGGGCTGGCCCACTCGGATCATGACATTTCCCGCCGTTCGACGAGGCGGCGCGCCCATCATGCCGCCCAACCTACCGTGTGGTGGTGAAAGGCACGTCGATCCGGGAAGTGACAACTCCAGGCCGAAGTAGAGGGCGAGAGGGCCGCACTTGTCATTATCGTTGTTGCAGAATCTTTGGCGTCCTTGTCGGAGAAGGAGAAGTCGAGGTGGAGGTCGCGAAGTAGATATTGAACTTGAAGCTCAACGGGGCTGCACGAAGGAACGTTCCTCCCATGCACGTCGCATGACGGAGGCGCTGAGGGTGCCCGATAGCTCGATCATCTGGCGAGTCGGAGGTGGAGACGTGTAGGTGTAAGCTGCGTTTTTACCGGCCGGTAAACCGCGGCTTACCGCAGTAACCGGACTTACCGCCCGGTCCGGTTATCGCGGCGGGCGGTAAAAAACCGTCAAATTCAAATTTGAAAATTTGAAAAAAAAATGTTGAAAATATTCTATAAAATAGTTCATGATTTATAGAAGCCAATGGTATAAAAAATTTGTCAAATTGGAGTTGGTTTGGTATAAAAAATTTCAAATCTAAGTTTGAAAAAAAAAAAAAAAGAAAAATACAAAGCCGCCCATTAAGGCCCATTAAATCATGAAGGTCGAAAAACATACTAAACACACTCAAATTTAAGTAATTTTGACATCATTGGATTCTACAAATCATGAAGTATTTTTAGGAATTTTTTAGCATTTTATAAAAAAATTACATTTTGAATTTTGAAAAAACCGTTCAAATCTGCTCAAACCGCTTCAGTAAACCGCTCAAACCGGCGGTATAAATTCAAACCGCCCGGTTTACCGGATTCTTACCGCCACGGCGCCGTTTGAATTCAATTGAATTCAAATTTGAAACCGTCCCATAACCACGTTTTCGCAGAACCGGACGGTTTATCGAAACCCGAGGCCGACGGTTTGCTAGGTCCGGTCGGTAAAAAAGGGGGTGTAAGTCGTCGGACTTGTCACCTTAGCATGGAGCCTGCAGTAGACATGTCCAAGTGACCTAGGCGGCGACGAGGTGAAGTCGAGGAGGCAGCCGTAGAGGAGGAGGCGCTGGCGTCGACCGAGGGCCCCAACCGCATCTCCTTTGTCCACGGTTCGCCAACCGTGACGTTGTCGATGCGGAAGAAGACGTCGCCGTTGTTGTCGAAAGAAGGACGGTGGCGCCCTCGACCCTTACGTCGGGGGTCGCTTTGTAGTAGGAGGATGCTTTGCGGGAACGCCGATCCTCCGAGGGCGGTTAGGGAGGTGGAAGCCCACCGCTACGCCATGCGGCGGGGACGTTCTCCCCCCCGCCAGAAGTCCTGGAGAAGTTCTGAAGCAGCGGGGATATAGTAGTGGTGGAAGTACCTCACGATGCCGTAGTGGAGGCTCCACTCTGGTGCGGTAGCCCGCAACTCGATGGCGTTGGCGATGATCCCGAGCTCCTTGTTGGTCGTTGTGCCCAATTGCAACTCGATAATCATGTCGTTTCTTTGTCGGTCCTTCGATGTTGACCATGGCAGCAAAGAAGACGCTGGCTGTCGACATGCGGTCAACAGGGCAGCCGCTATGTCGCCGTCGATGTCGCCGGGGTAGGCGTGGTGGTCGGCCATGGCGCCGCCCGGTGCCCGGCGTCCTTGTCGGCGTCGTCCGGCTCGTCGTCGTTATAGCGTCGGGCAAGGTTGATGGCCTCCTCCATCGAGCGAGGCTCGAACCACTTTCGACCGTGGTGCGGCGTCTCCCGCGGGCCTCCCACGAAGAGGGCGACACGGTGGCGCTGTCCCTCGAGTTCCATGCGTGGTGCATAGTTCTCGAAGGCGTCGATGTAGTCGTTCAGCTTGCCCCCCTGGGAAGGCGGCGCGTACGCCCCCGAAGTGTCGAGGTAGGTGGGGGGTCCGAAGTGATGGCGTAGGCGGTGAGTGAACTCGTCCCACTCGATCGGAGACTTCTTCTTGGACAGATCCATGAACCAGACTGCAGCAATACCAATGAGGTGGAAAGCGGCGTAACTCACGTAGTCGGCCGGGGCGATCTCCAAGTTAAGCTGGAAGAAGAGCTCAAGCTTGCGAATCCAGAGGTCGGGGTCGTCGGTGCCGTCGTACTCCTGGACTTACAGACGCGTGACGTAGCGAGGGGGATGTGATGCCGCGGGTGGCACCATGGTGAAGGGTCGAGATGGGGACTAGAGGGGGGGTGAATAGTCCCTTTAAAAACTAATCGCACCCGGCTAACCCGAAACAAATGCGAATTAAACTTATCGGTCTAGCCAAGACTTCACCCCTCTAACTAAGACTCTAAATCACCTCACAAGAGATCCTACACAAGAAGAGTGAGGTGACAAGCCTAGATTGAGCTCCTAGTCAATTCTAATGCAAGGTCACACAAACCTAAGCACTAGTACTTCAAGCACAAGAGAGCTCCTACACAATTCTAGTAAGCGCAAGCACAAAGCCCCTAAGCTCACTAGATGCACAATGGACAAGGCAACACACGCCTAACCCAAAGGCTCAAATTACCTAGCTACACAAGCTAAGCAAAGTAACTAAACAAGCTACACAAGCTAGATAGTTACAACTACTCTACTCAAGCACAAGCACAAAATATATATATGAATGTAAGAACAAAGCTTGAGTCGAGGAGATTGCAAACCACCGCGAAGTGTGGACACAAGATGACACCGGTGATTTTTACGAGGTCTCGGGAAGCTTGCCAACTTCCCCTACTCCTCGTTGTGTCGACCAACACTTTAGTGGTTCCACGGTTTGGCGAATCACCCGGTGATGATTCTCAAGCTTAATGGCCAGTGCCAAATCTCACAGCTGGGAGCTCGATCGAGACACTCACCAATGTGAGTTCTCTAGCCAATCCCTCAATAGGGTACCGTGTGAACTCACACACAAGTGTGGTAGCTCAATGACACGCTCCACTAGAGTTGCTCTTCACGATCCCCGCGAGGTGAGCACAAACCTCTCACAATCTCTTCTTCGGAGCACCGCACAAGCTTCCTTGCGTGCTTCACGAAGCCTCTTGCCACCAAGCCGTCTAGGAGGTGGCAACCTCCAAGAGTAACAAGCCCACCGGCTTGCAACACGATCACCTAGTGCCACGAATGCGATCTCTCAACGCAACGCACTAGAACACGATCTCTCACTCAATCGGATGAACGATATCAAGCATATGTGAGTGGGAGGGCTCTCAAGCACTCTCAAGCATGGACACAAAGTCCCCAAGGTGCTAAGCAACCTGCCATGGCCGACCAAGGCAAGTATATATAGCCCAAACAAAGAAACTAGCCGTTGGGAGGCAAAACACGAAAACGGCCGACGGACGCACTCACGGACTCATCGCGAGTCCGGTGCAGGTCCGGTGCCTGCGCCCGCCGCTACGAAAGAGAAAGCGCCCACCGGTGGCAGCCTGCTCGGCGTCCGGTGATCGGTTCCCGTGCGGCGTCCGTGTAAGAAACCGAGCCACGCCCAAAACATGGCTACCGAAAGTCCCACCGGACTCACACACCGGTGCGTCCGGTGCGTGCGTCGGTGCGCCTCTCGCTTCCGGTCTTTGCGTCCGGTGGCCCTTTTCCTCGCGAAACTCCGTCGCCTTTGCTCCGACATGCTACCCAACAAGTAAACCAACTTGAGCACGGGGGGCTAGCATGTTTTCACCTCCAACTTGCATCCGGCGCAATAGAAAATAAGCGTCTCATTTTCTCAAAAGCGCCGAATCGCAAGCTTCGGGCGGGAGGATGAGCGGTTCACAAACCCAACTCAACCCCGCAATCACCGCCGCCTTTTGCAAATGTGCCAACACCACCAAGTGTACATCACCATGTGCAAGTGTGTTAGCATTTTCACAATCATTTCAAAGGCCGGGTTAGCTCTTGTCACGCCACTCGATCCTAACACATCGCAAAAGTTAGATCGCTCAAGTGGCACTAGATGACCGAAATGCAAACCGTTTGCCCCTCTTAATAGTACGGCCATCTATCCTAAACCGGTCATAAACTTCTCTAAGCTCCAATGACCGGCGAAATGAAATGCCCTATAGGTTATACCTTTGCCTTGCGCATTTCCATTCCGCTCCATCTCCAAGTGCCAATGCAACTAATGCACCAACACGATCAAGAATGATATGATCCACTTCATATCATCACATGACCTTGTTGGTCCATCGATTTTGACCTCACTTGCTCTTCACCGCTATTGCATCGGTCCATCGGCGCCAAGTCCAGTGACTTGCCCTTCACACTTGCAACCGGTCCTTCAAGCCAAGCCTCGTCTTGATCTTCACCACCTTGGTCACATGACTCCATGTCATGTCTCATATGCAATAAGCTCCTTCATTGCATCATCATGTGTGAACTAATCTCCGTGTATAATCTCAATCACACATATTAGTTCACCTAATGTTGACACTCAATTACCAAAAACCACAAGGGACCTTTCACATGGGCCTGAGCGCCGCGGTGGCGCGGTCGGGACGCCGCTGGTGGCGCCTGGGGTAGGGGCGTGAGCGCCGTGGGTGACGCCGTCTCGCCGGGGGTCTCCCGCGCGGGCCGCAGGTGTCGGTAGAGAGGAGAGGGCAGCCGGTGCTGTGGTGTCGTCAAGGGTGACATCGATGACGGCCGGGAGCGTTACCCAAGAACGCCCTCATCTTCCTCGGTGGAGGATAGCGGTCGAGCCGCCGGCGCAGTCCACGGCAGGGAGGGGCGGCGGCCCGGGCGGCGGCCGGCCTGTGCGGCGGCGGCGGCGGCGGCCGCTGGGCTGTCCCCCGGCGTGGTTGTCGTGCGTGCGGGGGGGTCCTCGAGGTGATGCGCACGCACTCCATGCGACGTGAGGCGAGTCTCCATGTCGCCGGCGCCGGCCGATCCGAGCGCAGTTGTCGTCGAAGCGCCGTACCGATCCGAGCGCGAGTTGTCGTCGAGGAGCGCCTTCGGCGCCGCGGTGAACTCCTTCATCTCAGAAGCCATGGGTAGTGGGAATCGCCCCTGGTCTCCGGATACCACCGTCGATTCCGGCCAGATTGGGCCGGAATTGACATGTGTGGGGAATTGGGAGGGAGGAGGAGGATGGGGGCGATGATGGCGGTGGCGGCGTGGGCGGCGGCGGCCAGCGCCGACCGTGGGCGGCGGCGGCGGCAGGGGTCGGGTGGCGCGCGGCGAGCCGAGGGCGGCGGGGGGGAGACGGAGAGCCGAAAAGCGATAGATATATTTTTTTATTGCTTACTTATCCCCTAGAGATTACATGCCTCTTGCTTATATAGCCCGACTAGTGAGACTTGTAATCTAAGCAATCTCTATAAGGTTTCCTTTTACAAGCAATTACTATTTATTTATTTCCTAATCGAATACCTTTTACAAGCAATTACTATTTATTTATTTCCTAATAAGGGTCTCCCCTTATAGATGAGATATCCCCTTGCACACCAAAAATTACCTAAGATAATCCTAACTTGAAGATGAAGCAAACTCGGACTCAGACGGGAGAGGGAAAGCGGCGGCGGGGGTGGTGCGGCCTCCCCTACGCGCGCCCCTAGCCCTTCCTGGGCCAGCGGCCGTCGCGTTGAGCCCAATTAGCCACTCCTGGGCTAGCCCAATTCTGGATCATGACAACATGGATCATGACAACATGCATGAGCCTTCATCAGCAAACTCATCACAGAGGAGTTCTTTAAGCTCGTGCAATAGGCCACCCATAGCCGACAATCTGTAATCAGCCGGTGCGTGCAACTGCAAAGCTTGCAGACTCCGGTGCCTGTAATCAGCAGATTAGATGTTGATGCCCTTCAGACTTCTGAATTCCTCAACTTATCTCATGATCAACCAAAGCTAATTCCTGCTGATTTCTTCTACAATCGCCTCCCCTCACTCGGTTTCTTTCCCACCACCAGTTATCCAGGAGCAGCTGCAACTTGACTCCTCTAATTTGCTCCAGCCCCAATTCCCTCTATACTTTCTTGCCCATTTGCATTTGAAGAGATGTGCTCCGTCTGTCATCTGTGTGACAGAGAACACATCTTGTATCCAGCTTCATTCCACTTCTTCTCAGATTACTTACCTCTTAGGGTCAAAGAGTTGTTTGCAAAACGCTCTATAAAATATTTAATTCTATCTGGGCAATTGAGCTTCCAGATTTTTCGCCCCATGTTCTATTTGAAACGACGTAATAGTTGTCTGTATCCAGGTGGAAATTCGAGCAGGTATTGTGCTACTGCAAGACACCAGTAGCGGCATAGTAAGCGTTGAAGCAACGCAGATATCTGAGCGTTTATAGAGAAAAAAATTTGCCAAGTTCTTTATTTATATTTTACAAAAACTATTGGGAGCTTTCTTTACCCTATTGAAAAAAAAAACGAATTAGAAAATTGTTTTGAAAATAAAAACATTTCGACACGCTAAGAAAAGCTTAAAAAAAGCAGCCAGACGTTCAGAAGCATACGGTGCCAAATGTCCATCGTCTCCTCCACGGACCACATCTAAGGTTCTCCGCCTAAACCATCAATGGATGTATTTTGGAGCTTTTTACAAAGCGAACATTAGCTGAAATCTTATTGCCACAGAAAGAAATCCATAGCTAATTTTGAGCCGATGATCCAAAACTACAAATGGATTGGAGCAAGCGTGGTGACAAAACTCGCTGTAGGCCACAATGGCAACAAAATGATACTGATTAACTGATAATCCTTTCAATCCATTATTTAGCCATTTTAGCAACAACGCAATTCAGTCTCACCTCTGAAGCAACAAGTAATCCTTGACTGAACTGGGATTAGATGTATTTGCAAAGTATCTAATAAATGGTCATTGTTCTTTTGTATAATCCTCCATTTGCATAGAAGAAACAACTCTCCATTTGGACAGATTAGCCGAGGGAAAGCTATTACAAAGACTTACTATGTCATTCAGAACTTATCGTACCGGCACGGTAAAAAAAACGATACCGGACCTGTGTAACACTTGTTAAGGAAACTCAAGCTGAAGTACTCTAGGAGCTGAACTAGGACATCAAGACAACAGAAAAGAGCCTAACCGGTGGTGTAGTTTGCAATAAGGAACTTGCTTTTGCTGGCTTGGTCCTCGTGCAAATTTACCACATCTTTCACCTTCTCAACTAGCTCCTCCAGGCCAGTGACTCCAAAGCTCTCATAGTCAATGATCTTCTTGTACCGTTGCTCATATAAACTCTCGAAATTACCAAGCGGAACAGGGCAGGAATAGCAAACAAGAAGCTCCTGAATCTCCCTTCTGAAACTGTCTAGATGTCCATTGAACATATATGCTCCATCCATATCTGGGTTGATATTTGGTTCATCCTCTGACAAATCATCTGATGAGCTGCCCAACTGCTGACATGCTCCTATCGTGCTTTCCTCAAGAGTAGAACTTCCTGTGTTTTTTTCTTCTTCAAAATGATTGGCGTATTTGAATAGTTCTTCAGGTTCCTATCAACAGAATTACAGAGGCAGATCATCTTTCTATGACCCTTCCCTATGACAACAAAAAGAGTCAGCCAGCTTCTCAAAAGATGAACAAGCTTGGCAGCTCCATATTCTGATACATAAAGGTGTCTGCCAAAGAGTTTTAGATACTCTGAGGGAATACGAACAAGTGGCACACATCCTCCAGATAATTCAAACAGACGTATTAGTTGACCCTTCAATCCTTGAAGATCACCAGGACGAACCCACCATGACTGCTCATCTGCCAAACCTTGACCTGTCTCAAAACTTCCACTCTGACCACATGATAAATTATGAGTCCTTGATGACGTACCACAGTTCCCATCTTCAACAGCATACAAAGCTTTGCTTGGTTCTCTAGTTGTCTGGAAACTGTTGTAGCAATACATTTGGTTGATGGGAGATCTGCCACCATATTCATTCCTGGATGTTCCAGTATATACAATGGCCTCCTCTTCATTCTGATTGTCAGAGAACTGTCCCACATTCCCACTGTTGACATAACATGGATAATCAACCTGACGGCGCACCAAGGACCTAGGGATCACAATACCTTCGCCACGGGCAAGGCTAGGCCAGTCCCACACTAAACTCCCGGCACTGCTCAGAGCTGATGAGACGGTAGCTGAAGACGGAATAGCAATGACAATTGTGTATCCGCGCTGGCCAAGTATATGCAATGCTGGGGCAAAGTCCACATCACCAGATATGAGCATGATAGATGATGGTGGGCGATTATCAAGTGCAAAGAGGAACATATCAACCAGTATAGCCTTATCAGCAGCATCTTTCCGTCCATTAGGAACATCAACAAGTTTGACTCCAGTTCTCTGGCATCCCTCCCCTGAGCCTCCTTGGGAAAGCATTGAAATCTCCATAAGCAGACAGCATTGTCACAGCACCCCTAACAACAGGATGCATGCGCAAAGCCATCCTAACATTGCCAGCAACATCTTCAGGCCGTACATCACTTGGAACAGGACAGTTTTCAATGTCCCAAAAGATAGCCACAGGACCCAAAACAGCATTTGACTGCCCATTTGTTTGTGAATACTCCGTATTTGATCTAAACATCATCATCATGCTGGGATCTGCTTCTGGCACTGTAGCTTTTGGTGACAGTGAAGCAACATGACTAGCCATTGCTTTATCTTCCGAAGACATTATGTTACCTGCATACCAACACAAAAGGTTCAGAGAATGAAACAAATAAACACAAGCCTGAAGTCACATCAATAGCAAATATTATGCAACAGCAATGTTACACCTCAACCAACAGCATGTCACAGTTGAGATACCATTCCATATACAACAAAAAGAAACATTGTTTCAGCCATCTAACAAACTAAATACTATAATCATAATCATCTCATATCAACTTGGGGTTCCTCTGTATGACAATCACATCTAATTTGCCTAAATTTAGATATTATTCTTTGCTATAGCTGAAGAGGGACTATCTCGCGACCACAGCTAAACAGTGGCATCTGACATGGCGGAATCAATATTTATAGTAGATGTGCTATTTCATCCAGTTTTGTCACTGGCACCGCTAGCTTAAAGGTATCATATCTCGTGATTAGGTACAAACATAACTTTTTGCCTCTTTCAACAACAAGCAGAAAATAATGCAAAAGATTAACATGGACAAGAGTTATGGACTTATGGTTGAATAAAGCTCAACTGAAGTATGAGATGAACATAAAAATATTGGTTCACTAATTGCGTAAAGGCACACAGTCAAGACAGAGAGGGCTAAAGTGTTGATAAATCTCCATGGAAGTACCATAATAAGTACGCAGTATCGATCAACAACAGCATAATCCACCAGTACTTAAACTATGTCATGAATAACGGCATTAGCTACTCAATTGCATGCATCAATTTAGTTTAAGTTGTCTAGGTCCTATGTGTCACTGATATGGGATAAAACTGCAGAAATAGAGATGCGGTTCCTTGAATTGAGTTCTTTTTCCCCAAAAAAATCAGTGTACTTTTCAAAAATGGATTCATATAGTGCAACGAATGCAAATCCTTGTCCTTCAAATGATAGTTCTCATGTCAAAGAGATACTCGAAGGAATAATTTAACAGTTTGCACCCCTAAACAGGAAAGGAATACATAATATCCCATACCATCAACTCCCTACATCTCCCGGAGATAATAGCCAAGCTTATAATGATCCAAAGAACAATTCTTTATTTGATTTATATACTCAAACATACTCCACAACCTATTGTAGCTTAACGTAATCCATGGCACCTACAAGCAAACATTCTTTATTTGATTTATAAACTCAAAAATATTATTCCACAACCAATTGTATTCAATTTGGTGGTACCGAGATGAAGGGGCTAAACAACATAACTAATAAATAAAATAGAAAATGACAAACTGGTGTTATCAGCCAATCAGAAATTACAAAACAGAGGACTAATACGAAACTCAAAGCGTCATCTAATTACTGAAAATTTTACCAACAATCAACTAGTAGCATATATTTACTCATTCGAATTTAGTTACTCATAGGAAGAGAATACACAAGAATTTCTCATTTGATTTAGTTAGTGATAGGAAGATAATTTGCAACAAGAAGAAATTAGACAGGCAACTGCACGGCATACAAAAAAAAATCCGTCCATATTTTGGGATCAATTTCAGGTAGTTGTGAATTGTACATAGAAAGTAATAACTCAGCTAACAAACAATGGCAGTAACCTAGTGCTGGACATGGAAGAATTAATACGTCCACATTAAATCACCCACTAATTTTGCTTCATTGTAGAAACAAGCTCAAGCATTAATTCATTGAACATAAACTCCAAAGCTCTAGGCAATATTAGATACCATGTTTGAAATTACATCTGCAGGTGTGTATTTCACAAATCATGCCAAAAACTGGCCGGCACTGCAAGATTCATCAGGCGCACAGACACACACATAAGCTAAACAGAAGCACCAAGACATCATCCTAATGAGTAAGGGGCGGAAGGTGGTTCAGGGCAGGGAAACGGAAACACGGAACTCCGCGCGCCGCCGCAGGTTACTACTCTCCGGTGCGCTCGGCCGTCCTCAGCCTGGAGCCACGCTCGCCTTTTTCACCCTTGGGGCCACCGGAGCCCGCCGCGCTCCTCGCACGATGCAGCACAAGCTAGGACTCGGAGCTGTCGCCTCCCACTCGGTGAAGGGGACTGGGTGGGTGGAGGGACGAGGGAGATGACGCAGGGTCACTGAGGCTAAACACACAGGAGGGATGGGGAAATCGGAGGAAATCCCCTAGCTCAAATCGCAACGAAAATTAGGTCGGATAAATACTCAGATTGCGGGGCGAGCAAATCAAACCGATTCTTACCAACTTTAGGAACGGTGCTCCGTGCGGACGTACGGATCTCCAGCAGCGGAGCCGGCACGAAGCGCTCCCGCCGGCGGGGTTCCGGCCTTTCGAGGTCCAGAGAAATCGATCGAGGTGTAGCGGGGGTGGGGGCAGGCTGCGAGGCTTTTCTGCGGCGGCGGGGACAGGAACGTATGTCTCAGCTGCCTATTTCGGGGAGGGTGGGTCTTTCTGCCGCCCGATCGGGGATCGACGGCGGTCGCCGGCGGGAGGAGGTCGGTTTGTTTGTCGAGGAGGGAGGTCGGCGATTTTCCGCAATTCGCATCAGCACGTGGATGATTGGATTACGGATGGGGAAAGGATCGGTGCCGGTTCTGGGGAGTGGGTCCGACCAGTCAGTGTCTGTAGAGATGTTGCAAGGCGGTGGTAGGCACGGTTTGTTTTTCTTTTACGACTATATGAGGCACGTATTTCACGTTTGTCGGACTAACTCCTGCGGTGCACATGATTACAGACAAAAAAAAAAAAAAATGAAGTCTTGAGTCTTATATCATATTATTATTCAGGCACACCAGCGCTCATACTTCCGGCGCTAGAATGTATCAGGACGCTACACACACATATATGGAAACAACGGTTGCAAGCTTGTGTGTTCCCATTCGTGTCCCGTCTTCTCCACACCCTCATCCCACCATTGGTTGGCAGAGGGCAGTGCACACACCCTGGATGCCGCCTCTACCCACCGTCTATTGCCAATAGGCTTCAGGTTGGGCATAGGTCTCATGTCTTGAGATAATTGTCTATTTGGCTCTGCAAAAACTTCATCTTCCCTATTTGGCCTTTTTATCTTGAACTTGCCTATTTGGCCTCGTAGTGAAAAATTCTTGCGTTTTTGGCCTTCTGTTAGATTTCTAGGCTGAGCCCGTTAGGTCAAGCAGTCCACCCCACACGAAATGACAGAATGCCCTTACCTCCTTATCCTCACTTCCCTTGGACCCGAGCGCTCCCAAGCACCACTCACCCCCCGACGCCGCTCTCCCCAAGACCGACGCCTCCCACTCCGATAAAAGAAAGATGGAAGCGCCACCGCCCCCACCACCTGGAGACGCCGACGGCGGCCAAGCTAGCGAGGAGGAGGCCGCGAACCCCGCCACACCGAGATTTGTCGCTGGAGCTTTTCTTCCCCAAGCTACGAGCAGCGCCACCACCGCCACTGGCACCTGTTGGCAGGCAGGTCCCCGACGCTGAGATGGCCGGCTTCTTTGCTTTCCGATGAGGAGACGTCACGGTGGTGCGACTATATACAGTGCAGCGGCGTCCGCCCGAGGGATAAAAAGGCCTTTTAGGTGTCACTTGACATCGTTACCTTGCTAAAACTAACAGAAGGCCATAGGAGCAAGTAAGTTTTATTTGAAGACCAAATAGGCAAGTTCGAACAAAAAGGGTCAGAAAAGCAAGATAAAGTTTTTCCAGGCCAAATAAGCAATTGTCCCCTCTGTATTTGTATGAGCTCGTCTAGTTTGCAGAGTCTTTCTTGAGCTTCTCTCCTTCTTTCCTTTCTTTTGCATTGAGCTTCATTGACTTTATTGTTTCTTCTGTTCTTTTCTTTACTCTTGGTCCCTGTTTATACATTTTTTCATGGTTATCCTGCAAAAACGGTGAACTTACCCAAACTATGGAAAAAGTTAGCTCTAAATCCATATTGGTGTTTCCTTGTGAATTCGATACTAATGTTAGTGGGTTAAGATATGAGTTAAGGACCGCCAACACTTCCCTTCTTCCCTACCACGGAGGCACGCAGACAAGCTGGTTGCACCGCACAGCACGTCGCCACTTTCTCGACGACGGCTTCTTCCAGCTATGCCTCACCCTGACACCCTACCACAGCCCCTTCAAACGACGGAAAGGCGGAGCACTACCCCGGTCGGCGGCGACGCGGAGGTGGCACATGGAAGGAGGCAAAGGGGGAGTGTACCACCAATCAGATTCAGCGAGGCGTGGTGTCGGCGTGCGACTGATGTGGCACTCCTCGACCTCAGCTCTAATGCGTCAACTCCGGTGCTCCCTCTCTCCTCTCTCCCTCCACATGACGAGCGGCCGACTGTACCCGGCGAGTAGATCGGCGGTGCGTGGATGGGCTCGCCGGGCTCGTAGATGGGCCCTATGGGTTTGCCACATGCTTTCTTTATTTTGCTTTTGTATTTAAACCGAGGTGGGTAGCAAGTGTTTGGGTAAAGGTCACATTAACCATGAGCTTGTGTCTTAGGCTCATGACTTGCCTGCCTCAGTTAACCCCTTTTGCGTGTTTACATGTTGTGTAGTAGTGTTACTACCTTCACAGGGGAGACCTTGAACAGGTTGGACTCGACACCTCGCATAACGGCTATTGGGCGCGCGATGGAGCTGCCAATCTTATTTATTACTAATTGGAAGCTCCAATGGAGCCACCACTTTAATCCCCACCAAACGCGCTAGAAAAAGATAAATCAAAAAAATTCTCACAATAATCGAAATCAGAAAGATCTAGCCATCAATTAAGGTCCACCAATTTTAATAGCCATTAGATCTATCCTATTTTCTAAAAAAATTACCCACTTTTACCATTATGAAAATGCGTTAAAGTAACCCTCTCAACTTATTTATTAAATACCCATCATTGCCATTATAACATGCCCTCTCAAACGTAATAATCTTCTAATTGATAAACAAACATATATTATATTTTTCTTTTGACGTCCCATCCAATCTCACGTGTATTAGCAAGCCCCGTCGCCGCCGGCCAAAGTCATGGAGATTCAGTGCATGAATCAAGGATCGTTCCCCACCAAGCTTCTCTCTTTGTTGGCGTCAAGGAAGAGTCGTACAGAGAAGAGAAATCAGGCACCTATGCTATTATAGCGCCGAGAGCAGAGCACATTGTTACGTCAAGCTTCGCTCACGGCCACTTCTTGCGTGGGCTTTCCTCCCGGGCACGCCTTGCCAGTTCCTTGCACGTTGCACTTCAGATGACGGATATGCTTGGTGAGCTTCTTTGGAGTATATTAGTGGCGGCGGCGGCGGTACGGGGAGTTGGAGAGCGAAAGATATTTTTTTATTTGCTTGCTTATCCCCTAGAGATTACATGCCTCTTACTTATATAGCCCGACTAGTGGGACTTGTAATCTAAGCAATCTCTATAACGTTTCCTTATACGATCGAATACCTTTTACAAGCATATCCTAATTTATTCTTTCCTAATAAGGGTCTCCCTTATAGATGAGATATCCCCTTCCACACCAAAAATTACCTAAGATAATCCTAACTTGAATATGAAGCAAGCTCGGAGTCGTGACGGAAGAGGGAAGGCGGCGGGGGGCCGGCCCCCTGGCTGGGGCGCCCTAGCCCCCGGGGCGGGCGGCGCCGTCGCGTTTGGCCCAATTAGCCACTCCGGGGGTGGCCCAATTCTGGTTCGTGATAATTAGTTGTTCTTTCAATTACCAAAACAATCTCTAATTTGAGCTAGGGCGTACATGTTTCAAAAATCACAAGGGGACCAGCCGAGAAAACATGACAAAGCCAGGTTATCGGTTCGGACGAGCTGGCGCTGGACATCTCATAACCGCAGCTAAACCCGGTTGTCTTGTGTCAATGCATCATTAGGAATGAATGTACACTAATTTTGTTACATATACGCCGCTCTTGCTAGCTCATACTCCGCAGTTCTTGCTCCGCAGGTATATGCATCTCTTGCGACAGGTGCAAGGCCACAAGCTGTGGCTGACACCGAGAAGCCCGAGGTCCCTGTCTACATTTAGTGGCATAGATGAGTGGCCTGTCACCACTAAGCTACAGGTATGCTACTCTTGCCCGCTCATGCTACTACACCCACGCCAATGTCTATGCAAATTAAAGTAAAGAATAGATATGTCATAAAGTATGCAACATATATTCTAAACTACACATTATATATTAAGAGTGTAAACATGTTTCCTTAACAAATCATATAGCAAAGACACTAATAATTAACTTTACGTTGTATCCATATTAATACTTCATGGTATAACAAATTTCACAAGCTGTTATTCTAAATAATTATATTGGTAAGTTAATCTTAAGCACTCTATATTTTATAAAACAGTGCTACTACAAATAAAATCATGTGATAGTGTTGTGGTGCAAGATTCAATGACTATTTATACTTTTACAGGCACTGAGGCAGAAACTAGGGCCAATCATATTTTTAATAAAATAAATGACAAAATTGTGAATCAAATATACAATAAACATTGGAATTTCAACTTACATGTGAACACAATATCTACATAGAAAAGTTAACTTTAAAATATAGATTAATAGTGGCACAAAAAATGGTATATGCAACAATCTAGAATTCCACTAAATAATTATTGCAATAAGAAGAGATATAAACCCGATAAATTCTAAGTAAAGGTCGTGAATGGAGCCAATGTCAATCCTAATAGCCTCACTAGAAAAAAGATAAATTTTATAAATTCTCATAAAAACAAAAAAGCATACAACCATTAGTCATATATAGGCGATTATCATTGATAACAATAAGTATAGGAGTTATGCTATTTTATAATACCTACCTATGTGAATGTGTAAATCAATCTAAGGTAACCTATGAATATTTATTTTAAGTTACTTATGCAATTAAGAAACATGTTCTAAAGTAAATATAGATTTTAATCCAATTATCCTCATGCTATTACACCCTCAAATCCTTAAAATTACATCTAACCACTTTATCAACACGTTATGTTACAAAAAAATATTTAAGTTACCATAAAGAATCTACATGTTCCTATATTATCCACTCCTTTTAATGTCAATATTTTAAATTTAATTAAAGTAACAACACATATTGTGACATAATGCATATAAAGTCCACATGCATGTATGAGAGATATAAATGTTTTATGTTATTTCAGCAACCCTACAAAATATATTATACATCAATGATACTCCCTCTATCCCAAATTATAAGTCACTTTGACTTTCTAGGTTCATCCATTTAGTTATGTATCTAGATACAATAATATGTCTAGATACATAACTAAATAGATGAATCTAGAAAGTCAAAGTGACTTATAATTTGGAATGGAGGGAGTACTAAAAAATTATAAAATTATTGACAACCATGACATTGTATAAGGGTTACTTTTGAGATATTTATACACCTTAACTAAACACATTTGGCACAATATATTGATACTATAACCATTCTTGCATAAGTCGCTCTTTTCATAATAAAATTCAAACATTTTGAGAAGTAGGCAGGTAGGATAGTGCAGAATACAAGTTGCTATATCTTTGTGGCATTGGAGATTGCTTTGGTGCAAATAGTAATTATAAGGCTTAAATATTAATATTCTCTTGAGGATAGCATTACTACCAATCCAATATCTCTTGTCAGTCTAAACTAATCTTAAGAAATGTAGTATGGGTTTAAAATGACTATTTTAATGCCATCATTGTAGTTAAGGGTGTAGTCTACAACTTAAAGTCTTTATTCTTGAAAGTACCAAAGGATGTGAGTAAAAGATATAATAAGAAATGAGAGTTTCAACTTAATTTTAGGGCTACAAATTTTAGCAACTAAAAAGGGTAATAAATGAAAATAAATATTAGATTCATGACATCATAAGATACAGAGGGAAAACAAATAGATCAATAATTGGTATGTTTATCACAAAGATTACATAATATCTGTTGTGACAATCATTTACAAAATGAACAAAGAGGGAACAATATAATTTAATATGAATAATTTATTATAATCAAAGACTTTAATCAATAACTAATGTTGATCGCCTTATAATATTCTAGCCCATGCGAGAGCACGGGTTGATGGACTAGTGCTCTTAATACCGTGCCCATGATTTTTGGGACCTCCCCCCCCACCCACAAGAACCCATACATAATGGAGCTTCGCAACCAACGATGGCGCGGTATGCCCCCTGTATGCCAAGGCATACCCAAGATTTGGCCAAAAAAATTAATATGTATACATGTATTATTTATATATTTTCTAGTATTTTATATGTATCATGTCTCCAATATGGCTAATGGGCCAAATCTTGCTTCTTGGCAGCCCAACAAGCCATGATGGGAACCATGAACCATCTAACCCTGCCTATGTCCGTCGGTCGGCCAGATACTTCCCTCCCCATCTCGGCATCTCCCGTTCTCAGCACCGCTATGCGCTATCTTGCTGCTGCCCACCGCCCCAAGGGCACGACACCACCGCCCAACGCCCACCGGTCACCTCCCTTGCCCTTCTCTGCGTGACGGCGTCGCCCTTGCCCATCTCAAGGTATGATGTCAATGACCAAGATAGAGTTAGAAGGAGATATATTGAGTTGGGGCCATGTCAACCAAAGAATCATGATTTCAAATATAGAGAAATAAGTGGTCATCCACGCCGCTTTTCCCTGTTTGGTTTAGGGAAAATCAATGGCTTGAGTATAGTGTAGAAAAAGATGTAGCCTTTTGCTCATGAAGTATAATTTGACCTTTGCAATGGTTCATGGGCAAGGATACGATGGAGCTAGCAATATGAAAGGTAATGCCAATGGGTTGAAGAAACTAGTTATGGATGAGTCTCCATATGCTTATTATGTTCATTGCTTTGCTCATCGGCTACAATTAACTCTTGTTGTTGTTGCTAAGGAGAGTGGGGATTGCACATGGTTTTTGGACAGCTTGCTATCTTGTTAAATGTTCTTGGTAATTCTTGCAAAAAGATGAGGATGCTTCAAATGGCTCGGCTGAGGAGCTAATTGATGCATTGGAATTGGAGGAAGTTGAAACCGGAAGGGGATTGAATCAAGAAATGGGTTTGGGAAGGCCGTGCGGTGATACCCGTTGGGGCTCTCACTACGTAACCTGTGATGCATGTAATCTCTATGTATCCCGCAATTAGGCGTGTTTTGGTGAAGATTGGACAAGAGTATACTTCAGCGGAGGCCCAATCAACTATGACCATGTTGACATCATTTCGGTCATTTGAATTTGTATTCATGGCACACTTGATGCAAGAAATATTTGGTTATACCGATGACTTGAGCAAGGCTTTGCAAAAGAAAGATCAAGACATTGTGAATGCTATGGAGCTTGTTGATCTTACCAAGTTTCATTTGCGATTGCTTTGCAGGAAGAGGAAGGATGGAATGGTTTTCTTGAGAGGGTCACATCTTTTTGTGTGAAGTACAAGATTAAAGTTGTTGTCCTATTGGGAGACCTAAAAGAGGGTTTTATAATGGGGCTATGAACCATCATCGCTTCCATGTTGATATGTTTGTGAGCGTCATGGATAGGTAACTTCAAGAATTGAATGACAGATTTGATGAGGTAAACACAGGACTACTTTCTTGCAAGGCAGCATTTAGTCCACTTGATTCTTTTGCTGCTTATGATCAAACCAAGCTGATTACACTTGCTACAAAACTTTATCCTAAGGATTTCACAACTGAGGAATTAGGGAAACTTCCATGGCAGCTTAATATGTACATTGCTCATGTTCATAGAGATGATAGATTTAAAAATTCAAAGAACCTATGTGAGCTTTCAGTTAAGCTTGTGGAGACACGAAAAGATGAACAATATTATGTTGTTTACAAGCTTCTTAAGTTGGTGCTGATTCTTCCCGTAGCCACTGCAAGTGTAGAAAGAGTGTTCTCTGTGATGAATTATAAGAACAAACAAAGGAACAAAATGGGCGACGAATATTTGAACAATTGATTGGTTACATTTATTGAGAGGGAATTCTTCATTCAAGTGAAAGATGAGGATGTCATCAATCTCTTCCAACAAGGAGATCGTAGAGTTATACTGTAGTACCTCTTACTGTTTTGTAATATTTCTAAATTATTTATGTTTGAAACTCGAACTTGCTGGTTAAAACTATGTTGATGGCCATTGAAACTTATCGTCCATTATATTATATGTTTGCTTCAAAGTTTTGAGCATTTGGCATACCTAGCCACCAATTTCTGGCTCCGTCATTGACTGCAACACATACATATACAAAACATGGCACTGCAACACATAGCATTCGGAATACATACAGGAACAAAAAGCAACAATCAAGCTAGGCCATGCCATGTGCATGAAGAAAATAAAGCACACACACACGCTATGCATCATCTTGCATGCTTGAACTATGGATCAGACGCACGACGTGCTTCTTCCCACGGTGCAACGGCCGGCCTGGCTATACCGGTGTGGGTGCACATCGCCCAGAGCACGGTGATGAACTCGCCGCCCTGCGCCAGGGCTTCCTTGTGGGCCTTCACGTGCAGCTCGCCGCTCGACGGTGCCAAGTACACCATCAGCTCCGTCCAGACGTCGGCCAGTAGCTCCCACACCTGACCCTCCCCTTCAGCAGCCATCTCCATCAGCTTGTTCCCCAGCTGCGCACCCTTGTGCACCACCATTGTCGTCGTCGTCGTCTCCTGCAGCGGCTGCCCTTGCGCGACTGCGAGATCAACCAGCTTGCTGTAGACAGTGCCTTCGAGAGACACATGGTACCTCCAGCACCCTCCCATCACCTTCTTCAGCTCCTCCTTCACGTCAGCGTACACACGTTTGGTGCCTTCCGTGTTGTCGGGGAGCAGCTCCGGGCACGAGGCCACCAAGTAGGCAGCGTACCTGGACAGGGTCGTGGCCACCTTACGGTGACCTGCCATTGGGGTCGGCGGCGCCTTCTTCTCCGGCGGGCACTTCACCTCCAGCAAATTGGTGGCGATGTGCCAGGTGAGGATGACCTCGGCGAGGCTCTTGCTCTCGCACACCTTCGATAGATCGTAGTGCTTGTGCTTCTCCGACCGCAGCGTGGACCAGCCGTTGCTGAGAGGGGCGGCAGCCGCGGTGCCGTCGCCGTCGACGACGACGTGAGCCACTAGGTACTCGACGATGAACTTCTTTACTTCTACGGGCACCGCCTTCTTCCTTGGCAGCAGGGCCATAGACGACAGACGGCCGCAACTGAGCAGTGACCACTGGTTGAAGGAGAGTGCGGGGCGGTTCAGCTTTCGCCGTACCCACAGGATCCAGCGGATGAGCCCGGTGATGAAGCGGCTCTTGCGCCAGTGGGGCTTGGCCTTGTACTCACAGAGCAGTGACACCATGAGCCAGCTGGAGAGGATGAAGACGAGAAACTCCCAGACCTGCTCGTACAGGAAGGTGAGCAGAAGCAGCATGGTAACGGATAGGTCAACGGCGGTAAAGAGGGCCTCCGGGATGCGGACGACGCTTTTCAGGAGGCATCCCAAAACCGTGAACGTGCCTTTTGATAGGATGTAGTTGTCGCTCGTGATGCTGTGGTACGCGTACGCCACGTCCCCATTGGCACAGAGGATGAAGGTGAGGAGGCAGAAGGCCCACACCACGACGGGGAAGAAGATGTAGTTGGCTAGGAAGAAGAAGGGGTTGGAAAGCACCACCGGCACGACGGAGTGGTAGAACTCGCAGAGGAACTGGATCTCCTCGTCGAACACCTGGAACAGGGCGACCGCAACCACCGTGGCTTTCAGATCAGCCTTCTTGTGCTGCTCCTCGACCAAGACCTTGTCGGCGCTCTGGAGCAGCTCCCCGCGCAGGCCTCTGAAGATGAGGCTCCGGCAGCTTCTGGCCTCGTCGTCGGTGATGGGGTGGTCCTCGAACCGCCGACGTAGCAGCTTGTGGAGGGCAAAGGAGAGGCATAGCCTTTTCAGGCTTGGATCTTGTCGGAGTAGTTGGTCGTCGTCCCCCTTGTCCTCCCAGATGTGGCCCACCGTGACGATGCCGATACTGTCGTCGTCCTTCGGCTTCTCCAGATGGTAGCCCTCGTCGGAGCTGACCTTCATCTCCAAGGTCTCTTCACCCATCACGGCGTACTTACATTTCTTCAACAGCAGTTCCACGGCCGCCTCGTCAGCTGCAGGTTCGCTGCCGTGGTCGTCTCGAATCATGTCCATGTACCAGCTGAGCTGCTCGGCGTTCTTGCCGTAGGCGAAGGAACGCTTGAGCAGCTCGTTGATGGCGACCCGCTGCAGCAGCTTCGACGCAGCGAGGACCCACAAGGTGCCATAGATGGCCTTCTTGCCGGTGCTGCTGAGGTTGTAGAAGACGAGGTAGCCCAGCCACGCGATGCGGGAGGCGCGGTCGATGGTGCTCGAGTAGGACTGCACGCCCACGTTCACCAGAATCGCCTCCACTTTCCGGCGGAGGAGCTCCACGAGGAGCATCCACATGAGGATCGTCCGGGCTCGGAGTGACAGCTCGGGACCACTAGTGCCACCTTTGCTGTAACTGGGGCGAGTGTAGCTACTCGTCGCCGCAGCCATGGCGGCGGCAGCAGCGCCTTCGTTCTTGGCCTCGGAGAAGAGGTAGGACATGACAGGGAGGAAGAGGGACAGGGAGGATGAAAGGAAGAGGCGGACAGTGGGGTTGAGGATGGCGCTCACGTCGGAGAACCGGCTGAAGAGGTTGAGGGTGAAGAAGAGCGCCGCGAGCATGAACATGACCACCGAGGTGAAAACCATGGTGGCCTCATTTCTCTGGTCTGCATAGGACGCGGTGAGGTTGTACACGAAGGGATTTAGTATGTTGTAGCAGGTATCATTGGTGATATTATGTGCGGTGGAGTTCATCATCTTCGATCAGCTAACTGACTGGAGTGCACAAAATAATGTTCACACTGCCTACAGATTGCCACCCCCATATATATATATATGTATGGCCATGCATCTTCTACGAATTGATGGAGCATGGAATCGCGTGAACGACAAGATCAATATATCTTTAAAATGAGAGAAAGCGAAAGCGCTGGTGTTAATAATAACTTTATTCTTCACTTTCTCCCTCTTTGGGAATAGAAAGGCTATATAATGATGATGGAGCATATATTTGCTCAAGACTCACTAAAATTGCACATACTCCCTCTGGGATGGTATTAGACGTCGTTTAGGACAGCGACACGGTCTCCAAAACACAACTTTGACCTCTTATTATTATAAAAATATTTATGGAGATGTGATATATGTATACTTTTATCAAAGTATTTTTTTAAGACAAATCTACTCATATATTTTTTACATTTACAAACTAACAACTTAAAAGTTATTGATGATTTATATTCCCGATGTTTGATCCAAACCTTGTCTAAAACGACTTCTAATACCATCCCGGAGGGAGTATTTTGCTCAGTATCATGTTAAGAGAGCGAGGCGGTGCCATAGATTAGGTTACATTAGTTTAGATTGCTTTTTAGGTTAAGTCTCGCAGACTATAAATATAAGGGGCATTGGATCCGTTGAATCTTTAAGAAAGGAATAGTCGAAAGACTTTACCCTAAAGCTCTCTAGCTCTCAAGTCTCACTGCCTCTCTCTCGGTAACCCTAGCACCCGCCGCCACCACCCCCTGCCTCTCGCGCCTTATCGTCACCCATGCCGCCACGCGCCACCGAAAGCAATCAAGACGCTACACCACGCCCGGCTGGTCGCCCCGCACTGCTTTGTTGACACCCTGTTATAGCATAATATTATAAGTTAAATAACATGAAATAAGGGCTCAAGTCAAAGACCAAACATAAGTCTAGGGGCTTAACTAACATAATTCCACGAGTTTTGGTATTCTGTGACTTTCCAGGGACTTGATAGATAAATGCCGAGAAGAATGGAGAAAGTTTCGGAATATACAAGACATATGATGACAAGACTTGACCGTGAAGTAACTCAACCCGAAAAGTGGACTAAAACATTCTAGAAGATACCAGAGGACACCAGAAAAGACGGGAAGCTGAGGTGGCAAGCCACCTTGGCGGCCGCCAGTGCCACATAGGCCGGCCGCCAGGTGGGCCACCCCTGTCGGCCTCTCCTTTCTAGGTCGGTTTACTACCGACTTTGAGGTTGTATCTACACCGTTGTTGAAGGTCGGTTTGATCCAAGGGTTGACGTTAAGACCAAATTCGACCTCGTGGTCTGATAACAATTTCATTATCATATTCATTCATCAACTCATACCCATCAAGTCCAGCCAAGTCTAGACCTAAGCCCTAGTTCATACTAGAAGTAGTTAGCTATCTAGCTAGTTCTAGTTGAAGATCAAGTTCATCTTGAGTTCCCGATAGTCAAGAAGTAGCAAGGATCATTGTTCTTGAGACTTCTCTCTTGTATTCGATCCGTAAGTACTACTATATTTAGAATACAATTGTTATGGCTTTGATCTTAATAATTATTATATTCTTATTGATATGTGTTTATGCTTGCTATGATTATATGTTTAGTTTAGTAAGATTGCTTTATATTTTATGCATGGAATTGTATAGCATCCATATAGATGATCACTATGTGGGTGATAAGCAATGTGTAAACGTGGTGTTTATACGGCGTTTATCCGCAATTGCACCCTATATTTCGGGCCGTGTGGTAGATCGCGGGAGTGACAGTCTTGTTGAGTCCTTTGGAATCCACCCTCGAATGTAGGACTAGTTGAGTTTATTATTACGATAATGATCAAGTTTAGATCCTTGGTTGTTATTGGTAATGCTTGCCATGTGTAGAAGTAATCCAACCTTGCCAAGATAGCTAGATGTATTGCAATCGATTGTAGTATTCATTTGACATATATGATTAGGAGTATCTTAGGAATATTCATTCTATTCTTTCTATAACATGCTAATAGCTCGTATGATACTAGTGGCTTATGATGATCTTAGACTTGGATATTTATCATTTATATATTTATCTTTATCCCGTGACTTATCCTCGTTGAGTAATGTTAGATGCATATGGCTACTCGCATTGTACAACTGTAAGTGGATCTCATAAATAAATCACAATGTAAATCATTAGATGTCATTTTCTCTCTACTTTCCATAGACTCCCTTCCCCGTGGTAAAATATAAATACGATATACCGGATTACTCCCGGTGAAGTGCTACAATTGGTATTTCTATCCAGGCGCTTGCGAGATATGATGTTCATTCTTTTATCAAGGCCTTTCAAGAGTACCATGCCTCGCATTTCTTTGGCGTTATTGCTAGGGTGACAGACTAGTACGTAGGTAATGCCTAGAAATGAGTGGTATACCTTGAGTACATATCCCGATGAGATTAACTCCACTATGGATAATGATGCTAAGTTTACATCCCACTACTAACACCGCCTAACTCCGCTTTGTTGGATCATGAGGTTAATCCCATATCCAAGCTAACATGATTAGATAGATATCCCATATATATTTCTTTTCGCCTTCCTAATTGGGATCGTGTAAGAAATATCAACAAGCATTTCTGGCGCCGTTCTTGGGAAGGCGTAGTTTATTTAGAGAAATAATTTTTCTTGGCTTTGTTTTTCAAAACTTTTCTAGTTTGGAAGAGCATAGTCAATATTTCAAAATTTTCAAAATGTGTTTTCTTAGCTTCATAAGTTTTCTAGTGCTTCTTTCCGGCTTTCTCTAGTTTGGAAGGGTATTAGCCAAAACTTAAACAAGTTGTTATTCCTATTAAGTTGGTATTGTTTCGACTTTACTAGTTAGAAAGGGTGCTAGCCAAAAATCCTATGAACACATCATATAAGGAAACCGGGGAGATCACTTACACTACATAATGCATTGAGAACCCATTATCACATACTCAAACAAGGTTCAACCCCTGTTTTCTATTTGTTTTGATCTTATACAGGGGAAAAATATATGTATGAATTGGAACCTTCCGTAAAAATTTTATTGAAGATCCCGAAAAATTAATCAGCAGTGCAAGAGCAAAACTCGGACAAACTCCAAGCACCTACATCATCATCATCTTCATCATCCGAGACACCAAGACCTACCGATTGGGAAGTTGATCAAACAAGGCGAAGCTTAACACCTGAATTTGAAGTTATGGCAACTAAGACACTTCGTGAGTTTTCGGCTCCTACCACGGACAACATTCTTGTTGGTCCGAAGGTAGAGGTTGGAGACAAAGGCTTTGAGCTTAAGCCGGGGCTCATTAACATGGTGCAAGCTAGTCAATTTTGTGGAAAGGCATATGAAGATGCTAGTGCTCATCTCCAACACTTTCTCGGAGATTTGCAAAGACATTCACTATGAAGGACGTATCCGAAGATGCAATCTTGCTCCGTCTCTTTCCATTCTCACTTTTGGGAAGGGCTAAGCAATGGTTTTATGCTACAAAAGATAAGAATACAACATGGGATATTTGTTCCACAGCCTTTCTTGCTAAGTTCTTTCCTCGTAGGCAAGACAAATGCCTTAAGAGGGAAGATATCAAATTTTCAAAGAACAAAGATGATGAATCAGTCCCCGGAAGCGTGGGAGCGTTTCCAAGAATATATTTCAGAATGTCCACACCATGGGATGGAGAAGTGGCCGTTGATGCGCACTTTCTATCATGGGCTTGTTCCTGCTCGTGAAACTATGGATGCTGCAGGTTGGTGGTGCTTTCTTATCACTTACATTAACTCGTGCCACGTAACTTGTGGAGAAGATGGCTTCCAACCAAGGTTGGAGTGAAGAGCGTCAATCTCGCAAGAGAGGAATGCACCAATTGAAAGAGGTAGATATGCTATCTCGCTAAGATGTACCTTATAATGAAGAGGCTAGAGGATAGAGATCCTCAACCCAAGGCGCGATTATGCAAATTCAAGACTCACGTATGACGTGTGAAGAATGTGGAAACATAGGCCACACCGGGCCGACGTGTGAAGAATGTGGAAACATAGGCCATATTGGCAGGAATTGCCCAGAGATCCCGGAGGACATCAATTTCATCAATAACAACAATAATTTCCGCCCCTCAACGTAATCAAGGTTGGAACCAACAGAGGCCCAATTATCAAGGGAACTACCAAGGTAACAATCCGGGTAACAATTTTAATACTTATCAACCTTCTTTGAGAGACCTTGTTGTTAACCAAGGTAAAACCATGGAGAATCTGTCTAGAAAAATAGCAACTAATGATAAAGCTCTTGAACTTATCAATACTGCTTAGAAAGCTTTTCTTCAGCTATAAAGAATCAAGATAGCTTTAATAAGATGATAGAATCTCAGATTTCTCGCTTATCCTGCTCCACTAACCACACCGTAAGATTTTGGGGCAGCCGGAAGAATTAGAAACCGCAAACCTTGTCGATATTTATAATGCAGGTCGTTACTATAGAGAGACCTCGTGAAGTTGTTGGTTGGATGACTCGATGCCACCTAAGAAGGAAGATCCAGGGGAGGCCGTCTTTACAATCAAGATTGGACAACACACATTCGACAATGCTCTCTCGTGGATTTTGGCTCAAGCGTGAACATACTACCAAAGGTAATTTATGAAAAGATTTATAGTGAACCACTTTGGAAAACGAATATGTGCTTGCAAAACTTTGCGTGATCAATCATTCTCGTTATCCCAAGGGGATCCTTGAAGACGTGTGTGGGAATCGAGGCTCTTACGTGCCGCCAGACTTCGCAGCTTGTAGACACGGAAGAAATGAAAGAGCAACAATCATACTTGTAGACCATTCTTATGCTCAGCCAAAGCTGTCATCTATGCAGAAAGTGCGAAGATTGTTTTCAATATCAAAGGGAAAAGGGAGAAATTCACTTTCAAGAACAAGGTACACACCTCTCTTACTTATTCCCAAAATACCAATCATTATGTTTTAGAACCAAAGGTAGAAATCTACAACAAGAACAGAAGGAGGAATCAAGCGTAACCAGAACAAGACGGCACAGCCTACAAAGGTAATGGTAGTAAATAAAACAAAGATCTTATAATGACCATTTACTTCAATCTCCGATACTTCGTAAGCAAGACGATCCAGTGCGCCTACCATCGCATGTTCTATCCAATGTTTAACTTTCTATAATACATTTTGCGATACGGGATCCGGTATTAATCTAATGGCAAAAGTTACATATGAATTATTATTTGGAAAATTACCATTAAAAACCAACATATGTGCAAATTTGCGAGCAGATGGCGCACCAATCTTATAGAGTTCCTCGAAGGAATTGCCAAAGACGCACTCAGCCAAGATTATGGACCACTATGTTCTCACTGACTTTGTAGTCATGGACATGGGAAAGGAAGAAGACCCTCCACTAGTGCTTGGGAGACCATTCCTCAACACTACACGTGCAATTATCTATATCCATACAGGAGAGATTCATTTCCACTTCCCTAAGGAGAAGGTACGTGTTTACTTTAATAGTTATAATTATCATGAATTTCCCAGAAGAAGAACAGGCTAGCCGCCGCTATAATAAACGATGGATCAAGAATCTAGAAGAAGATAAGGTAAGTGAAGAGGTTAAAGCTCTTACACCTAATACATCCACGGAGAAAGAAGAATCAAATGATCCAAAGAAAAATTCATCATCCAAAAGATGGAGGAAGAAGAAGACATCTCCCGTAACATCATTAGAAGAGACCATAGAATCATCAGTGCCACCGATTGTGACAACCGATATACCATGGGAGTGAAGAGAGCAGAACTTGAAGTCCTGTTCGAGGACTCTAAACACCGAATCCTCGCCGAAAGGTAAGTCGGTAAGTTATCAATAAAATCCCCGCATTGTATATTTTATCTTTTTAGTATCTTATATTTACATTTAAAAACAACAAAAAAATATTTTGTCTTTTGTTTTGTGAAAACCTTTAAGCCCCATGCTAATATCCCCGAGGTTTAAACACCTCTAGGCTATTTGTCGTGGTGGCATAAAAATAAAAATAAAGATGCATGAATAATTTATCTTTTCTTGCATATAAAAATAAAATAAAATTTTGAAAAATAAAAATCTAAAAAATATTTCCCAGGCAAACTAAAGCAATGTGGCTAACCCCTAATGCTTAATCAAATTCCACTAGCTTTGTTGTCTATTTGAGATCAGCAGATTTCAAGAGGAGAAGAGATATGTTAGGCGCCACCTTTGTTGCCGACTACCTCAACTTCTACATCATTGAAGATTACACTCCAATCTAGCTTGGGAGAGTGCAACCCCCAGTTATCCAGATAAGTATCTTACTATCTATCTATTTATATTATATTATTAGTTACATATTTTTTGTTTGCTAGAAAGTTTGTTAAGAGTCTAGTTTTATAAAGTCTAGTTGTTTAAAAAGTCTTTTGTTAGAGTGTGAATAAAAGGATCAAGAGAGAGTGTTCACTAAGTTTACTTTTGCTCAACTAAAGGGAACCCCAAAATTTGTCAACATGGAAATGATGAATAGTTGCTCATTTGTTATACTTTTCTAGTACCTAGCTTTCAAGCTTAATTTCTCTTGAGCTCCATTTGCAAAATTACTTTGATTTGATATTTACTCTAAACCTGAAACCTATGGGTTGCAAATGCTTGCTCTAAAGTCTAGGTAATTGACGGATATGATATATGATAGTCCGAAATGCTATTTGATCTTACTCCTAGTGACACTAGATTTCTAGAGATTTATATTTTAAAAATTAAAAAATGCACATGATAAGTTCCTGTGTGACAAAAATGTGAACCTCCTACCACAGCCATATATACATGCTCTTTAGATTAGGGAAAACCTTTGATATATATATATATAGGGTGCTTGTTTTGCATTGAGTTTGTTCAATCTTTGTCGACCCTTAGAAACTTGTCATGCCGATCATGTACACTCCACTCCATTCATTCCACTCCACTATATTCCACTCCACTTGACTCCATACACATATGCTATTTCCATCCTGGAAGTACGCATCAACCACATATACACCCACCATATATATACCATTTTCACTCTAGCCAGCAAAAATGTTCTACTCCTATTCTAGGAGAGAGCAACCAAAAATACTCACTATACCAATCCACTCATTCATTGCTAGCCAACATCTTACAAAAGCTCCATTACATTTATTCACCTCTCAAAAGTTATTGCAAAGGAGATTTGGGTTGTAGATTAAAAAAAAAAAAAAGAGAGAGAGAAAAAGAAAAGAAGGGAGATGAAAAATGGACAAAAGTCCTACGGCGAGTAGAGCCTACCTCCCTAAGAAAAAAGAAAGAATAAAGGAGAGTTAAAAAATGGACAAGTGTCCGCTGAAAACAATGGGTACTTAGATGCTCGCCTCTCCAAAAAAAAGAAAATAAAGAAAGAAAAAGATACAACCAGGTTCTCTACAAAGTTTCCAAATTCCACAAGAGAGAAGATTTCTCAAGGAGCAAAAGTAAGATTTCCCATCATCTATTCTATACACCTTACTATATTCCATACCATTTATATTCTATCCATCATACACATGCACCACTTGATCAGTGTGACATGTAACTTTGGATCCATTGCTTGAATTTACAATATATGCTTAGTAAGTAAATAAATTATTTTCTCCTACCTATGAGCTCCAGATATATAAAGCCTTAAATATAGGGTGAGAGAGAAGAAGGCATAGTGTGCTACTGCTTTAGCCAAAAATACTACATATTATGAGAGAAAGGCAACCACTACCTTATTGCCTTAGAGAGGATCCACAAATACCACAAATGAGAGATTAGAGAGAAAGTCATACCGAGGAACTTTAAGTTTTATTTGAAAATCAGCAAAAACTCCGTATGATAGTTGATCAAAAGAGTTTGAGATATAGTGCTCGACTTGATCGTTTCTATCTTTCAATTACCCAAGATTGAAGAAAGGTGTAAGCCCCAAAAGGTAAGAGGTAATATGGGTAAGTTGAAGCATTAAAAAAGTTTATCTTTTCTGGAGAGAAATTTTGAAAGCATGTGTACTTTTAAGGTGTGATAGCGTTAAAAGAACTCCCCGATCCAAGTAAGTAGTTTAATATAATATCATGTGTCTTGCTAAGAGACTAGCAAGAGGTAAGCTTGGGGAGCTTGTTGACACCTGTTATAGCATAATATTATAAGTTAAATAACATGAAATAAGGGCTCAAGTCAAAGACCAAACATAAGTCTAGGGGTCTAACTAACATAATTCCACGAGTTTTGGTATTCCGTGACTTTCCTGGGGACTTGATAGATAAATGCCGAGAAGAATGGAGAAAGTTCCGAATATACAAGACATATGATGACAAGACTTGACCGTGAAGTAACTCAACCCGAAAAGTGGACTACAACATTCTAGAAGATACCGAGAGGACACCGTAAAAGACGGAAGCCGAGGTGGCAAGCCACCTTGGCGGCCGCCAAGGCCACATAGGCCGCCGCCGTGGGCCACCCCCGTCACCTCTCCTTTCTAGGTCGGTTTACTACCGACTTTGAGGTTGTATCTACACCGTTGTTGAAGGTCGGTTTGATCCAAGGGTTGACGTTCATTGCCAAGTGCTATATAAGAAGACCACCGGTGACCCTGTGGTCGATAACAATTTCATTATCATATTCATTCATCAACTCATACCCATCAAGTCCAGCCAAGTCTAGACCTAAGCCCTAGTTCATACTAGAAGTAGTTACTATCTAGCTAGTTCTAGTTGAAGATCAAGTTCATCTTGAGTTCCCCGATAGTCAAGAAGTAGCAAGGATCATCGTTTTGAGACTTCTCTCTTGTATTCGATCTGTAAGTACTATTATATTTAGAATACAATTGTTATGGCTTTGATCTTAATAATTATTATATTCTTATTGATATGTGTTTATGCTTGCTATGATTATATGTTTAGTTTAGTAAGATTGCTTTTATATTTTATGCATGGAATTGTATAGCATCCATATAGATGATCACTATATGGGTGATAAGCAATGTGTAAACGTGGTGTTTATACAATGTTTATCTCGCAATTGCACCCTATATTCCGGCCGTGTGGTAGATCGCGGGAGTGACAGTCCTGTTGAGTCCTTTGGAATCCACCCTCCGAATGTAGGACTAGTCGAGTTTATTATTACGATAATGATCAAGTTTCGCCCTTGGTTGTTATTGGTAATGCTTGCCATGTGTAGAAGTAATCCAACCTTGCCATGATAGCTAGATGTATTGCAATCGATTGTAGTATTCATTTGACATATATGATTAGGAGTATCTTAGTAATATTCATTCTATTCTTTCTATAACATGCTAATAGCTCGTATGATACTAGTGGCTTATGATGATCTTAGACTTGGATATTTATCATTTATATATTTATCTTTATCCCGTGACTTATCCTCTTGAGTAATGTTAGATGCATATGGCTACTCGCATTGTACAACCGTAAGTGGATCTCATAAATAAATCACAATATAAATCATTAGATATCCTTTTTCTCTACTTTCCATAGACTCCCTTCCCCGTGGTAAAATATAAATACGATACCGGATTACTCCCTGAAGTGCTACAATTGGTATTTCTATCCGTGCGCTTTGCGTATATCATGTTCATTCTTTTATCAAGGCCTTTCAAGAGTACCATGCCTCGCATTTCTTTTGAGCGTTATTGCTAGGGTGACAGACTAGTACGTAGGTAATGCCTAGAAATGAGTGGTATACCTTGAGTACATATCCTGGTGAGATTAACTCCACTATGGATAATAATGCTAAGTTTACATCCCACTACTAACACCGCCTAACTCCGCTTTGTTGGATCATGAGGTTAATCCCATATCCAAGCTAGCATGATTAGATAGATATCCCATATATATTTCTTTCGCCTTCCTAATTGGGATCGTGTAAGAAATATCAACACCGCCCTAGCCGCCCCACGCCGTCACAGCTAGGATCGCGCGCCGCCACGCCACCTCCTCCCTCCCTTCCGATCTATGTCAACCGCCACGCCGAGCCACCCCGACCAAAAACCCTGACAACTGGTATCAAGCTACGCGGACGATCCCCACACCACTGTAATAATGGACACCGCCAAGATGAAGACGCTCTTCGCCAAGTTCACAAACTCTGTCCTGATGCAGATGGATGAGATGACTGCGAAGGTGGGCGACATCAACGTCAATGCGACCAAGGAGAAAGGGAACCTAAGCGCCGACATAGAGATCGCCGCCTAGCTAGCACGCTACATAGTAAGCGGATCGTGACATCCTCCAACAGAAGGCTCATTCCTCCACTACGCCATTCATTGCGGAGATTGTCGTTGATCTTGAAGCCAAGATCTTCTCCCACGCGCCCACATGGGAGACTACAACTTGCATCATCAACTCCAAGGACACCGAGCAAGCCCAACCCTACGACGCCGCCTTCAACGTTGACCAAACCAAATCGATCTGTTTACCGCCATCGACAACCCTTTGGCAGAGACATAGCAACTTCCCTAGCTACCATGCTCAGATTTGTTCATCAACAATGCCACCAAGCCTTTGCTACCGGCTACACCTTACAGCGGCGATGTGGCCAACCTCATCGCCATAAGCAATTTACATAGCAACCTCGCCAACGAGATTGGGGCCAACAACGACCGCCACAAAGATGAATATCCACGTCCTGAGGAGATCCTCAACATCAAGACGATCATTTAATAGGGAATGGAGGTAACATCTGTGTCACAACAAAAACTTTAATTTGCACCCCCTCTGATAATAGCCATAGTGCCCTCAGATGCAGCACCACAACTATCCATGCCGCCATTTTTCGGTGTAGCAAGCCATCCCCAGGTCAGGCTAGTAACCACGCAACCACCACGTGTAGGGTTGCTACCCTCTTTGTCTAGAGATCTATGTACCAATCCAACAGGCTCCCCCACCACCAATCCAATAGCGCCCAACCTCTCACTCAACAACAGCAACAACATCAGCCACACCTCGGCACCAGCTACTGCAATTGGCAGCCATAGAACCTTTGATGCACCACTCGCCACAGCTCAACGACCGTGAATTCACCTCCGTAAGGCAACCTAGACCCCAACAATATGAAAATCAGGTATGACATCCTTCAGCTAATTGAAATAGCAAATCCACCATACATGAACTCGACAGTGAACAATGAGGCAATGGATGGGGAAACACTCTGCCGCTTACATCAACAACTACATCACCCTCCCAAATCTAGGTGTTCTATGAGATGCCTACCAACAAATCAGCATCCACGTTATGCTCATCGACAACTCCTAATGATGCTCGTTCCACAATATGCTATACTTGACTGGCACACCATGTGCCTATCAGATGCCATACTTGGCATCAACGACCTCGGGTGTCTTCGAGAAGATAATTCCTTGCATGACTACATCGACACCATCACCACATACACCCTCTACATCGACTTCTACAATAACCCGCACCAAGAACACCTCTTCATCAGTGATCTTGACAATGTACTCCAAGCGGCTGCTACTCAGCATCCCCCTCAGATGATGGTGACCCCGACCATGTTCCCATGGCACCACCACCACCAGGGATCAACAACCTAGGATATCAATCATTCTGCGTCGACAACGTCTACAATGACACCTCCATCCTCAACGTTGGCAAAAACATCGACGTCATAAGGGGCACACCATGGCTAGCGAGCCTTGGTCGCGTCACTTGGGACTTCACCACCATGGAGCTCTAGCTCTTCCGCCAAGAACTGTTGTAAACCCTAGTCACTTGCCATCAACTCCATACGACAACCATGGTGCTTGCCCTCTCAACACCGCCACCAATGGTACGCATTGAAGGAACCCCCACTATCTCTACATCAAGCAACATATAAGTGCACCGAGCATGTCTACCCACTTCTTCGACCCCAACAACATCATCCTCAACATTCGCCGACAAGCCACCATGGAGTAGCTGGATCTTTGTGCCATAACCATGGCAATCTCGGATGCACGAGCAAGCCAGGCATGGTCCTCTGACGACGGCCTTGTCTTCTTCAATGGATGCTTCCCCCCTTCGGGTCGATAATGTGGTCACTTCTTCGCCAACCTCTACTGCTCACCATTACCCTCAACATCAACAACCATCTAAGCGACTCCACTTCTACGCCAAGAAC
This sequence comes from Hyparrhenia diplandra, assembly GCA_015847255.1. NCBI lineage: Eukaryota > Viridiplantae > Streptophyta > Magnoliopsida > Poales > Poaceae > Hyparrhenia > Hyparrhenia diplandra. The sequence goes on from JADLZK010011813.1 coordinate 118,396, forward strand.
CTCACCCCAGCTCTACATCAACTCTAGCATGGGAATGACAAGAAACCAAACTCCTACACCCTTGGCTACTTCACCTTCGACTATGACTCTTTTGATCTCCAGCAACGGCATCAACAACAAATCAATTGACGACATTCAAAAAGCAAATGACGAGGAGCAGCAGCCCTCAGAGCTACATCGGTACGAGTCGCACCGAAAGCGGAGAAGGGGAGTACTGGCGTAATGCGGGCCATCAATCTTGATAGAATAAACGGACCAACAAGGGGCCCGAGAGGAGGCGCCATCACCACCGCGACATCGGGTTGGGCCCGCTAGTCCAACCTAGAGGGCGCACACGCCCTAGAGAGCGAGGTAGTGCAGCGGCCGCTGCCGCCATAGGTTAGGTTAGATTATTAGTTTAGATTGCTTTCATGTTAAGTCTCCCAGGACTACAAATACAAGGGGCATTGTATCCGTTGAATCTTTAAGAAAGAAATTGTTGAAAGACTTTTTACAATAAAGCTCTCTAGCTCTCAAGCCTCCTCTCTCTCTCTCTCTCTCTCTCCCCTAACCCCTAGCACGCGCCGCCGCCCCCTGCCTCTCGCGCCATCGCCGCCCCCCCTCTCGTCGCTGCCCATGCCGCCACACGCAGCACGTGCTTCCGCCGCCACCCGTCGCCGCCCCACGCCGCCGCCACTCGGCCACACACCGCCGCCACACCACCTCCTCCATCCTTTCCGATCCACGACAGCCGCCACGCCGTGCCCCGGGTCGCAATTCCTAACAGATACACACCGGCTCATGTATTTGTGTCATAGTTGAATACACATATACTTTCCTTTCTTTAATTTATTCGCTTTTGATAATAGACAATAATTAACAATTACTTTTCCATTTCATTAATATTTTTCAACTTTTTTCATTGTACCTTCATGTATTCTCTTGGCACGTGCTTAACTTCAACTCTTATTTACTTTTGGAAATCAAGAAGCTAATCATTTATTGCATATGCTTATATAATATTATATGCGTAGTTGAAAAAATATTAATGAAATGAACATATGCTAAACTTCAACTCTTTGTTTGGCTACTGGCTTACTTTTCTTTTTAGGCTTTAGCTGATTGCATGAAGCTTTTATCATAGTCACTCTATACCGACATGTGTCAAGGAATTGCTTTTTGTACGTCCATTCGCCATACAGGAATATATGTTGCGTGTACACTCTGCTCCATGTGTAGTCTTAATCATCATTTCATTTGCTTTTATCTAGAAACTGACTAGGGACCCGGCTAAAGAGATACTTGAACCACTACCACAGAAACGAATTTTAGAGATGAATCCTGTATTTTTGCAGACATTTTCACTTTGTCTTCAAAACATAGATTTTTGTAGTGTGCATAAGCCTCAACAAAGTGTTCCAGTAAGATCCTTTCCATTTGCCATGCATCCATCAAGTGGTTGATTTCACAGTAGGGTGCAAAACCCTGTGCTTTCTAGAGTACTCTGGGTACCACAAGATCGTGATGAATTCGTCAGACCAACTTGCAACTTCTTTTCATCGCCCCTTTCGTTTCCTGCTACGTGTCCATACTTTCCAATCAGCGCCGGCCCTATACTTTTTAGTACCCGCGGCGAAATCGTCGCCAAGTGCTTTCAAAGTGCCCTCTAGACTATATATATATATATATATATAATGTATATCTTATAATATATTTAAATATAGCATGTCTGGTATCGATTATAATATAAAAACCAATAAATTTGTACTTCTAGAAATAATATGATTACCTTAAAGAATAATAGCTTGTCATAAAAAGATTTGTCGCCGGGCATTTCTTGATGCAAAATCATCAAGGGCGACACCCCTTTGCGATTCAACGAATTCAGCATCACGCTTTTTTCTTATTCCTTTTCTCGAGCACCCGACAATTGTTTCTTGGGGGCCATCTATGCTTTAAGACCTAATCAAATTGCAACTAAAATTACTAAATAAATTACAACTATTAAATAAATTATTTTAAAGAATTAAGAATAATATTTACCTATGGCATATTGGCAGCCGTCAATGAATGGCTCCCTCAGCCCTGTTGGTTGATCGCCGTTTTAACGCCAAGCCGGCCGGGCGGACAGGGACAACGTCGGGCACAAGGCGATCACGCTGGAGGCGATCTGCCGCGTCGCGTGGACTGGATGAGGCGATCAGGATTCAGGAAGTGGAACGGACGAGGGCACGAGGCGAAGGGGCGAAGGCGAATAGGCGATCTGCGTGCTTGTGCGGCGTGGCGGACTGGCGGCGTGGCGATTGGCGAAAAATGCCTAAACTCAAGTCACGAAGGGCACAGCCTGACAGCCGCATAGTTTTTTTTTTTTTTTTTTTTTGATGCCGCTCTCCATCTTGGGCTGTAGTTGGGCTTGGGCACACCGCACACCAATACACCAGGGCTGATCTGCTCGTTCCTTGTGCCCCCTCGTTCTTGTGCCCCCGGCCGTCGCCTCTGTTGCATGGCCTCAGGGCCGGCGCTGTTTCCAATCTGAGAAACATCAGTGCAACCATCCAACAATTCACACATAAACACTTCAAGAAGCAAATCAGTCACAATTTAGAGGTGTACATCAATGACATACCACCTCTGTCCTGAATACAATGCATTTTGCTTTGTCCTGAATCAAACTATTCTAAGTTTGACGAAACTTACGAAAAAAAAGTAATAATATTTATGATGTCAAATGAGCATAATTAGATTTATTACGAGATATATTTTCATAATTTACCTGTTTGAAGTGTTAGATGATAATATTTTTTGCTAGATTTAGTCAAACTTAAACTAAGTTGACTTAGGAAAAACTAAAATGCACTGTATTACATGACGGAGGGAGTAGTGGTCAAGTCCTAAAAGGCCAGACAACTCATAACCAAAATCGAGGAGACCTTCTCATGCCCCTGGGAGAACTAGATGAAACTCAACCCATAGAAGTGTGTCTTCAGGTCCTCTATGGCCTATGGGAAGTTACTCGGGTTCATCGTGTGAGAGCATTGCATTGAAGGTAATCCCAACAGGATGTTAGTTGTCTTGAACATGGAGCAAGTCAGGAGCCTTAATGGAGCCTAGAGGCACGTGGGGTTCCTGGTACCATTTATCTCGCGCCTCAGTGAGTGCAGGATGCCCCTATACAAGTTCCTAAAGAAGTCTAAGCAATTCCAATGGCCGAGAAGGTCTAGCAAGCCCTTGGTCGGCTAAAGCATTTTCTGACCGCTCCACCGGTGTTTGTTTCCCGAGTGAAATGCACCAATGGTCCATTAACTTTTCAACAAGTTTCACTTAGGTTTATCAACTCTCAAAGTGCGTTTTCAGGTCCATAAACAATTTAAGTGGTGCAGCTGCAGTCCGTACCTCTTCGTTTTTAATCCTACGTGGCTGTCCAGAATGGCGATGACATGGCTTTGAAGAAGCACAAGACTTGATATTTTTGCACTCAGGTCCCTGCCTTCTCCCCACCTTTCTTTCTCTCCCGCCTTTCTCTCTCCCAGGACACTCTATTTCCCGTCCCCTTTTCTCTGTGGAGCTCGGCGGCTGCTGATGTCTTGCTCTCTCCCTCAAATCCCACGCAATGGCTTCAGCACACGCATTTCTGCACTGAGGTCCACGCAGTCCAGAGGGTTTCTATTGTGATAATCAAGCAACTGAGCACAACCAAACTAGAGTATTCTATAACATAAAAACATGAGTAATCTTACAATAGAGACTTATCAGTCAATCCATTTGCAGTCTGTAGGTGCTGTGAGAATGAAAGCTAGCTTTTAGAGTTGTTCATGAAGCCTAGCAATCTGAGTTTACAGTTGGTACTGCAAAGACAACAGTTAGAACTGCTATACAAAAGCTAGCAACTAGGACTTCGTGCTATACAAAAGGTAGCAGTTAACAGTTTCTGCTATACAAAATAATGCCTATAGCACGTCATTCTTAAGCCTTCTTCTTTGATGCGGCTGGAACATTCTTCTTTGATGCGGCTGTAGCATTCTTCTTTGATGTGGCTGGACCATTCTTCCTTTCCTTGGTGGTTGTCACGGTGGTAGGAGACATAGGTCTTCCTGCAGGCCTTGTTTGTAATGAAGGTAGAGTCAGGCAGCGGTTGATGGTCATGCTCCCTGCTTTGTGAAGACTGCAATATAGCACACCAAAAAAGATGAATACACTGGTGACGATTGTAGTGGATCTCAACTCTTTCCTTTATATTGTATTCAATGAGTGCCTTCCTAAGGAACTCAACTGATTCAAAAAGCATGCCCACTTTGAATATTGGATTGCTCAAGTCTTGGTCCTTGAATGAACTGAACCTCAAGTTTCCTTCCCCTTCTCCATCAAAGTGTAGCAGCTGTAATTCTTCCTCGTCTATAATCATCACAGGTAGTTTTCCCTTAGCAACCCCTTCATCTGGCACTTAGTCATCTACGCACTGAACAAATACATCGTCATCATCCTCTTTCAATTCATAGTCTGAATCTTTGAATTCATAGTCTGAATCTTTGAAATATGAGTCATCCTCGGTTCCACTATCACTGCCCCAGCCTATTTCCTCTTCTTCTTCATCTATTGTAGGCCCTTCCCTGTTCTGAACAAAATCAGTTAGTTGCATGTCATCCCAGATCAAATCTTTCAATTATCATCATTATCCACATACACTACAAAATTCTTGACTTTGTGCACAAGAGAGGCCATAACAAGTGCATCAGATTCTGATTCTACCAACCTAAGGCCATTTGCTAGTGTCAGTCCAGGCAACAACCAGTGCATTTTGGTTGATGCAGTCTTTGGATAGCGCAACTGTGAGAGTGTGAGACGAAACCTTTTAACTTTGGAGACCATGTCTTTACTTCGCAGTGATCAAACCAACTAATTTTCTCATCGGCATAAGCCCTGTTCTGACCTTCACCTACAAGGAACCCGCCATGATGCAACTCTACAGTGAACTCTTCATCGTCATCCCCTACAGCACAAACCCATAACCAGATAAATAACCCTAAACAGGCAACAAGAAAGGGGGAAATCCAAATCTGAAACCCAAACCATAAAAAGGATGCAATTTCATCAACCACGGTAAGCACAACCTAAGATCTATGGCTTCCAACAACCTAAGAGATAGTTTTTTTTTGGTCACGTTACACCAACAAAAAAGTTACAATACAATAACACTATAAATTGAATAAGTTTTATTTTTTCATGTTGAAAATGAAACGAATTGGAATTTCCCATCCATTCGTCACGTTCCAACAAATAAAAGTTTTTACAAAATCATGTTGTGTCCCATATATATTTTAGTTACAAAACAATGTTACACCAGTGTCATTTTGCATTAGGTACGAAAGTTAAATTCCTATAGTAATTTGTGCTACCTCATTATGTCATGATACATTAGTTTATGACGTGTTGTCAAAAAAAAAAAGTTTGTGACGTTATAAAAACTTACATAAATCTGTATGCGTACCGTGAAATAGGATAAATCTGCACGTGTGTCCATGTTCATGTTTTTTAAAAACTTGAGATCATGTTAGGAAAGTTAGATCATGCATGCATATTAAATATAATAGGAAGATATTTTCCTTATATATCCTATTACTTCTTGGGAGGTAATATTTGATAATTGCCATTATCGACGATCCATAATTATTTAGGTGTACCGTACCAATTCCGTTATCCGACAAGACTCACTCAAAAAGCTACTCTACACCATGCTCATGACCAAATGCAAGTTGTGTCACTACTTCGAAAACCACCTGTCACGGTGGTTTCCTCCGGTGCTCTGGGAGACATCATCAACATCACCTACGTCTCACGCCTTCGTGGCTGCATGGACGGAGGAGCAGACCCCGCATGCTCCGATCAAGCAGGAGTAATGGACAATGTACTTCGATGGCTCTCTGATGCTCGATAACGTTCGGGCATGGAGTTCATCTCATATCTCCGATCGTCAACAAGCTCTGGTACGCCCTTCAGCTCCACTTTCGACAGGCTACCAATAACGCTGCCGACAGTACAAAGCACTCATATCCACAACATATTTGCGTAGTGGCTCCCTTTGGGGCACTCATATCCACAACATGTTTGCGTAGTGGCTCCCCTTTGGGGCACGTCGCCTTAATGTGCATGGGAACTCTGAGCTGGTGATCAACCAACTCATGAAGGAATCAACTTGCCGGGACGAGAAGACGGAATGAGCTCCACAAGCTAGAGGGAAAGTTTGATGGGATCGAACTCCATCACATCCTCGGGCGCAGGCAAGAATATTTTCTTAATGGTTTTCATGGTTATCTTGTGGGGTTTTGTCCTCAAGGATATTCCATTTTGTAGTACTTTGATATATAAAAATCCATCAAATTCCAAATGATCAAGAATAGTTGTTAACGGGTACATGCATGCATGATCGATACACAGCGGCAGAACCACGCCAGAACATCATGTTTGTGAAGCAAAGGTAATTTTTAGAGTAAAAGGGCATAGCCCCTATCTTTAGCGTGTTATATCTTATACTATTACTAATTGAGACTCCAATGGAGGCACCACAATAATCTTACTATTACTTGTTGGAGGCTCCAATTGAGGCACCACATTAATCCTCCAGAGATGCGCTAGAAAAAATCCTTAAAATTCTCACAAAAATTAGAAAGATCTAGTCATCGATTTAATGGACTTTAATCACCATTGATATCAATAGCCATCAGATCTATATTAGGTTTTTCTAAAATTACCCACCTTGCCATTATGAAAATACCCTAAAGTAACCACCTAAACTCATACCTTAATTGCCCACCTTTGCCATTATTAAACATAATGCACTTAGTTGATGATAATTACTCACCATGCATGGCTTATAACACATCTTTTTTTTTTTTTTTGAGAATATAACGCATCTATTGAGAAGAAAAAAAACATGAATATAATCTTCCTCCCATCTTCTCTTTCATGGCATATTAGCGAAGCCCCGCTGCCATTCAAGCCACCAAGCTTTTTCAACCAGAAGACCTAGATTGACCCTTCCATCGTGCTATGCAGAGCTTTTTTGATTTCCTCCCCAGTCACGTCGTACTGCCGCCAGGTCAATTTCTTGGCAGCCCCGGCCCGTGATCGATAACCTATATATGTTGGGTCTTTGCTATGCTGAGTAGCCTTTAATTCGTTGTCTAATCCCCTATTTGAACTTTGGCACACATGTTTGATTTAGTACATCAGCAGGAGCAGCATGCCGGATTTAGCATGCATATGGTCTCATTGACGAACTGATGCTCCGCAGGTACCGACGAGTCCATGAAAGATCGACTTGCGTCATGGAGCTCAGGTCACCACCTCACCTTAGAAAAAGAAGATCAATTTTGATTTCGGACTCTCCACCGCACGATCTGTGATGCATCCAGGTCATAGTTTGAGTCAAGTCTTTTTTTTAGAATATATGCATGCATAAGTCTTTTGACAAGACAAATTACTATGACCTCTAGCAGATATGTTGTGACTGTATGTCTGTACATAAAGTGTCAGGCCGATTCAGTTACATCGACCAAAGACAAAATTCATCACTAATAACACCATATGCACTCATGTATATATCCACTCATGCTTTATATCGAGCCGATGATGATCTATGGCAAATATTCCCCACATGAGTGTGCAGGGTACACGAAATAGATCAACGTCATTGCTACTTGCCAGTGCATTCTTAAAAAATGAAATGACAGTTAAGGAAATATGGTATGCTACCTTTATCCAGATACTCTAGTTAGGCATGTTGTGTGAATATGTCATACCATCACATTGTAGCTAGGTTGTGTAATCATTAACATAAGAAATTAACTATTTTCACCTTTCCAATTCCTAATTGATCTCCTATTGGTGCTTGGACGTATAGGTTTTGATATAACCATAACCAAGATAGAAGATGTGGTAAGTCATATTATTATATTCTATAGCTTTGGTGAACGATGAGATCTTTGTCTACAGTAGTTGGCATGCATTGAGCTGATGCAGGTATCTACTTCAAATTAAAGTAATTTAATATACATAAAGTATGTGGTATATGCTCTAAATAACACGGTTCTACAATTTTTAAATTAAAAATAAGCATGATTATATAATCCACCGTGTCAACCACAAAAACATGTACACATCAATTAGGAGATAAATATTTTTTAATAGTTTATAATGTGTGTAAAAATGTTTATAAAAAGGTGTGTAGAAATGCCCTCATAATAATCCAATGAAATGCAATGTATTATCAATATTTGTAATTATGTAATAGTGCCATGGTGCAAGGTGAAACAACTATTTATACAATAAGAACACGGAGCATAACCTAGGACCTACAATAATTTCAATAAAAAATATGGAAATTGTTAATAGTGTATAACATTATCTCATTAGAAATTTAACTTAACATGTGGATAAAAACAAAGTTGAATTTATAATATAGGTTCACGATGGAACAAAAGTTATGGTACAATAGATCATATTACATTATCTTAGGTTTCCACTAAATAACAAATCCTACAAATTGTAAATATAGGTCTCTAAAAAAGCCTCCATGTTAATCCTTACAAAGGACCACTATAGAAAAGATAATATCTAGAAAGTCTTGCAAAAATTAGAAGCATCTAGCCACCAATTGTGTAGTAATAACGATAGGATCTACGCCCTTTTATAAATAATTACTCACCCCTATGAATGTGTAAATCAATGTGAGGTAACCCATGAATCTTTATTTAAATTATCCACTTGTGCCATTCTGTCATGATCCAGAATTGGGCCAGCCCGAGAGTGGCTAATTGGGCCAAACGCTGATGGCCGCCCGCCCAGAGGCCAGGGGCGCGCAAGGCGGGGGGGAGCCGGCCCGCGCCGCCGCCTTCCTCTCCCGCATACGACTCGAAGTTTGCTTCGTCTTCAAGTTAGGATTATCTTAGGTAATTTTTGGTGTGCAAGGGGCTATCTCATCTATAAGGGAGACCCTTATTAGGAAATAATAAAATAGGAATTGCTTGTAAAAGGTATTCGGTCGTATAAGAAAAACCTTATAGAGATTGCTTAGATTACAAGTCCCACTAGTTGGGCTATATAAGCAAGTGGCATGTAATCTCTAGGGGACAAGCAAGAAAATAAAAATATATCTCCACTTTTCGCCCGAGCCGCCGCCGCCGCCTCCACGCTCGCCCCCCTCCCCCCGCCGCCGCCGCGCTCCAAGGCCGACGCGCCGCCGCCGCCCTCGCCACCGCCGCAATAGTCACCCCATCCTCCTCCTCTCCTCCCAATTCCCCAATTCACGTGTCAACCCGGCCCAATCTAGCCGAATCGACAGTATCTGGTATCCGGAGACCGGGACGATTCCCACCACCCATGGCTTCCGAGATCAAGGAGTTCAACGCGGGCGCTAAAGGCGCTCCTCGACGATTAACCGCGCCGGATCGCCATGCGCCGATGACATCGAGACTTCGCCTCACGCCGGATGGAGTACGTCTTCATCACGTCGAGGACCCCCGCACGTACGACGACACACGCCGGAGTGACAGCCCAGCGGCTGCCGCCGCCGAGGGCATAGGCCGGCCGCCTCTACCCCGGCCGCCGCCCCTCCCCCGCCGCGGGATCCCGCCGATGGCTCCGACCGCTATCCTCCAGCTGGAGGGGAGATGATGGCGTTGCCGGTGACGCCTCGGCGCCATCGACGCGTCACCCTCAACGACACCGCGCAGACCGGGCCGCCTCCTCCTCCCCACCGACACCTACAACCGCGCAGGACACCCCGGCGGAGACGGTGCCAACCGCGGCACCCCTGCCCCACCCCAGCGCCACCCGCGGGGCGCCCCCCCGATCGCGCCACCCGCGGCGCCAGCCCATGGTGCCACCCGCGGCATCACATCCCCCTCGCTACGTCACGCGTCTGCAAGTCCAGGAGTACGATGGCACCAACGACCAGACCTCTGGCCGCAAGTCGGAACTCTTCTTCCAGCTTAACTTGAGATCGCCCCGGCCGACTACGTGAGTTATGCCGCTTTCCACCTCGTTGGTATTGCTGCGATGCGGTTCATGGATCCGTCCAAGACGAACCCTCCGATCAAGTGGGGACGAGTTCACTCACCGCCCACGCCATCACCGGACCGCCCACCTACCTCGACACTTCGGGCGTACGCGCCGCCCTCGTGGAGGCAAGTCGAACGACTACATCGACGCCTTCGAGAACTATGCACTAAGCATGGAACTCGAGGGACAGCGCCACCGTGTCAGACTCTTCGTGGAAGGCCTACGGGAGACGCTTCGCAACACGCTCGAATGGTTCGAGCCTCGTTCGTTGGAGGAGGCCATCGACCTTGCCCGCCGCTACAACGACGACGAGCCAGACGATGCCAACAAGGATGCTGACACCGGCGCCGCAACAGCCGACCGCCGCGAACACCCAGGTGGACTCGACGGCGACATAGCGGCTGCCCTGTGTGACCGCATACCAGGACAACAACGTCTTGCTGTTGCCATGGAAGATATCGAGGGGTCGGCAGCAAGTGTCATGATCACCGAGCCGCAAGTGGGCACAACTACCAACAAGGAGCTCGGGATCATCTCGCCGCCATCGAGCTGGGATCAATCTGCGCTGAGAATGGAGTCTCCGCTACGGCATCGTGAGGTACTTCCACCGCTACTACATCCCCCGCTACTTGAGCTTCTCAGGACTTCTGGCGGGGAGAACGTTCCACTGCACGGCGTAGCAGTGGGCTTCCACCTTCCCAATCGCCCTCGGGAGGATCAGCGTTCCCGGCAAGCGTCCTTCTCCTCCAGGCGCGCCCCGACGAGCGGATCGAGGGTGCCACCGTCCTCCTCTTCAACAACAACGGCGACGTCTTCTTCCGCGATCGACAACATCACGGTTGGCACCCCATGGACAAAGGAGAGGCACTGGGACCCCCGTCAAGACACCTGGGCCGATCTCCTCTACGGCTGCCTCCCTCGACTTGACCTCATCGCCACCCACGTCACTTCGACACGCCCATCGCAGGCAACTTCATGCAAAGGTGACAGTGCCGGCGACTTACACCTACACGTCTCCACCACCGACTCGCCAGATGCTCGAGCTGTCGGGCACCCTCAGCGCCTCCGTCATGCGTCGTGCATGCGCGGAACGTTCCTACGTGCAACCCCCGCCGAGCTTCGTTCCGGCGTCTACTTCGGCAGTTTCCACCTTGACTTCTCCTTCTCCGACAAGGACCCAGCATCCGCGCAACGACGATAACGACGTGCGGCCCTCTCCTCCCTCTACTTCGGGCCTGAAATTGTCGCTTCCTGACGACGTGCCTTTCGCCACCACTGGTGGGTTGGGCTAAGACGTGACGCGCCGCCCTCGTCGAACGGTGGGGAAATGTCATGATCCGAATTGGGCCAGCCCGAGAGTGGCTAATTGGGCCAAACGCGACGGCCGCCGGCCCAGGGGCCAGGGCGCGCGCGCGCAGGGGAGCGTCGGCCCCCGCGCGCCTTCCCTCTCCCCGCACGACTCGAGTTTGCTTCGCCTTCAAGTTAGGATTATCTTAGGTAATTTTTGGTGTGCAAGAGGTTATCTCATCTATAAGGGAGACCCTTATTAGGAAATAATAAAATAGGAATTGCTTGTAAAGGTATTCCGGTCGTATAAGGAAACCTTATAGAGATTGCTTAAATTACAAGTCCCACTAGTCGGGCTATATAAGCAAGAGGCATGTAATCTCTAGGGGACAAGCAAGAAAATAAAAATATATCTCCACTTTCAATTCCGAGCCGCCGTCGCCCTCCACTTCTTCGCGCCAGCCCCCCCTCCCCGGCCGCCCCAAGCGCCTCCAAGGTCCGCCGCCGCCGCCGCCGCCCTCACCACCGCCGCCATAGTCACCCCCATCCTCCTCCTTTCCTCCCATTCCCCATTCACGTGTCAATTCCGGCCCAATCTAGCCGGAACCGACACATTCTATACATAATATATGCAACCCCTTAAATTTACATGTAAACTACCAATTTTGACATTATTAAATATGCATCAAAATTATCAATGTATTGTATTGTAAACCATATATATGTTCTACATTATGCTCATCTATAAATGGCAAAATAATAAAATTTGCACGTCAAATACTTCTGCATAGAGGAGAGATAAAAAAGACATGTGTTAACGTTTGAGTAAGCATGGAAAAAGTTTTCCAACACTAATGTAATTTATATAAATTATTATTTAGACCATTCTATACACCTTATCTTCCTATTATTTGAGATTTCTTAGGTGCAAATAGCCATTATAAGGCTCAAACTTTAATATCCTTTTGCGGCAAGCACATGTATCCATCCTTGATCTCCCATTGAGCTCTAAACTAATCTTAAGCAATGCAGTGACTATTAGACTGTCATTTTACTTAAGAGGCAGTCAATAAGGCTAGTAGTTGAAAACTAAAACTTATTAGATTCGTGATTATAATTAAGATAGATGGAGAATATTTCATTGATTATAATTAAGATAGATGGAGAATATATCGTCGATCAATAATTGATAAGTTTTCTACAATTAACTAGATGTCCCTATTATGTTAGAAAAGAAACAAAGCAGGGTCTGTGGTGAATCCCTCGTGCAAGATTTGGGAGCAAATCGTTACATTCCGGTTGAGTTTGGGTCGATTTTGGGGTCGTCCTTTTCTTTTTTGTCCGTGTCCCTCTCGTTCTTTGTTCTCTCGGCTGCTCGGCGTGGTGCACCAAGCCTCCTACGAGGCCGCCGGTGCCGATCCAGGGCAGCGCCCATGTTCCTTTCTTCGCCACGGCAAAAGGCAAAGGGCCCATCCGTCCGTGGTGCACTACTACGTAATCGTTCATCACTACCGCCGTATCATCGCCGAAATTTAGTCCACCGGCAGCGATGAACCACGCGCGACATGATGATGAACCGCCCGCGCGGGACAAACTAGAACCTCCATGGACTCAACCAATACCGGCGGTGAAGATTTTTTATCTCTACCGGTTCGAATCATTCCCGTGCAAAGGGTCTTGATGGACACGTATCACTCGCGGGTTTGAATTAGAACCGATAGCGATTTGACGATTGACACAACCGGGTTGAATTGCAACCAATAGCGATTTGGGAGGGGAAGCATAATACAATGACAAGGAACAAGTAAAACAAACGACGTAAATGTAAGATTAACACGCATCGATTAACAAACGACCGATCCATTAACAAAAGACACATACCAAATTAAACTGTCATAGAAACGGTGATATAATAAATTAACATAAAAAGAAAGCGGCCTGGCCTAATTAAGCCGCCTTCTTGGCCTTCTTGGCCGCCCGCCGCGGCCTTCTTCCCGGGCGGCCGACTCCATCTCCTCCGGTTTGGCGGTATCCCCTCGGCGAGGGTATCGCCAAGTACTCGACCGGAGGGCGATGATGGACTTCTCCTCGACCGGGTGATTCACCGTTGGCGTGCCAACTTGGTCGGCCAGCCGTTGAGCTTGTTGCGGGCGGCGCCGAGGTGCTGCAGGTGAACTTCTCTCGCCCGGTACTTGGCAGCCATGTCGATCGTCGGCAAGGCCACCGAACCCGGCCATCATGGTAAACGGGGTAGAGATGGGAGTCCGTTTGAGAGCGGAGAGTTGTAGAGCGGACCGGAGACAAAGCGGGTTATGTACGTATAAATAGGACTCACCGCGGTTTTCTAAGACGAGGGAACAAGAGAGAACGCAAATGATACAAAGATTAAGATTGACACGCATAATAAATAATAAACCGATTCAAGGAAACAAAGAGGAACCCAAATTAACGTAAGATAAAGAGATTGTCATGCAAATGATTAACCAACAACCGAATCCTTAGCAAATTAACTACACAGATCATTGTATCTTACACATCCACACAAATCAGACAACAGATAAATTAACATAAAAAAGAAGAGAACCTAGGCCGCCTTCTTGGCCTTCTTGGCCGCCCGCTTGGCCGGCTTCCTGGCGGCCGCCTTCCTGGCCTCCTCCTCCAGTTTGGCCGGTATCCCCGGGCGAGGATATCGCCCAGAGTGGATCCGAGGGCGAGAAGTTGGCCCCTCTCCTCGAGGGGCAGATTCACCTTTGGCAGGCCAATGTCGCCGGCCGTGCCGTTCAGCTTTGGTGAGGGCGGCGCTGAGGCGCTCCACAAATAACTTCATCTCCTCCCGTGGCGGCCATGTCGACGATCGTGGGCGGCGAAGTTCGGCTTTCCCGTGAGAGGGGCACGAAAGAGAAGTTAGTGTTGGATAAATGGGAGGGAGCGGGGTATAAATGTGGCGTTTCCAAAAGACGGTTCCTCGGAAAACGTGAATCCGGCGACCGCCGCGCCCAATGGTCGTCTCCTCGGCACTCAACGGGCGATTGTATTTTCCAAAGCACAACCGACAGTTAATTGTTTGTTTTTGAAAAATTTTACATTGAACAAGTTAAGATTCAAATCAAATTTAAGCGCTATTTAATTTTAATCGCTCTTTGAACTGAAACGAAACAGCTTCAGGGGACGGAGGGAGCAACACACAAAGAATAATATATATAATTTTTATTTTATTAATATATATATAAAAAAACAGAACATATAATAAAAAATGAAAAAAACAAAAAAGAGGAAGGCCGCCGGCCTAGTCCTCGCCCTCCTCCTCCTCCTCCTCAAGGCTGGCCGTCCTTCTGGCCAAGGCCTCGAGGACGATCCCGCCAACCGCCTCCACCTTGGGGGCGAGTGGTTCATCTTATCTTCCAGGGGTGGATCCACCCTTGAAAGAAGACCATGGCCGTCCGCCGGCTCCTTCAAACTTCCTAAAGGCGGGACGGAGACGATCGAGGGTGAAATCCCTCTCAATCATCTCCTAATAGCGGCTCCGACCAGCAAGGTCATCGGCCGCCGCCGCCTAGCCGGGCGGTCGGAAGGTCCATGCAAAGAAGCCCCCGCTTAGGAGAGGGCGGGACGTAGTCGGAGCGGAGCCGGGTCGGCCGTCGGGCGCCTCCACCACCGGTTCCTTGCCTTTGTCCTTCGCCGCCTCCATCTCCTCCCCTGGTGCGCTTGTTGGATCTCGAGCCCGAGGCAGCCATGGCGCTGATGAATGCAAAGAGAATGTGGCCGGATTAGAGAACCGTAAAAAGGATGAACGCCATGATCAGAGTGTGTGCTTAAATAGTGAGTTAGCCGGCTGCTCCACTTCCCCACGATCGAACGCGGCGTCAACCCAACCGCTTGGAATTCCCACGATCGCCGGTTGGAATTCGCGACGATCCCTTTGCTTGGCATCGCGTTTCCCGCGACGCACGGTTGTGCTTCGGAATTCTCGGGCTGCGTTTCCAATGGCGCGCGGGCGACAACACGATCTCCACCTTCATTGATCACCGCCGGGCCCACACATGAACCCGGCAGATGATTAACAAAACGGTGAAACTAATAGTTATATCTGTAAAAAATCGATTTATTGAAATCATTAATTTTATCTCAGCGTTAATGCATTGAGATTTCAACTAACCCCATTCGCCTGCCATGTACACTCCATATTATAAATTTTCATTTTAGTATACGTATATAGGCTGCCGTGTAGGTCATGGCTCGCGGATACGCCACTACTGCAGCCTTGACAATCGTGTTGCTCTAGTATTCACTACCGGTTCCACTTAATTAAACCCACAGTGTCTCTGCTTCCCATGAGAAAAAAGGTTGTGCTCCCTGCTGCTGCGTCGATGCGTTGTATCAATGTCAGTAATAACACTGTCGGGTGCACTTTCAGCACCGGTAGTGATCACATATATCACTGTCGGTGGTCACTACGCGGCAGTGTTATGGAGTATCACTGCCGGGTTAAAACTGAGAACTGGCAGTGTTTTGCTATGTCAACGGGCAAACAGTACGCCCTGATGGCCTGACCCTGCACCATTGTAGGCGGGAGCACCGCTGCTGCCTCGTTCTCCGCATCACGGCCCACGGTGCTTGGTTTATGCCGGTGCCAATTATCCCGGCAAGTGGTCGTCCATATCAGCCGCCGGGGTCCAATTCAAACCGGCAAAGTGATCGGTCATTACCACGGCATCTGGCCTATAAAAACGGCCAGTGCGGCCCTTAGGTTTGCAATTCAATTCTCTTGGTCCTCTTTCTTGATACTCTTGATTCAGTTGCCTGTTCTTCTTCCTCGATCTTCTTTGCTACTCTCCACATACATATCTATGGTCTCTCTATGGGAGAAAGCCCTCCACGTACAGATATCGTTCTTATATATGCATCTTAGGCCACCAAAATGGTTCACAAGAGGTGCTACAAGAGTCTTACTGAAGATTGAGCAGCGCCGAAGGTTAGAACCGCTGTGAGATTCACAGAGCCATCCGGTTCTGTGTGCTTGAAAGGGTGGACAGGTGGATTTACATGTCCATATGAGAGACATGGTATTCTCAGGAGAAGATCATAGCGATTTATAAAATTCGCTTCAATGAAAATCTCCTTTGGTGATCAAAGGAGATTTTCATAGATTAACATGATCTCCTCCTCTGCGAATGCCTATGCATGTCGTCATTGAACTAAGCCACCGCTTGGTCGAGCAAAGAAAATTTGCTTGGCATGTCTCCTCCGCCTCTTTGTGGATTCAATGTAAATCCGAGTTATGCCCTCCTTGTAAGATCGAGCACAAGAAACCTCATAGAGCACCGATGGAACGTCAACAAAGCGCCGATGTGCCTCCAAAATCCCATCAGAATTTCATCGGCAAGAATCACATAACCTTCGGCGTTTTTTTATTTTAAATGTGTTTGTACACTTTGATGAGAACATTGATCTATTCGTGGAAAGGTCTTTGTTATCATACATGTAACTTTTTTTTCAAGGTCTTTGATATCATATATGTAATCGGATATTGTAATCGGTTTGCTCCTCTCTATATATATGTAATCGTGTTCCTTTCCAATGGATGTTTGCATTTATATATCATACGGCTAGCAGATTCATATTTTTTTCGACGCACTTCTTATCTTTCATGGACGAACATAAATATATAAATGCTCTATGTACTAACCGAAAAGTTGGTAAACATCATTGAAACACACAACTCAGTGAAAAAGAAAGGTCCAAGTAATCTCACGGCAGTGAAAGATATTACACTGTCGGTTTGAAATATATCACTGTCGGGTTTTAATAGATCACCGGCAGTGAAAGAGACTACACTACAGGTTTGAAAATAAGAAACCGATAGTGATGAACCTTGTATCGCGTTTATCACCTAGGATTTAGGAACCATGAAGTTTGAGATTTTTTGGCCTCAAACTTTTTCCTCGACGTGCACATGCCATGTGTGAAGGAACCATGAAGTTTGAGATTTTTTTGGATAAGGTTTTGTATTTTTCTCAATTAAATTGAATTTCTACGCGACGACCCCGAGTAATTACAGGTTGAACTGGGGTTACCTACTACAAGAGCCAGGGTGGTGCCAAAACTTTCCACATGGTCTCGTGTGCCCTAGGAGGCAATTCAAGTGTGTAGGTTGCCGCAAAGTTCATAAGTTTGCAAGCTGTAATTAACCTCCTTGTATCGCGTTTATCACCTAGGAAAATCTAATAATAAAAATATCGATCGAGAAAAAACCTAAGATCTTGTGTGGGGGCATAATTTGGGTGTACATGGTTGTAAAAAAAATTCAAGACATTTCTACATTGTGGGAGTATACATGCTTCACAAAGGTACATGACCCCTTTCATCGGAAGCATGACTAGACAATTACATCCATAAGCTTTGCTGGGTCATCTTCGTTCCGGTGTCGTCTCCGCCTCAAACTTTTTCATAGACGTGCACATGCCATGTGTGAAAGAACCACGATGTTTGACATTTCTCGGCCTCAAACTAGGGTTTACCCACTAACAGAGCCAGAGTGGTGCCAAAATATCTACGCGACGAGAGTAATTACAGGTTGAACTAGGATTAAACATGCTTCACAAGAGCATTACATTTAATTGATAGTTCAACACGATACAATAAGCAAAGTGTACAAACACATTAAGAAATAACCACCTCAAAAACACCCTTCTAGCACCTATGCCCGAGGTGGTTACAATGCTACCCGTTATTCTTACATGAGTTGAGGCGGATAGGAGACCCCTGTGAAGAACCAATGTCTCTCCGTGTCGGCAGAGGCCCGACAGAGACGGGGCTCATCTCCGAGCGAGGAGCACAAGAATGCATGCTACTCGGCTCCTGCTTACCGTCTTGATCCGGAGGTCCGTGCAACAATGGCGTTGCACGAGCATCACACCCAGCTTCTGCAAGCAACGTTGTAGCTTAATCTTCAAAAACACCCTTCTAGTACCTGTTGTATACACTGTCTACCCATAATAAAATGTTTATGTGAGGGCTTTCTCCCAGATAGAGGCCATATATGTGGATAGGAAAATGGGCAAATAACAGAAGAGGTCAGCCGGCGCACAATTCGCCATACATGGCTCTCTGCGCGGGGCTGTTTTATAGGTGGTGGTAGGTAGGATTGAGCGGTGGTAGGTGGCAATAGTGTGATCTTATCATCGTGAGCGGTGGTAGGTGGCAACAGTGTCTGATCTTACTGTCGGGTCAACCGACGTTTAGACCCGGCAGTGAACCTTTGATGTAACACTGCCGGTGACACTGCTCAACCGGCAGTGATTAACTATAGATATGGGCGCGAGGTGAAAAAATTTGACAAGTCATTTGAACACCGCGCCATCTTTTCCAAACCTCGACGATATATATTGGCCGGGCGCGACGATATGAAATTTTCCCAGGTCATTTCAACCCCGCGCCCCATTCGTTTCCCCCACCAACGCCGCCGACGGAGCACCACCACCACACACACACGTCAGTCGTCCGTCGCCCCCCTACAGCGCCCCCGCCGTTCTCATCTTCTCCGACGTCCCCAACACGCGCCGCCATCCTACACCCTTCCACGGCGAGAACTAATTAGCCATTTAGCTCTTCGAGATTTTGCCTATGAGAATGAGACCTATTCGCCGTTGTTCTCGCCCGCCCGCCCGCTTGTTCTTTCTCCACATCGACGGGGGACCGCCGCTACACCGCTCCGCCGTCGCGACCTCACGCCGTCCCCGTCTAGGCCCGATGCCGCACTGCCGCGACCTCGAACTCCTCGATTCCGCGGAGCAATGCCCCGTCCACGCCCCGCTTCCTTCTAGGACGCCTGCGTCTCGCACCGCCGAGACAAGACAGAGCGCCGCGGACCACACCGGAAGCTTCGGTGAGTGCGTCGGTCACTTTGCCTTTGAGTTGTTTGTTGAAATGCCCGTGTTGATAAATCCAACCTGCTATTTCCCTTTTCTATTTAGATTTTGCTTTCAAACAGTTCAGGATCCTTATATAGTAGCAAATGTTTTTTAATTGGTCTACGGTGAACAAATTAGATGTAAACATTGTGGTCATTTACAGCATGATTGAAGACATACTAATGCTCGAAGTGTGATTGCAATGAGATAGATGTTGAAATTGATGAGTTTTGTGGTGTTAAAAATCTTACTGTACAACATTTCTAAATGACATAGCATTAACATCCTATTTTGGTTGCATGTATAGGCAAACCATAGCGTGGTATGTTGTGCATGTTGGTCAAGTGCCAGGGATCTATCGAACCTAGGAAGATTGCTCGTTTCAAGTCTCGGCTACCCCGGTAATTGTTACAAATAATACAAGACGGAAGTTGAAGCTTTCGGGGCCTACTATGGTGAAAACTTTGACTATCAACTAGCCCTAGAGATTGATGAGAAGCCTCTCTCCATAGATATGAAGATTAGGAGAATTGCGACTAGGCCAATTCAAGATTTCTTGATTTTAGTTATGCCCATTGTGATTGTTTTCCTTATTTGGAAGTTGATGTCCTAGGCTCAATTTCGTAGAACATTAGGTGGAGTTAGTT
Organism: Hyparrhenia diplandra; assembly: GCA_015847255.1. Classification (NCBI taxonomy): domain Eukaryota; kingdom Viridiplantae; phylum Streptophyta; class Magnoliopsida; order Poales; family Poaceae; genus Hyparrhenia; species Hyparrhenia diplandra. The sequence continues at coordinate 138,275 of JADLZK010011813.1, forward strand.
GTATGTAACCTTTGAACCATGGTTTTGTCGATTTTAATGTATATATGATGCTTTGATGGGTTTAAAAATAGCTGATTTCCTCGAATAAATTCAAAAAATTTTAAAAATTTAAAACAAAAACGTCGGGTGGCATGGGCTGACGGTGAATGAGAAACAAACCTGTAGTGTAACTATACCAAACACAATCGGTTTGAATTACAAACCGTCATCGACAACGAAAACATCACTGTCGGCTGCATTAACCAACCGATAGTCTCCACTCTAATAACGTTTGTTGACGTCTCTTAACGTCGCAGAAGAATCCGCAAGCGCATGAATTGTCGTTGTAGCTTTCACCCGGAAATATTCAGGGGTATCGTATTTTCCATTGGGGAACAGGTGTACTCTCTCCTAACTAGTTCGCCCAAGGACACAAGGGGAGAGGAGAGGCCTATTTATACACAAGGGAGAGGGGCTAAAAGACCACACTACCCCTAAACCGACCTTGGCAAAGCACGTCTAGGTACATTGAACCGGCCGATCCACCGGCGCATCGCCCTCCATAGGAGTTAATGTGCCGCCTCGCCAAACCTGGGCTCGAACCGCCTCTCGGGATGGGTGCGGGCGCACCTTGGGGTGTGGCCGCACCCCCGGCTGGGCTCGGCAAAATCCAGGCTTCGCAGGGGTGGCATTGTTGGGCCTGAAAACTCTGCTGGAGGTGTTTGCTCGGCCCAACTCTAGCGTTTTGGTCCATTTTACCTCCGGGCTTGTAATCTTCTGAAGTACGCTTTCCAGGGTTGCGCCTTTTGGTCGTATTTCCACCTGTTTTATTATAAATCCTACAAAATACATTTGGAACACTACAAGTGGAAATATGGGAGTAATAAATGTATATGAGTATGATAATGTATAGTTTCACCCCCTTTATGGTAGAATGTTGACGTTAAAAATGTGTCGTTAGTGACCGTCAACAAACTCCCCCAAGCTTACCCTTTGCGCGTCCTCGAGCAAAAGATAAGTACTTGGTTGTTGATCAGGAGTTGCTACTATGCCGATTACATCTCACCTGTGCCAGGGTTATAACAAAAAGTTCTACTAAAGTTTGAATAAAATGGCACGTCTTTACTCACCCTTTATTACCTTTCATCGCTGCGGGCTTTTTAGTTGTCTCGAGTCTTGGGCGATCGCCAAATAGAACGGTTATAATAGAAATACTACTCATTCATTCTTTTGATCAACTTTTTTCATCCGGGATTATTTATTAAATTATATTTGTTTTTCAAGAAAGTTTGGGCTTATTACTATATATTGTTTTTTTTTTGGAGAGGTGGGCTCTACTCGCCCTAGACTTTTGTCTTTTATTTCCTCTCTTTCTTTCTTTTTCTTATTTTTGGAGATGTGGGCTCTACTCGCCCTCGGACACGTGCCCATTTTTCATCTCTTTTTTCTCTCTCTCTCTCTCTTTTAGCATAGCCCATATCTTTCTCTTTTCTTCAAATTAGATTCCGGGATGTCAAGTTTCTCTCTTGAACGAAATCATAGCAAATCTATTTGTACCATATCATATTGGGCAACAACTTAGACTGGATAGAGCTTATGCAACCCACATGAATCAGGTTTTTTTCAAGATGAGTTTTAAGACTTAGCCACTAAACTCAAACTTTAGAGAAATTCAAGTTATAAACTAGGCACATGCAAAACATAAGACAGAGCAACTATTCATCATTTCAACAAGGGACTAAGACTAAACATTTTCATAGCTCATATGTATAGGAATGGAGTTTTGTCTCCCCCCTTTTTTTTAGCATAACTCATCATTTCATAAGATAGAGAATATAATCAAAATGTGAGATACACGTTAACTTTCTTGGAGTCCTCCCCAAGCTAGCTCTTTACTTACCTTTCATGGTTGTGCTAGCTTGTGCGCGCAATGATTTGAGTTGTGATTGGTCGCGTAGTTGGAGGCTCCCCCAAGCTTGTCTTTTGATGTCATCACAAAAACAGGACAAAGAACTTGGGGTTGAAAGGTATATCTCCTCTTCTCTCATTTCTCCTCCTTCTATTCTCTCCTCTTTTTTTTTATTATTATTATTGTGAGATGTGAGAGCGAGAGTTTTGCACAAACCACCGTTTGAAGAGGAAGGAGTTAATGGTAGTTGTTCGCCTCGTCCTTCTCTATCGTGAACTGCTTTCGATGATTGTGCATTGTGTTGGGGAGATCTCAGAAGTTTGTTCATTGTGTTGGGAGATCTCCCCACACTTGGTCTTGTACCTGGTCTTATTTGAAAGCAAGAAAACAAAACAAAAGAAGAAAAACACATGGCTCTACCGGTATGAACATAGTGGAGCCTTTATTGTGAGAACTTTATTTTATTTATTTATTTATTTTTATTTGTTCACAACAAAGCATCACTCAAGCAAGGCTAATCATAAAGAAGCGGTGTAAGCATAGCCTTGATTTATCTCCAACATAAGATACTCTCATAGATTATGACAACAAAGCTCTAAGTTCATTAACCAAACTCTAACACCATGTCAAGGTTTGATTAAAGGAGATCATTTTTAACCTAAGCACCACGCTTAATTTAAAAAGATCTATGGATGTAACTCATGAGCGCTCATGCGAAAAACACCCAAACCGAGCATATGACATAATCATGAGAAGCATAAAGTTTTGGTTCTATGGAGACAAAAATGAGTGAAGAATGTTGGTGAACATTTATTTCCCTTGCATACCGGATGAACTTACCGGCAAAAGATCTACGGATGAAGTATCAAAAGTTGTTGCCGGTTTTGCGTGATGGCCCTGCCTGTGTGCACCTCAAGGCTAGGCCACACACACGTGTGTATGGGCCATGGGTCTTGATGGTAGCAAGCAAAGGATGAGAGACAAACCCGTCTTGCTTGTGGAAGCAATGATGAGTGGAGTCAGGCAAGCACTTTGGTATGTACCTTGACCATGCGGGGCCAACTCCGCTCCTCTCTTCTTCTTATTATTTTTTTCTATATATATGTATATATATTTTTTTTCAACAACACTCTCTTTTTTTTTTCTACTTCTTTTTTTTTTCTTTTTCAATCCTTTTTCTCCTTTTTTTTTTCTATATTTCTCTCTTTTTTTTTTTTTTATAACTCTTTTTGTTTTTCTTTTTTTTTCAAAGCGAGGGGTGACATCATTTTTTTTTTCACCATCATTTTTTTTGTATGAAGCCTTGGTGTATGGAATTTGAGAGTCTCACCATCTTCCCCCACACTTGGACTTTTGTGCAAAAGTCAAGTGTGCAAAGTATGGGTCTCCTTTTGAGTGTGTTCCTCCATCCATGAGCATCAAAGTTTTTTTTTTTTTTTTTTGATGTCAGCCCCATGTTTTCAAGCATCGCATGCCTCTTTTGATCTTCTTAATCGATCTCCACCTGAAATGGTTAGCGACAAGAATACCCGAAGGTGCATACTAACTTGATAACATGCTCTTGCTTTTATTAATAAGAGAAAGAGAAAAACTTCTTGTGCTCCTTTTCTTTTATGAAAACAACAAGAGAGAATTATTCATCTTTTTTTATGTCATGTCCGGGTTATCTCCTGGGGTGCTTTGTTTATGGTCGTAAGCTTGACCGTGGGAATTCATCTTGCGGCATATGAAAGGTGGTGAAGTTCCCAACCTCACCACTAAGAAGTTTAGCGTTAAGCTTAAGCCGCAAGGTTAGCCATCGTGCCACTACGAGATCGGCAATACTTATGACGACGAAGACATCCACAACCGTCCTCTTGAAAAGTTTGTGAACGAGGATTAAGAGAAGGTTGGGGTCCTCGTGAGGGGCATGTGGTCGGGAAGCAAGACAACTCTAGAGATCCAAAAAGGTGAGCATGAAATGTGAGGGATCTCAAAGGAAGACTTTTCATGCTCCTTAGCGGTTTCTATATCGGTCTCTAGAGTTGGTGCTTCGTGCATGTCCATGGCGCATGAGGTTTTATCCTCACAAGATGTGTCATGAAGAATGAACCTTGAATCTCGACCATTGCCAAGAACAACGTTTTGTTGGCCAGAGGGACATGTCTTGTGTTCGAGTGAGGGCGACAGGTGCTTCGTTTCACTAAGATGCGAAAGCAACTTAGGTGAATCGAATGGAGTTATGAACTCCGCCTCCTCGAACAGGTTTTGGCTGGGAAGATGCTTCACCTTTGGGATTTTTCGGTGAGAGGCACAAGCATTCTTTCCCAACGTATCATCATGGCTCTCCTCTAAAGGTTTTTCATGAAAAAGCTTTTCGAGAGGGTAGCCTATGAGAAGATCAAAGTCGAGGATATGATAGATGTAGAAGTCTAAGTGAACCTCGGTTTCATGAATTTTTATTGGCACGGCCCTAGCAATCCCACAACATGCAAAGATGAGTCCGAATTGACCCTTAAAGAGTCTATCGGTCGAGGCTAGCGGCATATTACCCAAAAGGGTTTCCGCAAGATATTGCGACATGATATTTGCCTCGGTTGTTGGGTTGTGTAGGGCATCTAAGGAATTTCCTCGTAATGAACAAGATATAGTCGCGGAAGGTGAAAGAATCTGAATTGCTTCAGAAGAACGTTTCACCTCCATTAACCATTCTTTTGAAGGTTTCATGTTAGAGGAAGTTTCCTTAGAAGGAGCTTTGCTCCATTTGCTCCATTCGTGCCATAGAAGGTTCAAGGTTCTCCCATGATCCTCGAATTTGATCGGGAACTCCGAAGGATAAAGCATCCCTTTCTTCGGTGTTCCCTGGTTCGGGTGAGGGCTAAACAATCGGTTCTATTGGTGATACGTGGTATGGTTCGACTGATGAGGGCTTCTCAAAACTTGACATGCCCTTGTTGTCGAGGGGAGTAGGTTCTACAACGGGAGAAGCATGCTTCTCTAGGATGTGATTTAGGATTCTCCTCTGTTCCGTTGTAGGTTTGCGTGAAAAGCGACCCTCCGACGGTCATGTCAAGGCATAGGGCAGCATCTATGTCAAGACCCGAACAAAAAGATATGCAAAAGCACACTATCGGGAAATGACAAGTCTGGGCTATCATTTATTAACATTGCAAACCTAGCCCAAGCTGCACCTATGGACTCCTTCTCATCCCGCTCGAAATCGAGGATTGCCCTTGGTAGGGTGTTGATGGGGAAAAATGCTAGACAAAAATTGTCTTTGAGTTCTTTCCAATCCCCATTCAAACTTCCTACGACATTAGTGTACCATTGTTCTGCTCTCACTTTGAGGGAAAACGGAAACAACTTCCACATGAGAGTTTCTTGTGTCATGCCAGGAACGCTTAGGCATGTACATATCTCCTTGAAATCTCGGAGGTGACTACAAGGGTTTTCGGTGTGGTAGCTAGAGAAGGGATCCGCCCGAACAATGGATTTCAAATATGGGTGGAGTTCATAGCCGGATGAAAATTTTGGTTTTGAAAAAGATTGTGGCTCGTGAACTCCTCCATTGAAAGCGTAAGGATTTTCAAAATGAGTGGGCTTCATTTTGGAAAAGGAAAATTGAAATAACTATTTTGATTTTTTTTTTATAGATAGATACGAGGACTCACTAGGTTCGAAGATAATAGCAACCGTTCCCCGGCAACAGCACCAGAAAGCTTGTTGACGTTTCTTAACGTCGCAGAAGAATCCGCAAGCGTACAGAATTGTCGTTGTAGCTTTCACCCGGAAATATTCAAGGTATCGTATTTTCCACGGGGGAACGGATGTACTCTCTCCTAACTAGTTCGCCCAAGGACACACACGGCCAAAGATGGGGAGGATTAGCGAGAAGGATCCCTACACCTTTAGTGTCTATGGTTAGCCAGTCTCCAGAGCTACTTGTTCACTTCGGGCACCGGCCCTCGCCCAAACCGGGCAGAGTTCGGCAATTAGCTCTACGTCACACCCAAACGTGGAGGGATTACAAGGGACGGACAAGGCTATCACGACCCTGCCGCCTACCCTCACGACCGTGGGGTGCTTTGCAAAAGATAGAAAACCACTAGCCCAAACACCACGTCTACGCTAGTGATTATTACTCTAGTGTTTGCCAGGTTCCCCAGTCAAAGGGTTCCACCACTAGAGTCCCGACCCGAGGGTATAACTATCGATCCCGCAAACAAGTAGATAAATCGTGGATAAACAAAAGACAATAAAGATTATCAGAACCGTGGAAGCTTACTTAGCCAAGATCCCGTGAAGGAGCCAAAGCCCGAATCCACCGAGGTACAAGGTTGGGGAGACACCGACAAGTCCGGCGCTTCCCCGCTCTCAGCCCTTCACATCTCTCCTCCGCCGATCACTCTACTACCACTAGCTAGGGCCTAAGCCCATTGGAGTGTTGCCCAAGAGTAGAGGGGAGAGTCCTCTTAGAGGAGAGGGAGAGACTCTTCCTTGGAATGGTGTGTGTTGAGAGGGGGAGAGGAGAGGCCTATTTATACACAAGGGAGAGGGGGCTAAAAGACCACACTACCCCTAAACCGACCTTGGCAGACGTCTTGGTACATTGAACCGGCCGATCCACCAACAAGACCGCCCTCCATAGGAGTTAATGTGCCGCCTCGCCAAACCCGGGCTCGAACCACCTCGGGATGGGTGCGGGCGCACCTTGGGGTGCGGCCGCACCCCCGGCTCGGCAAAATCCAGGCTTCGGCAGGGGTGGCATTGTTGGACCTGAAAAAGTCTGGCCGGCGGTGTTTGCTCGGCCCAACTCGGCGTTTTGGTCCATTTTACCTCCGGGCTTGTAATCTTCAAGTACGCTTTCGTGGGGTTGCGCCTTTTCGTCATATTTCCACTGTTTTTATTATAAATCCTACAAAATACATTTGGAACACTACAAATGGAAATATCGGAGTAATAAATGTATATGAGTATGATAATGTATAGTTTCACCCCTTTATGGTAGAATGTTGACGTTAAAAATGTGTCGTTAGTGACCGTCAACAACGTTGTCGGGTTGAAATCAGCCGACACGGTGTTCACGTAAAGTTCACCGACGGGTCCAAAGTAAACCGACATTGTTAGCTCTTCGATACACCGTCGGCTCAATCTAACCCGATAGTGTTATCCCCACGTTCTATTGGTTCATTAAAGCCCGATAAAGTGCTCCCAATATCAACTCGGCCGGTGACTTCGAACCTGCATTGCTTGATAAAAATGCCGCTCGGTCGTGGAACACCCGACAAGTGTTCGTGGCGATCTTGCGCCCGATTCGATATCAAACCGGCAGTCTCTCCTCGCATCACCGCCGGTGTTTTGACCCGGTAGTGTTTCTAACCCCACATCACTACCGCTATGGTTCTTCGGTTCGCTTTTCGCAAAGTGAAGGGGGGTTGGAGCCCGGCAATGATGGACAATTACGTAGTAGTGGTGCGTCGTCCGATTCACGGCGCCCTATAGGTTTCCTTTCCTTTGGCTATGCGGATGCGATGCCCTATGCAGCAGTGTGCGCGGATAAGGATGGAAACGGTCGGGTTCGGATCGGGTGGAGTCTCGGTGCACCCAAAATTGAAACCCGAAGTCCAAACTGAACCCGAATCCGATTCGGGTGGAAATCCAAAACCAAAATCAAACCCACGACCCGAACGAAACCCGAATGGATAACCGAAAACTGCAATATATATACACATATTCACATGTATAAATATTTTTAATTTTTAATAAATATTTTCATGAGTCAAATTTGAATAACTTAAATAATCTAAGTAAACAAGTTATTATTAACATATTATAAATATGAGTTTAAATGTCAAATAATTTATTTTCGGATATCCATTGGATATCCACAAGTGAAAAACTAAAGCCAAACCCAAACCCGAACCTCGAATACCGTGGGCGAAAAATCAGCACCAAACCCGAAAAGTCGAAAACCCGAAACTTGCGGATACCCGCTCCAAACCCGATCCGTTGCCATCCTTATGCACGGAGCAGGTGGTTAGCGGGCAGGGCTACCGGCTCCACGTGCCGGGCCATGAAGGTCAACACAAACATAAACACGTCACGGCGTCACCCACCCTTTACTTACCTTCACCTATAGGCCTTGTTTAGTTCCACTCCAAGTTTTGATTTTTACACTCTCTCTCCATCACATCAATTTTTGGACACGTAAACGGAGCAAAGAATTGTAGGTAATAAATAACTAATTACACAATTTTGTTGTAAATCACGAGATAAATCTTTTGAGCTTAGTTAATCCATGATTGGACAATATTTACCACAAACAAACAAAACGTGCTATAGTGTCGAAGTTACAAAATTTCTAACTTCCGGATGGAATTAAACAAGGCCCAAGTCTACGACGACGAAGACTCGGCTCAGCAAATTTCTCCCCAAACTTTTGTCATGTACTCACTCCTAGCCGTAAAACCGAGAGCTCGACCTTGTTTAGTTCCCACCAAAATTTCAAGTTTTTTCACTCTCTCTCCATCACATCAATTTTTGGACCCATACATGGAGCACTAAATGTAGCTAAAAAAAAAAATACTAATTACACAATTTGTCTATAATTTGCGAGACAAATATTTTGAGTCTAGTTAGTCCATGATTGGACAACTAATGGATGCATGGGCAAGTAAGGAATGATGCTGCATTGTCTATCGAGAAAGTTGGACATGCATGCCATCTTGTGATGCCATGATGCAGGACACAAGCAAAGGAACAGAGGAAGACACTGCTTTTGTCCTCATCAGTCAGGGAATAAAGGAAAAGGTAAAGAAACACGTGGTATTGTGTTGGAGACGAGATGCCGCCAATTACCGACAACTTTAGTTTAACTGAAAACACTTGTCAACCTACTAATGGATTATGTGTGGGTAAACTGCTTTCCAAGTGGAATTTAAAACATGCTGGCATTGGAAGAGTTAAATAGAGTAGAAATTGACATAAAGGCAGCAGCTATATTTGTTGAAGAAATTGGTGATCTAACCAAGATGAGGCATCTGGGTACAGTATTATTTTATGCTAGGGGAATTCCCGCGTTGCAGCGGGTATACAAAAGTAAATTTAATCTAGCTAAGAGAAATTTAAAAATAATTTTAATAATAAACTAAAGAAAAGACATCATCTTAATCTTGAATATGTTGAAAAGCTATAGAAAATGTGCACGACGCCGATGAAAGGTTTTGAAGATACTATTGATGGCAGTATTAACTAAAGGTTGCTAAAATATGAAAGACAATATATAGGTACACTGAAATTAAAGTTTGATATGATGCTATATTTTCAAGATATTATCAATATTCGTATCACATGTTTGGCTGTTTAGTCTCCCTTTGGATTGCTGGATGGGTATAGGATAGGAATATGAAAATCTCAGGAAACGTGTTGGCAGCTATTCGATTCCTACAGGACTGAAACCATAGGAACCATCAAACAGAGCACATGTGTGCGTTATTCCTTCCAAATTCAGTAGATATAATTTGCTGCCACTACTATGAAGCTACTACATTTCAGTTTTTTTTTCCCGACTGATCTCCTGATGGGCTTTGGTTGGATCCGGGAGAAACAAAGGAACCAAAAAAAAAAGCCCACGACCCTCTTCATTCCCCATGCCCCTCTTTCCTTCCCGAACACACACGCGCGAACGGCCGTTGGCAGACAGCGACCAGCGCGCTCCTCTTCCTTGCCAGCGCCGGCCATGGCAGATCCGCCGGATCCGGCACCGGTGGCCACAGATCCGCCATGGCCCGCGTCGCCGCTCGAAAGTGGCGGCGGGTCCGGCTCCGTTCTCCGGTGCGTCTAGCGGCCGGATCTCGAGGAGGAGGCGATGGAGCGGCGGGATTCGTGGCAACAAAGTGGAGGGCGTCGGCGGTCTCGGAGGAGGCGATGGAGCTACGGCGGCGTGGGGTGACCGAGAGGGAGACGACGAGGGCAGGCCCGCGCCCCTCTCTCTCTCTCTCTCTCTCTCTCTCTCGCCACTACAGGGCGGCACCCCTTTGCTGCTCTCGGTTTTTTTTTTTTTTTTTTTTTTTTTTTTTTTTTTTTTTTTGCGACGTGGGAACATTATATTAAAAGAGTACACGGTACATCCGGACTTTTACAGAATGCTCCCTAAACAAACTAGAAGTCCCAACAAAGACCCTAGACAATTCTATTCGGTGCCGGTGTCGCCGCCTCCACCGTCGGTTACTTCCACCGGAAGCAAGGTTAAATCTTCATGCCGGCATGGATCCTCAAGGTTGAGTTTTCTACATGACCCGGACCACCATCCACGCCATATCGATGAATCGCGAAGGAGCAAAGCGTGGAGGAGGAAGAAGAACCGATCCGTGGTCGCGACCTCCGTAGTCGACGTCGTCGCCGGTGAAAAATAAAACTCCCCATGTAAACATGATGAATTTAGCGCCGCCGATTACGTCATCGAACTCATCGTCGTCACCTTCACCAGATTTGTCATGGGAGAACACAAATCCACCCGACATCCAGATAGATATCGTTGGAAAACTAAATCTCCCTAGCCCACCGCCATGGCTGTATAGAACCAAAGCGAGGCGAGGCCGATGGTGCGCTGCCGCCCAAGGGCGGCGCGGCAGGCCCCATGCGTGGTGACGGGTCCTACCGGCGTTCTCCTCGTCGTCATCCCACTCGCTCCTCCTCCGCCCTGCTCTTCCACGCGACACGGCGGTAGCTCATAGGCCATGGGGAAACATACTCCTCCTACTCAAATTGTCTCTAGTTAACACCTTGTTTTTGGAAAGCAACCACAAAAAGAACTGAACTCTAGGAGTTATTTTAAGTTCCAAACAATAGGAACATGAACAGGCACAATGCCCCTATGATTGACAATTTTATACAAAGATTGAGAAGAGTAAATGCCATTGGAATTAAATTGCCAGATCAGAGTATCCTCATCCTCAGGAAAGGTAATGGCTGATGCTTACTGAACAGTCTCTAACCACATGTTCATGAGCCTGTGATCTACCCCTCTCCTAAAGGTTCACTTGAGGTCTACTCCATCCCAGAAATCAGTTGTTGTACTTGCTTTTTCATTATCTAGAACATATAGCTCCCAGAATTGAATTGCTAGACAAGAATGCCCAAGCCAGTTATCTTCCCAAAATTTTACTTTTTTACGATTACCTATCTTCCATTTATAACCAAGATATGCAGCCTTAGCTGCCCAAACCACACCTTTGAAGAACTGGGAAGTGCCATCTGTTTTTGGATTGCAGGTATTATATTTATGATCTACGAACTGTTCCTAGAGTTTGTGTTGATCAATGTTATACCTCTTAATCCAAGAGGCCAAAAGACTAATATTCAGGTCCCTCAAACTAGGGATATACCTAACCCACTATAATCCTTAAGCATTGACACACTCTCCCAATTCGCTAGATGAATTCTGTGCTGATTTTCATTACCACTCCAAAGACAATGAAACAAAGGTAAATCTTACCCCCAAAGGTCCCAAACAGACCAATCTGAACAAAAAGTAGTCTCACACGGTACGTATGTATTACATTGCATTATTACACATCAAAAAACAAAGAAAAGAAGAACCAACGAAAGGTGCTCTACTGCACACAGGCAGTGAGGCACCCAACCAAACGCGGCAATGACTAATTACAATAGTTCAGTCACAGGAAACACAAATATATGGTGTTGAAGATGAAATTGCTATTGCTCGCTGACCTTGCTTCTCCATTATGGTGGCAGCCAGTTATCCCGAGCTAGAGGCCGTACAATGAACATGGTCGTCGCTGGCGTAGAAGGCTTCGTCCTCAATCAGGCCGACGGTGACCGGCTGGCACGTGTATTTCTGCTGCACCGTTTTCCCTTGCTTCCCGAGTGGGTAGGAGGTGACGCTCGAGGTCACCACCACCCGGACGCTGAACCTTGTCGCCAAGTTGTAGTTCTCCCAGATGTAGCCGGTGTCTGTGTTGTTGAGCCGTTTCGGCAGCGTGACCGTGGTCTGTGGCGGCACAGTGAAGTTGGCCACAGTCACGTTGCCAATTTGCCCGTGCGGGGGAAACATGTCGATGAGGCTCACGCGAGTGTCGTTGCAGTCGATCTTGGTGCGGCCGCCGGGGTTGTTGGCGATGAGGATGACGCGAAGATTTGTCCGGTCCGCCTTCTTGAATGTAACCTGAGTAGGCTGATCACGAGTCTTACCGGAAGGTCCGGAACACCCAAGGAAGCAGTTCTTGGGAAGTGGTATGACGGTTGGTGCAAGTTCCGAATCGGAAGTCTCTACAGTGGATACGGGTAGGTCGTCATCATCAGAGAGCAGGGCTCGACGATGACTGAGCTTGGCTGCAGCTGTCACCTGTTCTGCTACCTTGTTAACAGAGCTTGTCGCAGGCGTATGGGTCCAAAGGGTGTCGGCGCTGATGTAGCCTTTGTTGACGGAGAGGCCTATGTCTTCGGGGCGGAGCACGGCGTGGATCGACAACGCGATCACGGTGATGGTGAGCACGGTTACCATGGCAGCTACCGCGTAGCGCACCACGGCCAGGCATCCGAATCTTGTGTGCTCGCCATCGTCGTCGCTACCTGCAATAATATATTTTATGTCACTCATCTTGTGCACTTCTCTCTCTCAACTGTGACTATGAGTGAGTAATGGACAGTGGATCGGAGGAAGAAGATGGGTGTACTTATGCAAACCCATGAGGCAGGCCTTCCTGAGTGTGGTTGGGAGTATAGCAGCACTACTCTAGCCGAGCTTATCACTGCCGGTGCTTAACCCCCATCAGTGCGGTTTAAAAATCCGGCAGTGAGCAACCGGCAGTGATGTCAGACAACACTGCCCGCTTGTGACACCGGCCGGCAGTGTTCTGTGAACAGAACACAACACAACTGGCTCGAAGGACAAGACGACAGTGTTATTTGAAGCAATACCGTCGGCTTTTTAGTACGAGCCGACACTGTTACCTGAAGCAACACTGTTGGCTTTTAGTACGAGCAGGTAGTGTTGCTTGATAAGGGGCATCACTGCTGGTTGGTACCAAGCGCCGGCGGTGATAGGGTGGCTGCTTCAGCTCCCTGGACGGCGTGGGGAACCGATGAGGCGGCGACGGCGGTAGCTGATAGGCCATGGGGAAGCGGCGGTGGCATTGAATCCCCGGGATGTGGCCTTTATAAACCATCGTTCTTCCACCACTTCATTCACAACTATTCTTCCATCCTTCTCTTCTTCTACTTCTCGTCACTAATGGAGTCAGGTGGCCGCGGCAGCGACGATGGAGCGGGCCACAGGGGCCGACAGATGATCAACCCGAACTTCGCGTCCTCCAGTGGGCGCCATCTTTCCACACCGGAGAATCAGGTTCTCAGTCTGCGCGCCCTGCTTACCGACGAGCGGCGCTGGCGCAAGGCGGCCAAGGTGGAGGCCGCCAACCTGAGCGAGGTGCTGCAGGTCGAGCGGACGGCCCGCGCGCCTGCCGAGGAGGAGGCCGCCGTTTTGCGCGAGGCACTGCAAGCCGAGCAGACCGCCCGCGCGGCTGCCGAGGCGGAGGAGGCGGTTGTTCGCAGCCAGCTCGCGGCAGCTGGTGCCCGTTAGGCGGCGTCGAACGCCGTCGTCGATCTTTTTTGTTATAAGTTTATAAAGAATTCTATATATGTAATGTACCCGTGTGTTGCACGGAACAATAATAAAAATTTTGAGACGTTTAGTTTTATGAAATTCCTATTTTTTGTAATCTACTTTTTTTTTGTTGTCCTCTGTTCTTGGGGAGGAAGGAGAGAGGAGGCGGCTGTTCGCAGCCAGCTCGCGGCGGTGGGCGCCCATTAGGCGGCATCGAACGCTGTCGTCGATCTTTTTTTATTATAAGTTAATTAAGAATTCTATATATGTAATGTAGAATCTTATGCCCATGCGTTGCACGAAACAATAATAAGACATTTGGTCTTATAAAATTCCTATTTTTATAATATATGTTTTTGTTGTCCTCTGTTCTCGGGAAGGAATGAGAGGAAGCTGCAGCCTTCTTGTGCTCTCAGGCAGCCACTGCCGGCTTAAGCATAGATCCGGCAGTCATGATTCACAACACTGCCGGCGCTTGGCAAGAACAGCATAAGCATAGATGCAACAGTCATGATTCACAACACTGCTGATGCTTGGCGAGAACAGTGGTAAGTGCCCACACTATCACTGCCGATGCCATCGCTCTTTGACGCAAGTCTTGTCTGTCAGGGCTCTATCAAGCTTGGCATTGGCCCTAGTAGTGTAGGTCTGTAGTAGTGTAGCAAGAAATCAGAGGCCCAAAAGCCGCACGCACATGTAGATCTGCTATCAAACGCAAATTTATGACACACATAGTCAAATACACCAAATACGAAGATCTATGCCAAAGTCAGCGAGGGAAACCCTAGCCTATTTTTTTATTTTAATTTTTTTTAATAATGCAAATGCAAACCTGTTTAAATCTGCTCCCACGAGGAGTCGAACCCAGTCTCGCTGGATGCTACTCAGTGCTCCAACCACTAGGCTATAGGCTAGAGGCCCTTTTCGCGCCAAAGACACACTTAACTAAGTAATAATGCCCTACTTGAAATAGTCGATCTAGACGTGACTTAGGAAGAGGTACGCAATGCGCAGATCGCCAGAATGGAGGAAGAGTAGTCGCACTTCCAAAAACTTGATTGTTTGCTCCCATGAAGCGGACTGCAGGAGACCTGCTCAGCCAGCCCCTTTGTGAGTAAACCATGAGAAGTTCTAGCAGGGGTAGAAGTGTAAATACGCATCTGACTTGCTGCAGTTACAAACGTTACATACACAAGCGTATTACTCTTTTGCACTTCGTAACAGTTGCTTTGTCTATTTCTTCGTCGCGCTGAGCTTGGCCCAAAAACATCAAGTACGCCCAAGGCCAAGAGCGCGATTTGGCAAGCCGGCGAGCATACATCTAGGGCGTGTTTGGGAGGGAGCTAGGAGGGTGGCTTGCGCTCCTGGGCTGCAGCTATTTGTGTTTGGTTCATCGACCCATCACCCAGCCTGTCCCGACGCGGCGTCAAAGCAGCTTGGAGCCTGGCTCCCCAAGCGAAGCTTCCCCCACCGTATTTTGGGAGCACGGCTCGACCGAGGACGCTGGAGCATGATTGCGCGCTGCTCCTCACCTCCCGGCCTCTCACCTCCTTCGTTCCTCCCGTTGCTGCTCACCTCCATGCCCGGCGTCATCGTCGGCCCGGTCCATGACGCGGCGTCTTGCGGGCACGGGCGGATGTCAAATCCCATGGCGCCGCTGCCCGGGGGAGGAGGGCCCCACCGCGACCTCGTGCAGCACCGGCCGGGGAAGGCGGAGATGGCGCCATCTGCGACGCGCTTCGACCGCCTGACGCCGAGGAAGTCGCTGCACCAGGCCAACGCCCTCTGCGCGCACCACGGCCGCGTCAACGCCCGACATCGCCGCCGTGCTCCGCCGCACCCGCGACATCCGCGCCAGGCTCGAGTTGCATCCGCCGAGGGCACACGAGGGTTCCTTCCCTCCCCTTGCCGTGCGCCCGGTCTTGCTCCGCCACGGCGACCCGCTCCGCCCGCACCGCCACCCGGCCGGAAGTAGCGCGAGGACGGAGGAACGCCCGGGCGGCGTCCGTCCACCCCTGCCACCTCACGCGAGAAGGGGCCGTGGCGCACACGGCCCACCACCGTGAGTTCGCCCTCCACCATGCGCTCGCGGTCGTCTTGGTCGTGGCCACCCGCGCGCGCCATGTGGCTCACCATGGTCGCGAGCCTCCGGTGCGCGCTGCTCACCATGGGCACAAGCTCCGGCGACGCCCCATAGATGTTCGATGAAATGCCCAAGACAATGTTCGAGGGGGTAATGTTACCATGTCTAGGATCCAGGGTCATCAAACTCTTTTGTACACACAAACCAAACACGTTCTCTGCTCAGCTCGTCTCTAAAGGACTTGCAACCAAACAAACTCGCTTGCACCATTTGAACCCGTCTCTGGCTAGCCATAGCCAGGTCAGGCGGCCAGGCCAGCCAGATGCACGCTCCCAAACACGCCCCTAACTCCCCAACTCTACGTCTCATCCTGTTCATGGTAGACACAAGCTCTCTATTTAATTAATTTATAAGCATTTTTGAGATTGCACTGTATAACGTAGACATTAACAACGCGCATATATATTCATCCGACGAAAACACACACACAAATCTTGCCCCTATGAACATCTTTGAGATCGAGAGGCGGCAAATCCTTGGGATTGGCAAAAGGCACCACATGTGCCACACAATCTTTTTATTTAATTAATTTATAAGCATTTTTTGAGATTGCACTGTATAACATAGCCGTTAACAACGTGCATGTATACTCATCCATATAAAAACACGCACATAAATCCTACCCCTATGAACATCTTGGCGGCGGGCAAATCCTCAAGATTGGCAAATGCACCACATGCCCCATGAAGTGCATTTAACCCAACAACATGCAAACCTGGGCATATATATTTTATAAGATGGCAACTTTTTTTGTTATTATAGAGAAAAATATTTGCATTAATCGGCAGAACAACACAAGATTCCTAAGACCTTATTTGGATGCACACTTATCAATCTTAATCCATGTGGGCTGAAAACGTACGTGGATTTAGGCGAATATGACTACATATCCAAACAAGCCTAATGATGTTACTACTCCCTCTGTTCCAGATCTTTTGATGTTTTAGCTTTTACTCTTGTGCAACAAGAAAGCTTTGAATGCATCACACAACTGCATCCAAGTGCATGCATTGAATGATGAACTTAGACCATTTGCCCCACCACCGTAAGCGTCTATAATTATGAGACAGAGGGAGTATGTGGTAAGGCATACGTGCGCTCTTTTTTTTTTTTGACAACATGCATGTGACTCTCTGTTTTGCCGAACAGAAAAGTTGATATAATTTGGTGGCCTACGTCATATCGGATAGGATCGAGTTGGGAGCCGCCTATCGTGTGATAAAGCTCCGCATCACCTCATTAACAAAATCAATCAAGCAGCTCCTCGAATGTGGTCCAAAATTTTCTTTTTTTATGCACATCCACCGCTTCTAATTATTACAGAGGACTCTACTATGGCCCGCGTGCACAGGCGAGACAACTTCGTCTGCACGCCATCTCCTTCCCCTAAATGTATCCTCTTCTTCCTCTGGCGACGCATGAGTGTCCGACCCCACCGTCGTCCACCATCGTTCACCGCCCTGTCGCGGCGTGGCAGGGTCTCAATAATGCTCTACGGCCTCACCATGACCAAGGTCGGTCACCTCCTATGTCACGGAACCCTAACGTCACCCTCCCGCAATCCCCAACGTGCCTGGTTAGCCTACCTCTCTCTTTAGCCTCTTCTAAGCCTGTTTGAGGTTAGGAAAGAAGAGAGAGAAGAACACGGCACAGCAGCCGGCCAAGGGGCCTACGTGGCCATCAGAGATGGATGTCCACCATTCTCTCGTCACCCACAAATTGGACAGCCACGATAAATGCCACACCACTGGATCATGCGCGCGCAAAAATTAGCATTCCGGATTACTTTACCATTATAAATTCTTATGACCACAGAAATGAAAATGACACGGCATTCGTGTCATCATGCATTATTACATGGTTATTTGTATTTTGTTCCCTCGGCCTCTTGTGGGCATCCATGACTTTGTTAATATGAACGCATATATGAAACTTGTATATGATCAAATAAATTTCAGGTGCTTGCAGTTCCTAAAGTGTACATGTTTGGACTTAAGATCATGGGTTATTTGGATTGGTGCCATTGCAACTTTCAGTTATTTGAAACATGCCATTACAATTGGTCATATAGGAAGCTCACCATTGTAATTTTCCCTTGTTTTGAAATATGCCATTGGATACGTTTTGAGGCACGTGGCCCCACCTGCAGGCCCACATGGCATACATGGCACCGTATCCCTGTCGTATGCCGCCCAGGCCCAAAACGGCCGTCACCGCGCCGTCCGTCGGTTCCTCTCGCTCCCGTCTGTTCCACTCGCTACTTCTTCTTCCCCGACGACGCACCTAACCCTAGGTGGTGCGGCCGCCGCCGCCCGCTGGCCGCTGCCGCTGCGCTCGCTCCCTCCGCGCTCGGCCGCGCGCGCTCGGCCCGCGCCCGTCCGCGCGGTCCGCTCCGCGCCCGCCCGCCCGCCGTCTTCTTCTTGCCTTTCGACGCCGCCGCTGTTCCACGCCCGCGCGCCGCGCTGCTGCCGCCGAGCCCGCCCAGGGGTGGCCCCTCGCGCCCGCCCACGGCCGCCGCTTCTTTGGAGTCGAGCTCGTGGTGCCGCTTGTCCTTCCCCGGGTGCCATGTATACCCACGATTCAACCACTTCCCGCACGGGAAGAAATCTTCCTCCCGTGCTCTCGCCCCAATTGTTTGGTCCCCTGCTATGAAGCGGCCGAGCAAGAAATCGAACATCTACTACAAGTGCCCAAATTGTGGTAATTGGTGGTTTGAGGATGGCAATCACAATCCAATTGGGGTTTCTGAAGTTGTCCGGCCTGCTCCCATTCATGCTCAAGGGATTGATTTGAAGCTTGATGAAATGAAACTACAGATTGGCAAGTTGATGGATGAAGTGATAGAGCTGAAAGAGGAGGTCAAGAAGGTGAAGAGTCCAATTGTCATCGACAAAGGAACTATTCTTTGTAGTGTTGTTGGGAGTCTTATTTGCGGTCCCTAGTGGCTATTGTGTGTACCAAATGAGCGAAGAGTTGTGTATCACAATGTATGCCTTGTGTTTGACTTTGTATTGTGTTTGCAATAAATAAACAAGTTTGTCATGCCTTGTGTTTCACCGTGTATGTGTTTGATCATATATTCCATATATATGCAGTCGAGTATGCCTTATATATTCAATATATATGCAGTCACAATTTGACAATGTATGTGTTGACACAAAAGCTAGGGCTTCGCACCAACACACCGAGAGGGTCTTGGGACGCCCACGAAGGTTGCTAAACAACCTAGTAGCGGCGAGCACCGCGGCGTGATCACTCAAACCGATCTAGGGTTCGGTAAGGGCAACGTAGAGCTCGGTGGACGGCCGGAAGACCAACCGAACGCACCTCAGGGAAGACCCGTCGGAGACGCGCACCAAGGGTTGTCCTAGGAGCAGCGGATGCGCCTAGAACGCCGGCGGAGAACGCGGAGTTCGTCGTCGAACAGCAATTTGGGGGTTGGAAGAGATAAAAGTTGAGAGATAACTTGTGTATGACGAATGGATGTAGATGGGATCAAATCGGCCATAAACCTCTTTTTATATATAGGGGGGGTGGTCTTATCCCTTTAGGAAACCATCCTTGGGACGTTTCCAAGTACCAAAAACCGACCAAAACACGATTGGAAACAAATCGGTTCGGATCTCGTGACGGACACGGGCCTGCGTCGGGGTGACCGGACGCGACGACCACCTTGGCCGGGACCGGCCGGTCGGTCGTCTGGCGAGGTTGCGCAGCGCGCGACCCGGACCGACGGCCCGACGGGACTGGGACCCGGACGCGACGGGCGCGTCCGGTCGGTGCCCCAAACCGCTGCTGCGCAGCGCGACCCGCCGGACGCTGCTGGCCGGCCGGACCCGGACCGGCGCCCGATGAGTCCGGTCGGTGAGTCCGGTCACCTTCCGTAAAGCCGTTTTCGATCCTCCTCGAGAATTTGGCTAAGTGCGGAAATTTGCGGTGACTTGGACCTCCAAAATATGGCTAAGTACGGAATTTTGCGGTGGTTTAGCCTATGCCATTTTTTGGGTGTCAACAAGTATGCATGGTATATTCAATATATATGCAGTCACAAATGAACCTTGTATATGCAAACACAAATTGGGTCACATATATGGACCATAATATGCCACATTTGACATTCCCAGCAAGCATAAATTGGTTCATAGCATACATATAAGGTTCACGCCATATTAACTACAATATTTTTACAAAAGCAGACCACATTAGTAGCATACAAGCATACTATGTGCCTCTAGTCTTCAGTAAACCAGCCTCCTCAGTGCACGCTAATTTCAAGCTGCAGGAGGGTTGGCGGCAGACCTTCGCGAGCTTTTTCTTGATGGGTGTCTTCTTCTTCTTGGTGGTGCCTTTCTTACGCTTTGTTTTGTTGGCTTGAGAGGATCCAGCTTCATTTGTTTGGTCGGCTTGGGAGGATCCGGCTTCATTTGTTTGGTCTCTTTTCCTACATTGCAATTGGAACACATGTTATCTTGTGAATTGAGTGAAAACAAGTGATAGAAAAGTGATGAACAGCACCGTACCTTTTCATGGCCTTGCTCCTTGGTGGAGCTCTCTCACCATCTTTCCCAACCTCTGGCAGCTTACAAGTTTTTTGGAAATGTCCAAACCCTCCACATCTCTTACATTTGACCTTCTTCTTTGAGGTGCCACTTTTCTCCAAACAACTTCTGATCCTTTGAACCTTCGGTCTTCCTGCAGATCTGCCTAGCAAAGGTTCATACACTTGGTACCCCAAGTCCACTTCTGGCCACTTAGACCGATCTGGAATTGGTTCAATTCTTTGCTCATATGCTGCCTTGAACCTAGCCACTGAGTAGTATTCATGGACATAATCTTCAATTTTCATCCCTCTATTTGATAGAATCCATGCCAATGCATGTTTGCATGGTTTCCCTGTCACTTGCCACTTCCTACAGCCACAACTATGGTTCAAGAGGTCAACTGTTTCTCTCCTCTGATTATTCCAGTCATCTAGGATGGTAACTTCAGCCACATGAGCATCACTCACAGCAATCTTGACAAGCCTGATCTGTTTGCTTATCAAATTGAGCTCCTTCATCACACTAGGCAATATTCCATCTCCCCACTGCCTAGCAAGCATTTTCCTTGCACATCTCTTCTCCATTATGAGTTCTCTAATTTTGTCAACCAACTCATGCAACAATAGTCCTTTGAACTTTCTAATCTGTGCATTGAAGCTCTCTGATACATTATTTGTCAAGTAGTCACATTTGCTACTCTCAGAGAAGCTACACCTGTACCAGATCCTACTGTGGTGCTGCTGAAGGTAATCGATAACAGTTTTGTCAAAATCAAAAATTTTCTTCATATGCCACTTAAATAAGCCCCTTGTGTAGCTTCTAGCTGCAGGATACAAGTGATCAGTAAACACATCACCAGAGTATTTCTTCATAAAGTTCTGATATAAGTGCCTCATACACTCCCTATTCTCAGCTTGTGGGAAAACAGCCCCCACTGCAGTTTCTAGTCCTTTACATGCATCTGAACATATAACTAGATTTGGCACATCTCCTATCTTTTTTTTGAGCTGCTCCAAAAACCATTTCCAATTATCTTCAGTTTCTGACTCAAAAAAACCATAAGCAATGTGGTACAGCCAATGATGTCCAGTATTACGAACACGCTTTGTACTGGACCACAAATTAATCTTGTGTACGACCAAAATAATCTTGATAACTTTATCAACAGATTAAAGCGACATCCAGTATTACGAACACGCTTTGTACTGGACCACAAATTACTTACACAAACCACACCACTTTTTATGTAAGACAAACCCAATTATTGCCGATCTATTTGTTAATCAAAAAGGAAATTAAAGCGAAAGGCTCACTTTATTTTGTGCAGAAAAATGAAAAGAGTACCTTTTAAGTTGAGTAAGTGTCAAGCAATGTAGGATGCATGCCAACAAACGGATAAATTTAAGTTTGAAGATTGCTTTATTTTGTATTTTCGAATTTAACGACCTTTATTAAAGGAGATAACTTTGATTCGCCGACTTTGTTCGCACTATCATGTCCTCAATATTGGATGCCTTTCGGCATTTGTTTTGTTTTGATTTGATTTGCTCTAGGGACCAGTTTTCTTTCAGTTAGGCCCGACCGTCTGATGATTCGTTGCTTCATGTGCTGACAAAAGCATCGATGTTTTTATTCCCTTTTCTCTGCAATGCGTTCTGCAATGAGTTGCTGGTGGGTACAAAGCAATTGAGTCAAGTCTGGGAGACAGTTTCCTTGTACGCTTTCAAATAACGATCAACAATATAATTATTTGCGAAGAAATAACAAAGAAACAATGAGTACATAAGCAATTGAGTCTAAGTCTGGGAGACATGTTTCCCTTTGTACGCTTTCAAATAAAAAAACACGATCACCTTATATATAACTATTTACGAAGAAATAACAAAGAAACAAAAAAAAATGCGGCATTTTTATATAAACAACGAATAAGGTAAGTACGTACTATATTATCCTTTTTTAATTACATATTACATAGTATAACGTAGACATCCACAATACGACTCAATCATTTGAATACACGTACCCAAACCTACCTTTATGAGCACCTCGAAGAAACAAAGAGATACAACATTTGTGTCTCGCTGCATCGCCCACTTAATGCATAGTGTCATTAAATCTTGTAATAATCTAGAAAATATGAACACCCGTATCAAGTCGAGGACTTAAATCCGGGTGAATAAGTTCCACCATAAGAAACCCAACAAACTGCTCTATGATCGGTTCACCACTATATTGTATTATGTGGTACTAAGAAAGAAAATGTACCACAATAATCATTAAGTTTTTTTTGACATCATTTTCCACCGCTGATTTTATTAAAACTACTGTTAACCAGCCCGAACCGACGCTGAAAATTGTTTCCATTCTTGGTAAACAACCCTAAAACATGATTTTAACTGTCTCAATCTAAAAGTCTTTTTATATGCTACTGAATGTTAGAGCCTCCACTACCACAAGCAACATACACTCACTTGCGTCTATATTTCTTTTCGGTTCCCCATATTTATACTAAACCGCGTACAAATTGATTATTTGAAGCCTTAAACAAATTCAAATAAAAACTTGTTAACCACAAAGTTTCATAACTTTTCGAGATCTGTAATTTTCATTTAGGGATTTTTCTCCATCCGAGGTCATTTACAAAATTTTAATTTCAAATTTCAAAATTTCACACGTAGTTTTGCATGACAAGTATGATCTCAAATAAAAAAGTTACCAACTACAAAGTTTCATAACTTCTCGAGATCTACAAAGTTTATTTTGATTGTTTTTTCGGTCGAGATCGTCAAGAAAAATTCAAATTTAAAATTTTTCAAATTCATACACAGTTTTGCATGACAAGATGAATTCGAATGAAAAAGTTTCCTACTATAAAATTGTATAACTTTTCAAGGTCTATAAAGTTTATTTTGTTTGTTTGATCACATAAGTAGGCATTTCTTAACGTAATCACCAAGTATGGAGGTTTTACATCCAATACCCGGCAACAACGCTAGAAATGCTTGTTGGTGTTTCTTAGCGCCATCACTAGCTGAAGATTATTTTATAGTGATAACATTTTAGAAAACACCGATAGGCATATCTAACTACCATTACTCATGAAAGTAACTCGACTTTCACGGCGCCTACGAGAGGTGTTGCAGTTCAGGGTAACAATAATTAGAAATGCAGATTGGCCTTCCTAACCGCCATTACTTATAAGTGTAACCTCTCGGCGGCGCCAATCGTGATAGTTCTTAATAAGTTTCTGGGAAATCCACAATCATACGGAACTATCATTGTGGCATTTCAACCTGAGAGTATTCTAGGGTGTCGTATTTATATTTTTTACGTATGAGGGCAAGGTGTTTGCATCTACCATTTGGTATAAACATGATTACACTTGTGCATAATATTCATAGCATAGTGTAGGGGTAAAACTGGTAATAGTAGGGGTAGTGGACATGCACATTGAGCCAACCTTAGGGATAAAAGAGAAATGAAGAATAAAAAAGAATATATCTAAACTAAGTTAAAGTGCAATGAACAGTTGGTAAACATACAACTCAAAATGTCTAGCATTAGAACTAAGTCAAAGGTGATAGGGAGATCCCGACAGCTAGTCTATTAGCCGATGGGGACATTTACACACTCCTACACACTACCTGAACGTGGGAGAATGCAAGAGATGGACATGGCTGTCACCACCTACCCACCTACCCCACTACCTATGGGGCATCATCATATCCGCCGGTTTTTGAATACCCAAGCACCATGCCCGTGTAATAAGAAATAACTCTTAACCCCCCTAGAACCCTAACCCTACGGATTGACAGGCTAGGTTAAGAGCAACCTTGAAGGCACGACGAACCGCCACGTCATCCCTCGTTCTTCCTCTATTCATACAAGTCTTATGAACGATGAGGAAGAATAATGAACATGCCAAAATCATGACACTTAAACGATATACTAGTTCACATATCATGATTATAACATGAACAAGACTATACTCTAGTTCATATGCAATGCTATATAATAAGATTGCGAACTTGAACTTAGAAGAAAATTGCATTGTATTCATGTGAAGATGTTCTTCTTTTCGAGAAGACAAGCTCTCCTTGCTAGCTTTGCCTTGCTCATATAACTACTAAAAATAAACTAAAGAGTACAACAGAGGTAGGAGGTGAGTAGCTCCAAATGTTGTTGTTGGTGGGAATATGCCCTAGAGATAATCATAGAGATGATGGTATCACCTTGTATCCGTGATATATTATGTGTTCATGAATATCCATTAAAGACAACTTGTATCGATTGGCAATTATGTGAATTGTTTGTGAGACTCTTTACTTGTATGGTTATTCTATAATTGTCCCTGGTCGGAGTTCATGTGAGGACACACATGAATATTAGATCAGCACACATATTAGTTGATGACTATGTTTCACAAGTCATAGACATGGAGATGTCAAACTAATAGTGTGGGCACATGTATGACATGGGGCTGGATTGACCCGACATGAGATGTTACTATTATTGTCTCTTTACACATCATGTACGTTATGTCCTTAGACCTGAGATTGTCGTATGTACTCAAGATGTGAAACGACCTACTTAGGGACTATCAAACGTTACTCCGTAATTGGGTAGCTATAAAGGTGGTCTTCGGGTTTGTCGGGAAGCATCTTTGTGAGGCATAGTCAATCAAGATGGAATTGCCCCTCTCCATGAGAGAGAGATATCACTGGACCACTCGAATGATTGGATCAAGAAATGCATGGCCGTGCTTGGGTTAAGTGCTAACCCACGAGGTGGACCAAATATCGTGTGGCAAGGGAATAACATGTATGTGAGTTTGTGGTGGTTCGTCCGATATGATCATTGCGTACACATGGGAGTTAACACGTCTTGCTAGAGGCCGCTATCGGCTATTGGTCGAGTAGGAGTACTCGGGCCATGTCTATGTGTGCATGAGCCCAAAGGGTCGCACGCTTAAGGGGAAGAAGCCTAATTCAGATCTAATCCAATTAAACGAGGCTTAGGGTTACTAATGGGCCTCCAGCTCGGGAGCCTGTTAGGGACGTCTATATATAAGAGAGGTGGGCGCGGGGCTAGGTTAATCCACGCCACTTTGGCAGCCGCCGCCGCCCACGTCCTCGCCTCTTGCTCCTCGTGGACCTAGTAGTCCCGGAGGCGCACGCTTCTTCCCCGTGCGTGTGGGATACCTCGGAGGTCTTTGCATCCGGAGCACAAGGATGAACCGCGCACGTGGAGGACGGACGTGAGCAATCGCGCACGGCACTTTGCTGCTACGCCGCACATCTTCGTCGAGGGTCGACACTTCCGCCGCACTGCTTGGCGTCTAGTGGTAATCCCGTGATCTATAACTAGCGGTAGATCCTTGGTTTATGGGTAGAAAAATTTTGTTTTCTGGCTAGCGTAGCGATCCCATATTCCTTCAGTTGTGTGCGTGTGTGTTGAACAGAAGAGCTCCCTTGCTTTTATAGCCCAAGTAGGACGGTTCGGCGCGAGGAAATATGGTAACGCGCAGCGACCATAGCATAATGCCGCCATGCAACCGTAGAGAGGAGTGGGCCCGAGGGGCGCGCCTGGTGTGGCCGCACCCCAGTGCACCCACACCTGGTGGGCCCGGCTCACCACCGCCTTCCTCGGTCGGTTCTCGGTGGGCCTGGACCTCTCCTATGGTGGTGTTTCGGCCTAGATGTTACTCTCGAAGGTGGGCTTCTCCATTTGCCCTTGGTTTTGCGCACTTCTAGAAATCGCGCTTTCTTGTCAAATTTTGTGTATTTTCACCTGCTTTTCGGGTTTGTATCTGCAAAAATTATTTTCTCCAAAAACAAGTGGAACAAGGTCAAAGTAAATGCATATGCGCTAAAAATATGTTTATTTCTCCCATTTTGGATATTATTTGGTGGGTTTAGGCGTGCAATAATGACCGCAAACAATATGTTCATCCGATATGTAAGATTTGTGAACAAATTTACCTTCGCTTTGTCATACGAAGAAATGACCAAAATAAACATTGTACATCTTGATGAGTTATACAACTTTGTGGTTAAAAGTTTTTCATTTGAATTAATTTACTGCTTCGAAATGTGCTTTATTTTTTTTTTATTTTTTTGCTGAGTGAAAAAAAACACTCGACAAAAAAAACACTCAACAAAAACACGCAGTAAAGATCTTCGCTAAGTGCTAAAAAACACTTGGCAAACCACTTGGCACTTGGCAAAGAAGTGGGTTCCGGTAGGCGGTAGTGTATTGTATGTTTTTTTTTTTTCTTTTGTATTTGTGTTTCTAATGCCCATCTTCTCCATTCGTTTGGATTTTGTATACGGGGCTAGCTTCAGGGGCATCCGAACATGTCCATGTTCAACTCAACTAGTTAGTGTATATAGGTGTAGCCAGTGCCCTCCTCCCTGGTTGCTGACAAGCTACATAGTCTACCGGCCATGGGAGTCCATATCCTTCATCCCAGAAAATGGAACCACAAGCATATCATTCTCGTCACCCTAACAGGAACCCTTGTGTTCATCACCATGACGGCCATCATCTCCATCATCCTCTCCCCCGGACACATCTCCTTCACCATAGAAACACCGACATCTAGCCAAGCCGACGAAGATACCAACTACTACAACTTCACCCTGGTAGCCAACAACACGAGCCCACACATGGCGGCGTGGTATGGCGCCCTAAGCGCCGAGATCTGGTACAGCCAAACGGCATGGGTGCCAGCCGTGGTCAACCGGAGCTCATTGGAGGACGGGACGACGAGGCAGAAACCGACATACATCAACGTGTCGGCCGAGTACTGGCAGTCCGAGCAACCAAGCACCCCGCCCTCGCTGTCGGCAAGCGGCAAAGGGGAGGGAGCGCGCCTACGGCCACCAATGAGACAGACTGGTCCAACTGCACGGTGCTGGTTACAGCCACTGTGTGGTTCAAGTATGGGTGGATCAGCACGAGGTCATACGACGTACTGGCCAATTGCTCGCCTGTGAATTTCAATGGTACCGGCGGTAGCGTCCCATGTGATCCTCGGCCATGAGTGCACTCGGCCATGTCCACTGATCCTCTGCAGCTGCATGTTTGCAAGCAGATTACACATGCATTTGTGGTCACTGCAACCTACTAGTAGAATTTCTTGGTGTGCTTTTCCTTTTTAGAAACAAGCGTGTATGTTTCCGATTGTCGATTGTTCTCTTTTGATTGTTTTTGGACGTACAATTTTGTTCTGGTTATCATATATGTTCCATCGATCGGGGGCCATTGTTGTGCTTCATTACTGGTCCCTCCATCTCAAATTGTAAGTCATTCCAAAAATTTTGGAAAGTCGAAGCATCTTAAGTTTGACTAAAATTAGAGTCTAAATTACAAAGATTTATGACATCAACTAAGTATATATACTATGAAAATATAGTTGACGAAGAATCTAATGATGCTTAGATGACATCATAAATGTTATTATCTTATTGTATAAATTTTAGTGTATGTTTCCATCAAAAGTGCTTTGACTCTCTCCAAGATCGTTGGAGTGACTTACAATCAAATATGATATGATGCAATATAGCCATTTTTATGATATGGCATTGTATTAAAGTAGAGAGAATAAATGAGTTTCATCTAGATGACACTCTTTTAGCACGATTACCAACACCGAAGGAAATATGTAAAGAAAAAATATCAAAATCTCAAAGGAAACCATGTAGCCACAAGGGCTCAAAGTCACCTCCAAGAAAATAAGAGGTTAGAGCACCCGAGTAGCATCCAAGTAGGTCTGAATTCGATCGACTCCTTGTGAGAGCGAATTTAAATAAGTCCGCATTAAAAAAATAGGTTGGGTTTCCCTACCGATTTCGTAAAAAAAAATCTAAGGAAATATTAAAAAAAATCAACATCTCAAAAGTAACCATGCAGCCACGATGGTTCAAACTCACAACCTTAGCCTACTGCTGGTGCTCCTTCCTTACTAATTAACTCTACATCTCATAGTAACTCGTGACTAGGTGGTTGATGCATTACTTTAAGTACTTTAGTGAATTAATTGTGTAATACATATTTGAGATTGAAAAAAGTTTGAACTATAAGATTTAGATCTCTTTGTGTCGATTCGCTAGATTGGGCCGGAATTGACAGTGTTCGTCGACCGTTGGAGCTCCCGAGATGGCGTGGGGGGCTGCGGCTTTCGCCCGGCGGCGACGAGCAGCAGCACGGCGACTAGATGGAGAGGAGGAGCCGTGGGAGAGGAGGGGGCGGCGGCGGGCGGCGCAGCGGCAGCAGGGCAAAGGGGGCGGGTGCGTAAAGGGGCGGGGAGGCGGCGGCGGCGGAACGGAGAACTGAAAGCGATAGATATATTTTTATTGATTGCTTATCCCCTAGAGAATACATGTCTCTTGCTTATATAGCCCGGCTAGTGGGACTTGTAATCTAAGCAATCTCTATAAGGTTTCCTTACATGATCGGAATACCTTTACAAGCATATCCTATTTATTTGTTTCCTAATAAGGGTCTCCCTTATAGATGAGATATCCCCTTGCACACCAAAAATTCCTAAGATAATCCTAACTTGAAGACGAAGCAAACTCGGACTCAGACGGGAGAGGGAAGGCGGCGGCGGCAAGGGGCGTCGGCCCCCTTGCGCGTACGCGCCCAGCCCCCCTCTCGGGCCGGCGGCCGTCGCGTCGGGAGCCCAATTAGCCCGGCCCGGGCTGGCCCACTCTGGATCATGACATTTCCCCACCGTTCGACGAGGCGACGCGCCCACGTGCCGCCCAACCCACCGTGGTGGCGAAAGGCACGCTGATCGGGAAGTGACAACTCGGCCCGTAAGTAGAGGACGAGAGGGTCGCACTTGTCGTTGTCGTCGTTGCAGATCTTTGGCATCCTTGTCGGAGAACTTGAAGTCAAGGTGGAGGTCGCCGAAGTAGATGCTGAACTTGAAGCTCGGCGGGGGCTGCATGAAGGGGACGTTCCGCCCATGCACGACGCATGACGGAGGCGCGAGGGTGCCCCGGCTCGATCATCGCAGTCGGAGGAGGAGACGTGTAGGTGTAAGTCGTCGGCACTTTGTCACCTTTGCATGGAGCTGCCTGCGATGAGACGTGTCGAAGTGACGTGGCGGCGGCAGGTGAAGTCGAGGAGGCAAAGAGAGGAGGTCGGTTTGGGCGTCCGACGGAGGGCCCCGGTTGCATCTCCTTTGCCCATGGTGCGCCAACGTGGCGTTGTCGATGCGGAAGAAGACGTCGTCGTTGTTGTCAAAGAGGAGGACCCCGGTGGCACCCTCGACCACGACGTCAGGGGTCACCTGTAGTAGGAGGACGCTTGCTGGGAACGCCGATCCTCCCCGAGGGCGGTTGGGGAGGTCGCCCATCGCTACGCCATGCACGGCGGGACGTTCTCCCCGTGAGGGAAGTCCTGGAGAAGTTCGGCGGCGGGGATGTAATAGCGGTGGAAGTACCTCACGATGCCGTAGTTGAGGTTCCACTCAGTGCGGTAGCCCGCAACTTCGATGGCGTTGGCGATGATCCCGAGCTCCTTGTTGGTCGCCGTGCCCAAGTGCAGCTCAGCAATCATGTCGTTCGCCGCCGGCCCGTCGATGTCGCCCATGGCGGCGGCAAGACGCCGCTATCCCGGCATCGCGATCAACCGGGGCAGGCCGCTATGTCGCCGTCGATGTCGCTGGGTAGGCGCTGGGCGGTCGGCCGCCGGGCGCGCGGTGCCGGCGCCCTCGTCGCCGTCGATCGGCTCGTCGTCATTGTAGCGGCGGGCAAGGTCGATGGCCTCCTCCATCGAACGGGCACGAACCACTCGAGTGTCGTCCCGGTGTGTCACGCAGCCTCCGACGAAGAGGCTAACACGGTGGCGCTGGCCCTCAAAATCCATGCGTGTAGCATAGACTTCGAAGGCGTCGATGTAGTCGCCCGTCCGCTTGCCTTCCCTGGGAAGGCGGCGCGCACGCGCCCCGTAGTGTCGGCAGAGTAGGCGGGGTCCGGTGATGTCGCAGCGGCGGGGTGAACTTCGTCCCACTCGATCGGGGGACTTCTTCTTGGACAGGTCCATGAACCGGACTTCTGGCCAGAGAACCAACGAGGTGGAAGCGGCGTAACTCACGTAGTAGTAGTCAGGGTCGATGTTGAAAGGTCCTAAATGGCTAGAGAGGGGTGAATAGGCTAATAAAATTTCTAAAAACACTAGAGCAACTTGTTAGTAAATAACAAAGCGTAAATGTGTTTGCTCTAGCTCTACTTGTCGGCAAGCCTCCTATTGACAATTCTAGTTGCTATAGTCTCTAATTCACACACAAGGGCTAAGTCGCTACTTTACCACTAGGTGAACAAGCTAAATTACTCTAGCAACTAAGCAAGACTACACAATCTACACAAGCACAATATATATATCAAAGTAATGCAAGTGTGTAGAAGTGATATACCACAATGTCGAGGCTAGTCAATCCAATCACCAGGGATGTTGTCACAATATGAATAATGAATCCGAAAGCCAAGAGACAACAATCACAATGGAGAGACACAAAGATTTAACCCGAAGTTCACTTGAGCACCCTCAAGCTAATCTCCCAGCCGACCTTCTCACGTGTGGGGGCAAGGTGGAGCTCACTCCTAGCCAAGTGCCTTTAGGCTACTTGCACCCAAAGCAAATGAGAGGTACCCAAGACACGAGCAATGTATTACTTGCACTTAGTCTTCCCGACGAGGAGTGCGTGATCCTCTCAAAAATCACCGGAGGTGGCCAAGAACATTCACCTTCTCTTGCCAACGCCTCCACCAATCACCAAGCCGGCTAGGAGTGGTGCTCTCTAAGAGCAACAAGAAAACCACCGGCTCACAACGATCCCCAAGTGCCACTAGATGCAAAGATCAAAGCAAAGTGCACTTGAATCACCTCAACTCACTAGAATGAAGCTCACAAGCAAGAGGAGTGAGGAGGAGGATGTTTGCTCAGCTCAAAGGGTGTTAGAATGTGTAAGAATGACCAAGAGAGCTTCCCATGGCCGGCCAATGTTGACGGTCACTAACGACATATTTATCCCGTCAACTTACTACCATAAAGGGAGTAAAACTATACCTTTTATACTCATATACATTTATCACTAATAACTTCCACTTGTAGTGTCTAGAATTTTATTTTGCAGATTTATAATAAAAGTAAGTGGAAAATCGACCAAAGTACGCCATCCGGGAAGCGCATTCTTGCAAAAATACAAGCCCGGGAGCAAATCGACCCAAAACATCAAAATTGGGCGAGCCAAGCCCGGCCCACAACTTTTCAAGACGAAGGAAGACACCCCCACCGAGACCGGGCCAAGCCGAAGCCCCGGGGGTGCGCCGCAAGACCACCCGGTGCGGCCGCGACCGCCCCCGAGGCGGTTTCGCCCACCTCGGGGAGGCGGTTCATGCACCGCCAAATGGGGGATACCGCCAGGTGGGATGGCCGGTTTGCTCTGATTAGGAAGGTTTACCGTGTCGGTTTTGGTGTAAATTAGCACTTAGGACCCTCCTCCAAGTGTATAAGTAGTCCCCCTCTCTTCCTCTCTCAACACACACCACTTGGAGTCCAAGCAAACCAAAGCAATCTTCCTCTCTCTACCACCTCTACCTCTCTCTCTTCTTCTACTTCTTCTTTCTTCTTCTTCTTAGTTCTTGGTTAGCACTTGGAGTAGAAGAGCTACAAGGAGGGCTTGTCTCCTAGAAGAAAGTGCCTTGGTAATACATCTTCTCAATGGAGCATTCTTCTATTTACAAGTCTTATATCTATGTTCTTGGCCTAACTTATGAACTAGAGTATAGTCTTGTTCATGTTCTTGTGTTGGTATATGAACTAGCATATAGTTTACATATCATAATCTTGACATGTTCATGTCAGTTCTTCATCGATCATCATATGCCTAACTTGATTAGAGGTGGGATATCGGTTCGTTGTTCCTTCGGGTTTGCTCTTGTTCTAGTCCGTCCATTCGACGAGTGGGGATCCTGGGGGGGACAAGAGTAGTGCTCGATATGCGGGCATGGTGCCCCGGTATTATGACACCTGCGAATATGAGAGCATGCCACGGTTGAGGGGGTAGGCGGCCGGGTCATGACAAGCCTTGACCGTCCCTTGAAATCCCCCACGTTCGTATGTGATGTAGGAGTTCGTAAATGCCTTGGTGGGAAGCAGACTTCCTGGTGGGGTCTCCTCGGTATCCTAGACCTAACCATACCTAGATCAGTTTGCATATGATCCTAACTATTCATTTGTATGGCCATGACTACATACATTAGAATTACTCCATTAGGTTATTCATTTATTCTTTATCTATTTTCTTTATCCTTTGCTGGTGGATTCTTAAGTATGTGTCACACTATCCATAAACCGTTATTGCTTACCCCTGTTATGAACAATTTGTTCTAAGCAAACACATGTTCCTCTATTCAGATGCCATGCTAATAAACACATGCCTTCCTTTGGGAAAATATAAATAACGATACCCTGAATACTTAGGGTGAAATACTCCAATGATAGATCCGTGCGCTTGCGGATGAAATATCTAAGATGGCAAGATCTATCCCGTTGACGTTCCCGTTCGGATCACCGACATGGTGGTTTTACTTGGGAATGTCAGCGGCGCATTTCTGGCGATGTTATTGGGGATGGGTTTTATAATTTTTCCTTTGATTGCGCTAAGAAATGTCAACAAGCATTTCGGCGCCGTTACGGGAAGGCATTGAAAAAAAAAAAAAAAAAAAAAAAAAAAAACTAGCTGGTTATGAATATGAACTGTGTGCGTGGCTACCATTTGCTCATCTGAGGCTAATCTTTTATGTTTTCTCCCTGTTGTGGATGAAAACAGATAGTGTATGTCGGGTTTCCTACTCTTAGGAAAACTTCATCTCTCGATCCGTAGGCACTCCTAAGGAAGAACAGGTCTCGTGCCGTTTCTTCTTCGGCCGGAACCCCGACGGCCGAGACCGACATCCCGCACCAACCGCATCTCAAGCTATGGCCCGAAGTCGCCGCGCGATTTCTCTACTCCCATTGTCACCAACGTGCCATCGGGCGGGGTGGTGAATGTGGCGTATATAAAAACTTTGAGCTGCTGTTGACACCTGTTATAGCATAAAATATATAGGCTTTTAAAGCTGAAATAAGGGCTTAAAATGAATATCAACATAGTATAGGGGCTTTCTTGACTTAATTCCACGAAGTTTTGGTGATTTATATATATTTTCGGGGACTAAATAGATAAAAGCGGTAAAAGCCCAAGAGTTTGCAAGCCCTACGATATAAAGACGTATCCGTGAAGCAATCCAACTTGAAACCCACGTAAGAACATTCCGAAGACACCGTAAGGCACGACCCACAAGGTGGGGCCCACACGGCGGTGTGCCGAGCGGCCGCCCTAGTAGCGGCGGCGGCCGCGCCATGGGGCCCACCGTCGGCCTCAGCTTCGACGTCGGTTCATAACCGCCATTGAGGAGTAATCTTGTCCATCTATCAAGGTCGGTTAGATCCAAGGGCTATGGTGCATCCAATGGAAGACTCTAGAAGGCCCGGACACGAATCAAAGCCCATCTAAGCCTATGTGCATTAGCATAATACATGATGGAAGGATTAGTACCACATTGCCTACGGAACTAGGAGGGAGGCCCGGAGACCCCTATATAACAAGACCCCCCGCCCCTGTGGTGAAACCCTAATGCATTCCATTCATTATCTCTTGACTGTTGGTCTTGAGGTGTCCCAATGTGAGGACAACCTCTCCACTAGAGAATTAGGGCTAGACTCTCCAATGTAGTAGATTAGCAACTAGAGAGTTAGGGAGAGCGGAGATATGCTCCGGTTCGAGGAATCTACAGAGTTTGGTATGTCTTGTATCCTTTCTTTGTAAGACATTATGATTTATTATATATTTATCTTCTCTATTTACTTTCATTCATATAATTGGTTAGTATAGTTGTTATATCATTGCATGGGATCTTCGCCGCATTGAGTGCTCTAGTTATAGACATAATTAGAGTAGTAATTGATAGTGTAGACATGGTGTCTAGACTAGAGGTTACCTGAGATTGCACCCAACCCCACGGATTATTTGTGGTAGCCCTGTGTGGGATGGCCACGATGGCCGATGTATTCCACCATGTTCGGGTTGGTGTTTGTAGGACCGTAGTCGGAGCATCCTAGCCCCCTTCTCATCCCCTGTCTGCGTGGCTAGTGTTACGATGTCCCAAAGTGCTATGGTGTGATTGCTATCATAAAACCTAAGTAATAGAGAAGTACATAGGAACCTAGATCTCTCCCGCTGTCCTCTCAACATGCTACTACACATTTATCATTAGGAATTCTCCCTGTGTGATTGATATTATTCATAACTCCTATCATTTACCATTTACCCCCACACTTTAGTTAGTGGTTTGCTTAGTTAGTAGATGCATGATTGTGACTTATTAGATTCTTTAGCCAACGCTTCCCCGTGGATACGATACTCTAGAATACTTATCTTAGGGAAAAGCTACAATGGTAGGTGTTCGCGGCGCTTGAAGAATCCTTCATATTCTTATAGCACTTAATAAATACCAACACCTGCGCCTTTGGGGCTGATCACCATGGTGCAGGCCGCGGTCCATTCTCGTGGATCGCCTAGCGAGGACGCCAACGCTCATCTCCAACACTTCCTTGAGCCGCGGCGACACAATTGTTATCAAGGACGCCGAACCGCACGTCATCGCTCGTTTGTTTCCTTTCTCCCTCGTGGGGAAGGCGAAACAATGGTTCTACAAGGACAAGGAAGTAGTCGGCACGTGGGCCAAGTGCTCCGCGGCGTTCTGGCTAAGTTCTTCCCCATGGGCAAAACCAATGCCCCGAGGGGAAGGATCGCCAATTTCCAGGCAGACATCAATGGAACCCATTCCGGAGGCGTGGGAGAGGCTGCAAGAATATATTCTAGCATGCCCGCACCACGGGATGGAGAATTGGCGGGTGCCCCAGAACTTCTACAATGGTCTCACGGCCATATCGAAGGGGCACCTCGACGCCACCGCCGGTGGCGCATTTCTATCGCTCACCATAGATCGGGCAATAGCCCCGATCGACAAAATGGTGGCAAATCGAGTTGGGGGAAGACGTAACCCTAGCTAAAACACAAAAAGGCATGCATACCGTGAAGGAGGCGGATATGCTTGCCGCAAAAATGGATCTACTTGGCTGAAGAAGCTGGAGGAGCGCAAAGACGGACTCTACTACCCGCCGGCGCCCGGTTTACGCCACGGATGCTCACATGACCGTGAGACGTGTGGTGGAGTTGGCCACTCGGGGGATAAGCGCCCCGAGACCCGTGAAGAAGCCGCCTTCATCAACAACAAAGAACGGGTATCGCCAACCTCGGCAAGGTTGGAACAACCAGCCCAAAGCCACCATTCCAAGGTAACCGGGGTACAACTCCAATTATAACCCCGGTCAACCATCATTGAAGGACCTGCATCGGGCCAAGCCAAGATTAACGAAAACCTCACCAAAAAGATGAGCCATCAAGACAAAATCCTTGAAGGAGTGAATAACAAACTCGAAGGGTTGACATCACCGTGAAGAACCAACTCGGCTTCAATAAGATGATAGAGACACGTTGGCCCGCATTCTTTGCCCAAGTACCGGTTAACGACTCGGGTAGGATCCCGTGGCAACCCTCGAGGTCCCGCGACGAGTCGGTTAACATGATATCTCCGAGGCTCAGTCAACCCAATGAGCTAAAGAAGATTCCCCGTGAGCTCGCCATTCATTGCCAAGAAGGGCGACCCCGACGCCCCGCTTATCACCGTGGCCGTTGGCCCCCACACTTTCGTCAATGCATTCTCGTGACCTAGGGGCCAGATCAATGTGATGTCCAAGACCACCTTCAACGTAATCCATGGAGGAACACTTACTCCCGCCAACTTTGTCCTCCAAATGGCGAGATCAATCAACAAGGCGGCCGGAGGGAATACTCGAAGACGTACTAGTCAAAATACGCATGCAGTACATCCCCGCAGATTTTGTGATCCCGACATGGGCCCATCGGAGGATACGCCTCTCCTCGGGGGAGACCGTTTTCTATACGGCCAAAGCCGATATCCGCATGGGAAAAGGCTTCATAGTCTTCCACGCCGAGAGTAAGGCGGTAAAGTGCCCATTCATCGGGTACAAACAACAACACACCCGGATATCATCATCATCGAAACCGGTGTGGAGTGTTGAAGGATCTGACTCCGAGACCCCCGGAGCAGGTGCTTCCCGCCAAGAAGGGAGAGTCGACAGCCGACTATAAATAACCCGCCTATTTAAAAGAAAAAAATGGGGTATATTTAAAAAAAAAATGGGGTATATTCTTTAAAAAAAAATATTTGTTACATAAAATCTATAAGTAAATATTTTTGAAAACTGAAATAAAAAAAGTCTTTATAAATAAAATGAATTCTTTCATGAAAAATAAAGAAAAATATTTCCTACATAAAAAGTATATACAAAAATATTTTTTAAAAATTTTTTCTATTTAAAAATAGATTTATATTTGAAAATTTTTGGAGAAAATCAAGAAGGGGAGAAAACGGCCGAACCGGGCCAAGCGAGCCAACAACGGTCACAAACTTTTCGTGACCGTTATGCACGCCTCGCCAAAGCGAGCAAGCGGCGAGCCTCGGGGTGGCGCGCTGCAAGACCACCCGGGTGCGCCCGCACCCCCTGATTGGCCGCGGGCCCCGCTTCGCCAACGGCTCCTAGCCGTTGTGTGGAGCGCCCCCGGCCGTTGGCTCGGCTATAAATAGCCCGAGCACCGGTGTGAGAGCACCCACCTCTCATTTTCACTCTTTCTCACTCTCACACTCTCTCTCCCACTTGCTCTACACTCCATTTTCTCCACCAAAAAGATTGTGCCGAGCAAGATCATGTGAAAGTTCATACTTTCATCTAACCCTTGCACACCCAAGGTCTCGCTCAATCGTTTTTTTGCAAGAGCCATGAAGAAAGCTGGAAAGATTTTCAGCAGGTTGAGGCGATCGTCAAGACATAGCTCACGACAAACAAGCACAAGCTCCGCCCTCAACCGACGACCTCGAAGGTTCCCCATGCAAGAAGACGCCGCACCCGCCGGGAGGAAGAAGCTCAAGCTCCCCGACAATCGACGAAGCCGACGCGCCGCACCTCGACATCCGTGGAGCTCGAGAGATGCAAGCATATCTCCTACTCAAGGACCGTGTGTTCCAAAGACACGCCCGGAATCGACCTCGAGCTCCTCGAACAAACGGTATGGACGACGAATTCCCTATCCTTTGGAGAGCGGTCGGGTGGCAGGATATTCCCCTCTTGAGGAGGAAGGTTTCGCCTCCCGACAATCCAGTTCTTATGCACACTAGTAGAGCACCGGCT
The DNA here is from genome assembly GCA_015847255.1 of Hyparrhenia diplandra. Taxonomy (NCBI): domain Eukaryota; kingdom Viridiplantae; phylum Streptophyta; class Magnoliopsida; order Poales; family Poaceae; genus Hyparrhenia; species Hyparrhenia diplandra. The sequence goes on from JADLZK010011813.1 coordinate 175,840, forward strand.
AGGAATTTCTTTCCGCCTCTTTGGTACACCTTATCATGTTACGTGGGCGGACCTAGCTCGTCACCGGGGGTTTCGATTATAGATGTGCACTAGACATAGATCTTTGCTCTTCCCGGCTTTGTTAGGAATCACTTTTGGGAGGAGATATCCGGTGCTCATGAGGCCGGTACTTTCAAACCTCGCCACTCACAGATCCAGCACCCATCACTTAGATTCATCCATCGCTGGATCTCGCTGACTTTGTTTCCTAGACACGGGGTTAGATGGGTGAACGAAATTGAATTGAAATTACTCTATGCTATTGTCCACAAGGAGAAAGTAGCTCCAGTGGTAGAGATGTGCAAATAACTTTTACATATTATCACAAAAGTTGCTGTTCTCGTCACCGCACATCTCCTATCACACGCCTCGCTTCGTGATTGGAGCTTTGGATAATCAGCAGATAGAGTACATTTCCACACCCAGGGATTTTTGGACTGTTGCGCAGCTTGTGCAGGGGCATTTAGTTAAGATTTTACCATCTGGCGAGCTTGGTCATTTTTTCCCTGGCTATGCAACTATAGTTCGGTTACCTAACCCGGACCTACAGTTGTATAAAAGCCAGGTACTAACATTTGAGCTCGAGACTGCTGATAGTTTGCGCAGGAAAGATACCCCTATCAGTTCCTCACGCAGTGTCAGGAGACCGGAGGTCGGATCCTCCTCCCATGGGCCCTACTTCACGCCACGCCCACGCCCACGGCCTACACCGATGTTCCAGACAGCATGGCCTCATCCTATGGGGACCCCAGGGGTAATACCCGGGTATGATCCTAGGTGGGAGCCGCCGCCTCAGACACCGACACCATCAGAGTGGCCTGAAGGAGATACAGCAGCATGGAGGGCCAACAGATTTGACTTTGACGACAGCTCCGACGATATGCCTCCGCCCGGTCCCCAAGATGTGCACCACCACAAGGGGGGTGGAGGCTATCGGTATCCAACAGTAGCACCTCGGCGTCCGCACTAGGAACATTGAGCACACGCTCAATACCCATGTGCAAAACACCGCACGATGGCGGCAGCCGGGGGAGCGGCAGAGTCGGCAGAGATGGACCCAATTGGAGTCCAACATGGCTACTCGCAACGCACGAGAGGAAGCATTCGGAGGTACCAAGGCTTCGATCCCGATCGGGGAGGCCTCCAGATAGCTTGGGGAGGACCCCCAGGTATCATTGCATTGCATATTTACTTTCATCGAATTTTATTTTATTTTAGCATGTTTAAATTTCAGCAATCTTGCATTAAAAAAAAAAAAGATAACTAGAACTAAAAAAAAACCAAAAATAGAATAAGTAGCTCTTCTATGTGCCTTAATGCTTATATATATGAGCTATAAAAATGTTTAGTCTTAGTCCCTTGTTGAAATGATGAATAGTTGTTCTGTCTTATGTTTCACCTGTGCCTAGTTTATAATTCGAATTTCTCTAAAGTTTGGATTTAGTGGCTAAATCTAAAAACTCATCCTGAAAAAACCCGATTCATGTGGGTTGCATAGGCTCTATCTAGTCTAAGTTGTTGCCAAGTATGATATGGTACAAATGGATTTGCTATGATTTCGTCCAAAAAAGAGAAACTTGACATCCAGGGAATCTACTTTGAAAGAAAAGAGAAATGATATGGGCTATGCTAAAAAAAAAAAAAAAGAAAGAAAAATAAGATGAAAAATGGACACGTGTCCGAGGGACTAGTAGAGCCCACATCTCTAAAAAAAAAAGAAAAAAGAGAGAAAATAAAAGACAAAAGTCTAGGACGAGAAGAGCCCACCTCTCCAAATATATATATATATATATATATATATATATATATATATATATATATATATATATATATATAGAGCAATAAAGCACATACTCTCTCAAAATAAATATTATCTAACTAAATAAATCCTGGATAAAAAGTTGATCATCTTTTCCCACAAGTCAGTTGTTGTACTCGCTTTTTCATTAACTAGAACATATAGCTCCCAGAATTGAATTGCTAGACTAGAATGCCCAAGCCAGTTATCTTCCCAAAATTTTACATTTTTACCATTACCTATCTTCCATTTATAACCAAGATATGCAGCCTTAGCTGCCCCAACCACACCTTTGAAAAACTGGGAAGTGCCATCTGCTCCAGAACAGAAAATATTTGGATTGCAAGTATTATATTTATAATCTATGAACTGTTTCTAGAGTTTGTGTTGATCAATGTTATACCTCTTAATCCAAGAGGCCAAAAGACTAATATTCAGGTCCCTCAAACTAGGGATATACCTAACCCACTATAATCCTTAAGCATTGACACACTCTCCCAATTCGCTAGATGAATTCTGTGCTGATTTTCATTACCACTCCAAAGACAATGAAACAAAGGTAAATCTTACCCCAAAGGTCCCAAACAGACCAATCTGAACAAAAAGTAGTCTCACACGGTACGTATGTATTACATTGCATTATTACACATCAAAAACAAAGAAAAGAAGAACCAACGAAAGGTGCTCTACTGCACACAGGCAGTGAGGCACCCAACCAAACGCGGCAATGACTAATTACAATAGTTCAGTCACAGGAAACACAAATATATGGTGTTGAAGATGAAATTGCTATTGCTCGCTGACCTTGCTTCTCCATTATGGTGGCAGCCAGTTATCCCGAGCTAGAGGCCGTACAATGAACATGGTCGTCGCTGGCGTAGAAGGCTTCGTCCTCAATCAGGCCGACGGTGACCGGCTGGCACGTGTATTTCTGCTGCACCGTTTTCCCTTGCTTCCCGAGTGGGTAGGAGGTGACGCTCGAGGTCACCACCACCCGGACGCTGAACCTTGTCGCCAAGTTGTAGTTCTCCCAGATGTAGCCGGTGTCTGTGTTGTTGAGCCGTTTCGGCAGCGTGACCGTGGTCTGTGGCGGCACAGTGAAGTTGGCCACAGTCACGTTGCCAATTTGCCCGTGCGGGGGAAACATGTCGATGAGGCTCACGCGAGTGTCGTTGCAGTCGATCTTGGTGCGGCCGCCGGGGTTGTTGGCGATGAGGATGACGCGAAGATTTGTCCGGTCCGCCTTCTTGAATGTAACCTGAGTAGGCTGATCACGAGTCTTACCGGAAGGTCCGGAACACCCAAGGAAGCAGTTCTTGGGAAGTGGTATGACGGTTGGTGCAAGTTCCGAATCGGAAGTCTCTACAGTGGATACGGGTAGGTCGTCATCATCAGAGAGCAGGGCTCGACGATGACTGAGCTTGGCTGCAGCTGTCACCTGTTCTGCTACCTTGTTAACAGAGCTTGTCGCAGGCGTATGGGTCCAAAGGGTGTCGGCGCTGATGTAGCCTTTGTTGACGGAGAGGCCTATGTCTTCGGGGCGGAGCACGGCGTGGATCGACAACGCGATCACGGTGATGGTGAGCACGGTTACCATGGCAGCTACCGCGTAGCGCACCACGGCCAGGCATCCGAATCTTGTGTGCTCGCCATCGTCGTCGCTACCTGCAATAATATATTTTATGTCACTCATCTTGTGCACTTCTCTCTCTCAACTGTGACTATGAGTGAGTACTGGACAGTGGATCGGAGGAAGAAGATGGGTGTACTTATGCAAACCCATGAGGCTGGCCTTCAATAGTGTGGTTGGGAGTAGAGCTAGCACTACTCTAGCCGAGCTTATCACTGCCGTTGGGTGTGTTTAGCACCCTAAATTCCTCCCAAATTCCACTATGCAAAAAGAAGATTCCCCATCACATCCGTCCGGCCGGCAACATGTATGGAGTACGAAATATAGGTAAAAAATTAAAATAATTGCACAGTTTAGATGTACATTCTTGAGGCGATTCTTTTGAGCCTAGTTACGCCATGGTAGGATAATATTTACCACTAACAAACGAAACGTGCTACAGTGTACCATCCAAATTTCAGCCCCAAATTCGGGGCTCCAAACACACCCGTTGCTTAACCCCCATCACTGTGGTTTAAAAACCCGGCAGTGGAGCAGTGATGTCAGACAACACTGATGCCAGACAACACTGCTGACACCAGCCGGCAGTGTTCAGTTGCTGAAAAGTGAACCCGAAAAGTGCTACTGAAGCATCTGGTCACATCAAATCTTTTGTCGCATATATGGGACATTAAATGTAGTTAAATAAAAAAATAAATTACACAGTTTAGCTGAAAAGTACGAGACGAATCTTTTGAGTCTAGTTAGTCCACGATAGGATAATAATTATCAAATACAAACGAAAAGTGCTACAGTTGCCCAACCCAAAATATTTCACCAACTGAACACACCCACAACTGGCTCGAAGGACAAGACGACAGTGTTATTTGAAGCAACACTGTCGGCTTTTAGTACGAGCCGGCACTGACCTGAAGCAACATTGTTGGCTTTTAGTACGAGCAGGCAGTGTTGCATGATAAGGGGCATCACTGCTGGTTGGTACCAAGCGCCGGCAGTGATAGGGTGGCTGCTTCAGCTCCCTGGACGGCGTGGGGAACCGATGAGGCGGCGGCGGTGGTAGCTGATAGGCCATGGGGAAGCGGCGGTGGCATTGAATCCCCGGGAGGTGGCCTTTACAAACCATCGTTCTTCCACCACTTCATTCACAACTATTCTTCCATCCTTCTCTTCTTCTACTTCTCGTCACTAATGGAGTCAGGTGGCCGCGGCGGCGACGATGGAGCGGGCCACAGGGGCCGGTAGATGATCAACCCGAACTTCGCGTCCTCCAGTGGGCGCCATCTTTGCACACCGGAGAATCCGGTTCTCAGTCTGCGCGCCCTGCTTACCGACGAGCGGCGCTAGCGCAAGGCGGCCAAGGTGGAGGCCGCCAACCTGCGCGAGGCGCTGCAGGTCGAGCGGACGGCCCGCGCACCTGCCGAGGAGGAGGCCGCTATTTTGCGCGAGGCACTACAGGCCGAGCAGACTGCCCGCGCGGCTGCCGAGGCGGAGGAGGCGGTTGTTCGCAGCTAGCACGCGGCGTCGGGTGCCCGTTAGGCGGGGTCGAACGCCGTCGTCGATCTTTTTGTTATAAGTTTATAAAGAATTCTATATATGTAATGTAGAATCTTATGCCCGTCTGTTGCACGGAACAATAATAATAATTTTGAGACGTTTGGTTTTATGAAATTCCTATTTTTTTGTAATCTTTTTTTTTTTGTTGTCCTCTGTTCTCGGGGAGGAAGGAGAGAGGAGGCGGTTGTTCACAGCCAGCTCGTGGCGGTGGGCGCCCGTTAGGCGGCATCGAACGCTGTCGTCGATCTTTTTTATTATAAGTTAATTAAGAATTCTATATATGTAATGTAGAAGCTTATGCCCATGCGTTGCCCGGAACAATAATTAAAATTTTGAGACATTTGGTCTTATGAAATTCCTATTTTTGTAATCTATGTTTTTGTTGTCCTCTGTTCTCGGGGAGGAATGAGAGGAATCTGCAGCCTTCTTGTGCTCTCAGGCAGCCACTGCCGGCTTAAGCATAGATCCGGCAGTCATGATTCACAACACTGCCGGCGGTTGGCAAGAACAGCATAAGCATAGATCCGACAGTCATGATTCACAACACTGCTGGTGCTTGGCTAGAACAGCAGTGGTAAGTGCCCACACTATCACTGCCGATGCCATCGCTCTCTGACGCAAGTCTTGTCTGTCAGGGCTCTATCAAGCTTGGCATTGGCAGTTGGCAGTGAAGGCCCATCACTGCCGGTTGCACCATTTCCGACAGTGATGAGGTGGGCAGTGATGGAGCGATCTGTAGTAGTGTAGCAAGAAATCAGAGGCCCAACGGCCGCGCGCACGTGTAGATCTGCTATCAAACGCAAATGTATGACACACATAGTCAAATACACCAAATACGAAGATCTATACCGAAGTCAGCAAGGGAAACACTAGCCTATTTTTTAATTTTTAATAATGCAAATGCAAACCTGTTTAAATCTGCTCCCACGAGGAGTCGAACCCAGATCTACTACTCAGGTGCTCCAACCACTAGGCTAGAGGCCCTTTCGCGCCAAGGACACACTTAACTAAGTAATAATGCCCTACTTGAAATAGTCGATCTGGACGTGACTTAGGAAGAGGTACGCAATGCGCAGATCGCCAGAATGGAGGAAGAGTAGTCGCACTTCCAAAAACTAGATTGTTTGCTCGCATGAAGCGGACTGCAGGAGACCTGCTCAGCCAGCCCCTTTGTGAGTAAAAACCATGAGAAGTTCTAGCAGGGGTAGAAGTGTAAATACGCATCTGACTTGCTGCAGTTACAAACGTACATACACAAGCGTATTTACTCTTTTGCACTTCGTAACAGTTGCTTTGTCTATTTCTTCGTAGCGCTGAGCTTGGCCCAAAACCATCAAGTACGGCCAAGGCCAAGAGCGCGATTTGGCTATAGATGGGCATCGGGCCGTGCACGCCCGGCACGCCGGCACGCCACCGTGCGGCGCGCGCCGGCGTGCCGTGCCATAGGGCGTGCTCCGTGCCGAGGTGCCGGCCAGGCACGGCACGCCGTGCCATCGGGCCGTGCCGGAAGCATCGCCGTGCCGCCCGTGCCGAAGCGTGCCGAGGAGGACTCGAGGAGGAGGCTGCGCCGAGCTGGAGCCTGTCGAGCTGGTGCTGGCGACCTCGAGAGCCGCTGTCGACGCCGAGGTGGCCGCCGGCGATAGAGCAGGGAGGCGAGGAGCTGCGCCGGTGCGTGGATGAGGCGCGAGGAGCCGCGCCCACGGGAGCTTGGCCTTGGCTGCGCGGGCGGCGGCGGCGGAGTTTGGCCTTTGGCTGCGGCGGCGGCGGCGGAGCTTGGTTGCGCGCGTCGTCGGGGCGGAGCTTGGCTGCGCGCGTCGGCGGGGAAAGTCGAAGCTGCACGCGGCGGCGTAGTAGACGGGTCAGTCACACGGGGGACGGCGGCGGCGTAGTTAGACGGGTGCCTGGTGAGTTAATTTCCTTCATGCTTTGGGCTGTTGTTGGCATTTTTGATTGATGGGCCTTGCTGCTTGGGCTGTTGTTGCCATTTTAATGTAGTTGAGATTTAATCACCGGGCCAGACGGGCCGTGCTTGTACCGGCCTCGTCTTTGGGGTGGCGGCCCAGGCACGGCACGCCCGGCCGGGCCGGGCCAAAGACGGCACGGTACGGGCCGGCCGCGTTCGGCCGGGCCGGGCCAAAACTCGGCGCCACGGCCCGCCGCCGGGCTTCGGGCTGCATGCCCATGTATAGATTTGGCAAGCCCGGCGAGCATACATCTAACTCCCCAACCCTACGTCTCATCCTGTTCATGGTAGACACAAGCTCTCTATTTAATTAATTTATAAGCATTTTTTGAGATTGCGCTGTATAACATAGACATTAACAACGCGCATATATATTCATCCGCACAAAAACACGCACACAAATCTTGCCCCTATAAACATCTTCAAAGATGAGCCGACAAATCCTTGAGATTGGCAAAAGGCACCACATGTGCCACACAATCTTTTTATTTAATTAATTTATAAGCATTTTTTTGAGATTACACTGTATAACATAGCCGTTAACAACGTGCATGTATACTCATCCGTATAAAAACACGCACATAAATCCTACCCCTATGAACATCTTCGAAAAATGAGCGGACAAATCCTCGAGATTGGCAAATGCACCACACATGCCCCATGAAGTGCATTTAACCCAACAACATGCAAACCGGGCATAGATATTTTATAAGATCGTAACTTTTTTTATTATAGAGAAAAATATTTGCATTAATCGGCAGAACAACACAAGATCCCTAAGACCTTATTTGGATGCACACTTATCAATCTTAATCCATGTGTGCTGAAAATGTACGTGGATTTAGGCGAATATGACTACATATCCAAACAAGCCTAATGATGATACTACTCCCTCTATCCCAGATCTTTTGACGTTTTAGCTTTTACTCTTGTGCAACAACAAAGCTTTGAATGCATCACACAGCTGCATCCAAGTGCATGCATTGAATGATGAACTTAGACCATTTGCCCCACCGCCAGAACATCTAGAATTATGGGACAGAGGGAGTATGTGGTAAGGCATACGTGCGCTCTTTTTCTTTTTTGACAACATGCATGTGACTCTCTGTTTTGCCGAATAGAAAAGTTGATATAAGTTGGTGGCCTACATCATATCTGATAGGATCGAGTTGGGAGCCGCCTGTCGTGTGATAAAGCTCCGCATCACCTCATTAACAAAATCAATCAAGCAACTCCTCGAATGTGGTCCAAAATTTTCTTTTTTTTATGCACATCCACCGCTTCTAATTATTACAGAGGACTCTACTATGGCCCGCGTGCACAGGGGAGACGACTTCGTCTGCACGCCATCTCCTTCCCCTAAATGCATCCTCTTCTTCCTCTTGCGACGCATGAGTGCCCGACCCCACAGTCGTCCACCATCGTCCACCGCCCTGTCGCGGCGTGGCAGGGTCTCAATAATGCTCTACGGCCTCACCATGACCTAGCTCGGTCGCCTCCTATGTCACCGAACCCTAACGTCACCCTCCCGCAATCCCCAACGTGCCTGGTTAGCTAGCCTACCTCTCTTTACCCTCTTCTAAGCCTGTTTGAGGTTAGGAAAGAAGAGAGAGAAGAACACGGCACAGCAGCCGGCCAAGGGGGCCTACGTGGCCATCAGAGATGGATCGCACGAATCAGATGGCCCAGTGGTGTCCACCATTCTCTCGTCACCCGCAAATTGGACAGCCACGATACATGCCACACCACTGGATCTTGCGCGCACAAAAATTAGCATTCCGGATTACTTTACCATTATAATTTCTTATGACCACAGAAATGAAAATGACGACATTCGTGTCATCATGAATTATTACATGGTTATTTGTATTTTGTTCCCTCGACCTCTTGTGGGCATCCATGACTTTGTTAATATGAACGTATGATATGATCAAATAAATTTCAGGCGCTTGCAGTTCCTAAAGTGTGTTTGGACTTAATATCTTGTGTACGACCAAAATAATCTTGATAACTTTATCAACAGATTAAAGCGACATCCAGTATTACGAACACGCTTTGTACTGGACCACAAATTACTTACACAAACCACACCACTTTTATGTAAGACAAACCCAATTATTGCCGATCTATTTGTTAATCAAAAGGAAATTAAAGCGAAAGGCTCACTTTATTTTGTGCAGAAAAATGAAAAGAGTACCTTTTAAGTTGAGTAAGTGTCAAGCAATGTAGGATGCATGCCAACAAACGGATAAATTTAAGTTCCAAGATTGCTTTATTTTGTATTTTCGAATTTAATTTAACGACCTTTATTAAAGGAGATAACTTTGATTCGCCGACTTTGTTCGCACTATCATGTCCTCAATATTGGATGCCTTTCGGCATTTGTTTTGTTTTGATTTGCTCTAGGGACCAGCTTTCTTTCAGTTAGGCCCGACCGTCTGATGATTCGTTGCTTCAATTGCTGACAAAAGCATCGATGTTTTTATTCCCTTTTCTCTGCAATGCGTTCTGCAATGAGTTGCTGGTGCGTACAAAGCAATGGAGTCAAGTCTGGGAGACAGTTTCCTTGAACGCTCTTTCAAATAACGATCAACAATATAATTATTTGCGAAGAAATAACAAAGAAACAATGAGTACATAAGCAATTGAGTCTAAGTCTGGGAGACATGTTTCCCTTTGTACGCTTTCAAATAAAAAAACACGATCACCTTATATAACTATTTACGAAGAAATAACAAAGAAAAAAAAAAAAATGCGGCATTTTTATATAATACGTACTATATTATCTTTTTTAATTACATATTACATAGTACATCCACGATACGACTCAATCATTTGAATACACGCACGCAAAACCTACCTTTATAGGCACCTCGAAGAAACAAAGAGATACAACATTTGTGTCTCGCTGCATCGCCCACTTAATGCATAGTGTCATTAAATCTTGTAATAAATCTAGAAAAATATGAACACCCGTGTCAAGTCGAGAACTTAAACCTAGGTGAATAAGTTCCACTATAAGAAACCCAACAAACTGCCCTATGATGGGTTCACCACTATATTGTCTTATGTGGTACTAAGAAAGAAAAATGTACCACAATAATCATTAAGTTTTTTTGACATTATTTTCCACCGCTGATTTTATTAAAACTACTGTTAACCAGTCTGAACTAACGGTGAAAATTGTTTCCATTGCTGGTAAATAACCCTAAAAATGATTTTAACTGTCTCGATCTAAAAGTCTTTTATATGGTACTGAATGTTAGAGCCTCCACTACCACTGCAACACACACTCACTTGTGTCTATATTTCTTTTGGTTCCCCATATTATACCACAGAGCCTATAAATTGATTATTTGAAGCCTTAAACGAATTCAAATAAAAAACTTGTTAACCACAAAGTTTTATAACTTTTCGAGATTTACAATTTTCATTCGTGGAGTTTCTCCATCCGAGGTCATTCACAAAATTTGAATTTCAAATTTGAAAATTTCAAACGTAGTTTTGCATGACAATATGATCTCAAAAAAAAAAGTTGCCAACTACAAAGTTTTTCATAACTTCAAGAGATCTACAAAGTTTATTTTGGTTTTTTTTTCATTCAAGACCGTTTGAAAAATTCAAATTTAAAATTTTTCAAATTCGCACACAGTTTTACATGACAAGATGAATCGAATGAAAAAGTTACCTACTATAAAATTGTATAACTTTTCAAGATCTATAAAGTTTATTTTGTTTATTTGATTATATAAGTTGTCTTAACGTAATCACCAAGTATGGAGGTTTTACGTTCAATACCGGTAACAGCACTAGAAATGCTTGTTGGCATTTCTTAGCGCCATCACTAGCTGAAGATTATTTTATAGTGATAACATTTTAAAAAACACTTGATAGGCATATCTAACTACCATTACTCAGGAAAGTAACTCTCTGACTTTCACGGCACCTACGAGAGGTGTTGCAGTTCCAGGTAACAATAATTAGAAATGACAGATTGGCCTTCCTAACCGCCATTACTTATAAGTGTAACCTCTCGGCACGGCGCCATTATTGTGCAATGTCAGTAATTACAGTCCTTGGGTAATGGTACTTAAGTACACCAATCGTGATAGTTCTTAATAAGTTTACAGGAGATCCACAATCATACGGAACTATCATTGTGGCATTTCAACCCGAGAGTATTCCAGGGTATCATATTTATATTTTTTCGTAGGAGGGCAAGGTATTTGCATCTAGCATTTGGTATAAACATGATTACACTTGTGCATAATATTCATAGCATAGTCCAGGGGTAAAACTAGTAATATTAGGGGTAGTGGACATGCAAATCTGAGCCAACCTTAGGGATAAAAGAGAAATAAAGAATAAAAAAGAATATATCTAAACTGAGCAGGCATGGTCTAATATATCTATGCAATTAACAGTTGATAAATATACAACTCAAAATGTCTAACATTAGAACTAAGTCAAAGGTGACAGGGAGATCCCGACAGCTAGTCTGCTAGCCCGATGGGGACATTTACACACTCCTACACACTACCTGAACATGGGAGAATGCAAGACATGGACATGGGTGTCACCACCAGCCCGCCTACCCCACTACCCATGGGGGCATCATCATATCCGCCGGTTTCTAAATACCCGAGCACCACCGTGTAATAAGAAATAACTCTTAACCCACCTAGAACCCCAACCCTACGGATTGACAGGAGAGGTTAAGAGCAACCTTGAAGGCACGACAAACCATCACGTCATCCCTTGTTCTTCCTCTACTCATACAAGTCTTATGAACGATGAAGAAGAACAATGAACATGTCAAAATAATGACACTTAAACAATATACTATTTCACATATCATGATTATAACATGAACAAGACCATACTCTAGTTCATATGCAATGCTATATAATAAGACTGCGAACTTGAACTTAGAAGAAAACTGCATTGTATTCATGCGAAGATGTTCTTCTTCTTTCAAGAAGACAAGCTCTCCTTGCTAGCTTTGCCTTGCTCATATAACTACTAAAACTAAACTAAAGAGTACAAGAGAGGTATGAGGTGAGTAGCTCCAAATGTTGTTGTGTGCGTATGTGTTGAACAGAAGAGCTCCCTTGCTTTATAGTCCAAGTAGGACGGTTTGGCGCAAGTAAATATGGTAACACGCAACGACCATAGCATAATGCCGCCATGCAACCGCTAGAGAGGAGTGGGCCCGAGGGGCAGTGCGCCAAGTGTGGCCGCACCCCAGGTGCACCCACACCCTGGTGGGCCCGACTCACCACCGCATTCCTCTGGTCAGTTCTCTGGCGGGCCTGGACCTCTCCTATGGTGGTGTTTCGCCTAGATGTTACTCAAAGGTGCGCTTCTCCATTTGTCCTTGGCTTGCGCACTTCTAGAAATTGCGCTTTCTTTGTCCGACTTTTGTGTATTTTCACTTTGTTTCTCGGGTTTGTATCTGCAAAAATTATTTTCTCCAAAAAAACAAGTGGAACAAGGTCGATCAAAGTAAATGCATATGCGCTAAAAAAATATGTTTATTTCTCCAATTTTGGATATTAATTGGCGGTTCTAGACGTGCAATAATGACCGCAAAACAATATGTTCATCCGATATGGTGGTTCTAATATTGTTCACAAAATTTATATTTCTCTCTTGTTGTCTATGAGAGATATGTAAGATTTGTGAACAAATTTACCTTCGCTTTGTCATACGAAGAAATGACCAAAATAAACATTGTACATCTTGATGAGTTATACAACTTTGTGGTTAAAAGTTTTTCATTTGAATTAATTTACTGCTTCAAAATGTGCTTTTTTTTTTTTTGCTGAGTGAAAAAAAAAACTCGACAAAAAAAAAAACACTCAACAAAAAAACACGCAGTAAAGATCTTCTTCGCTAAGTGCTAAAAAAACACTCGGCAAACCACTTGGCACTTGGCAAAGAACTGGGTTCCGGTAGTGTATTGTATGTGTTTTTCTTTTTGTATTTGTGTTTCTAATGCCCATCTTCTCCATTCGTTTGGATTTTGTATACGGGGCTAGCTTCAGGGGCATCCGAACATGTCCATGTTCAACTCAACTAGTTAGTGTATATAAGTGTAGCCAATGCCCCTCCTCCCTGGTTGCTGACAAGCTACATAGTCTACCGGCCATGGGAGTTCATATCCTTCATCCCAGAAAATGGAACCACAAGCATATCATACTCGTCACCCTAACAGGAACCCTTGTGTTCATCACCATGACGGCCATCATCTCCATCATCCTCTCCCCGGACACATCTCCTTCACCATAGAAACACCAACATCTAGCAAAGCCGACGAAGATACCAACTACTACAACTTCACCCTGGTAGCCAACAACACGAGCCCACACATGGCGGCGTGGTATGGCGCCCTAAGCGCCGAGATCTGGTACAGCGAAACGGCATGGGTGCCAGCCGTGGTCAACCGGAGCTCATTGGAGGACGGGACGACGAGGCAGAAACCGACACACATCAACGTGTCGGCCGAGTACTGGCAGTCCGAGCAACCAAGCACCCCGCCCTCGCTGTCGGCAAGCGGCAAAGGGGGAGGGAGCGCGCCCACGGCCACCAATGAGACAGACTGGTCCAACTGCACGGTGCTGGTTACAGCCACTGTGTGGTTCAAGTATGGGTGGATCAGCACGAGGTCATACGACGTACTGGCCAATTGCTCGCCTGTGAATTTCAATGGTACCGGCGGTAGCGTCCCATGTGATCCTCGGCCATGTCCACTGATCCTCTGCAGCTGCATGTTTGCAAGCAGATTACACATGTACATGCATTTGTGGTCACTGCAACCAACCTACTAGTAGAATTTCTTGGTGGTGTGCTTTTCCTTTTTAGAAACAAGTGTGTATGTTTCCGATTGTCGATTGTTCTCTTTTTGATTGTTTTTTGGACGTACAATTTTGTTCTGGTTATTATATGTTCTATCGATCGAGGGGCCATTGTTGTGCTTCATTACTAGTCCCTCCATCTCAAATTGTAAGTCATTCTAAAAATTTTGAAAAGTCGAAGCATCTTAAGTTTGACTAAAATTAGAGTCTAAATTACAAAGATTTATGACATCAACTAAGTATATATATACTATGAAAATATAGTTGATTTAAGAATCTAATGATGCTTAGATGGCATCATAAATGTTATTATCTTATCGTATAAATTTTGGTGTATGTTTCCATCACAAGTGCTTTGACTCTCCAAGATTGTTGGGGTGACTTACAATTTGAGATGCTTTGACTCTCTAAGATTGTTGGAGTGACTTACAATCAAATATGATATGATGCAATATAGCCATTTTTGATGATATGGCATTGTATTAAAGTAGAGAGAAGAAATGAGTTTCATTTAGATGACACTCTTTTGGTACGATTACCAACACTGAAGGAAATATGTAAAGAAAAATATCAAAATCTCAAGGTAACCATGCAGCCACGAGGGTTCAAACTCACAACCCTTAGCCTACTGAGCTGGTGCTCCTTCCTTACTAATTGCCTCTACATCTCATAGTAACTCGTGACTAGGTGGTTGATGCATTACTTTAAGTACTTTAGTGAATTAATTGTGTAATACATATTTGAGACCTAAAATGAACTCAATTGAAAAAAGTTTGAACTATAAGATTTAGATCTCTTTGAGTATGTACTGTAACTTTAATTTGGTTTTAGGTCATTTCTCTTCCGAAGTTCATTTAAACAATCCATAAAAAAAAAAAACACTAATTTTAAAACAATGATTTTCTTTGGCGGTTTATAATAGCACTCAAGGAAATTGTTTTCCTTTGAGGTTCATAATAACACTTAAGAAAAATTGCAAATTTCCGTGAAAGCCGAGCGGACCTGAAAGATACAAACTACCTGGCAGTTTACTACGACCCCAAAGAAATGATTGTTCCTTGGTGCCCGAATTTTTGTACTTAGGAAATTCTCAACCCAAAGAATTTTGTTTTTGTAGCATTAGATGCAAAAAAAAATGATGTTTAAAGGTGTCATTGGATCATCTAGACCAGGCCAGCTTTTCTTTATAAAGAATAAATATCCCTAAATACGTAAGGACATGAACTTGCGATACAAGGAAAGTACGTAGGTTCCTCCCTTGCGACTCTCTAGCGGATAAATGGTATGTGGGATTTTCTCTATGGGAGCTGCTTTGCAGAAACAACGATCGATCTGTGTGGTCCTTCACGCACAAAATATCCTTTGGTAAAGAAAAATAATGAATAAAGCCAAAGATACAGTAAAGCCAATATTCTTGTTTGATCTCTACACTCCAATCCGTATATATGTTAAGAAGGCCCATTCAAACTTTAGATTTTTGCGTGTTGCGGACCTAGGAGCTTACTTCTTTATTTTACACTATCTATGGAACAATTTACGCAAAGCTCGGCACACCACACATTTATGTCACCTGCTGAGAGATAATCCACATATTGTGCACCAAGGATTATGTACCAAGGTATACAACTTCGTAATCGTAACAACCGATGGCTCATATCCCTTCAAGACTTCAACTCGACCCAACATCCATAGTTCTTTCCTGCAGATGGACTTCAACTTCAACACACCACCCCCACACACACCCTCTGCGCCCCGCATGCCCTCTGTGGCTAGGGATGAAATCCCACACCGCACACCCTGATGTCTCTTTGTTCATTTCGTGAAGACGGAGGATTGGGGAAGGAATAGAAATAAGAAAGAGATTCATGATGTCGAAGTGCAAGAGACACAAAAAAAAAAAAGAGGGTAAAGATAAATTTGAAAAAACTAGGGTTCCTGAAGCAAAACTTCTTTTTTCTTTTTTTTTTTTTTTTCCATGGGCCTCTTCCTCGTGGGCCTCTCCAAGCACCTAAGGCCAAGTGGGCCCGAAGCTAGCCCGTGGTGGGCCTTTATAATTTTTGTTTCATTTTTCATTTTCTCGCATCCGGATAATTTTCCGGGCGTTATGCTTTAAGTGGTAAACATTGTTTCCCGACGACGAGCCGCCTGTGGTGACTTTGGGAATCTCCCAATCTGCAGGCCAGTTTTCGGAGGTGCTCATAGAGGTAGGGTTTACGTGCACGTGTATTCATAGGGGTGAGTGTGTGTGCATGTTGGACGTCCGCGTTGTATTGTGTAATCTCATAAAAAAAAAAAAGCAAAATGGTGATCTTCATAGAAGGTCAAAAGAAAAATGAAAAAAAAATGGCATGACCGAAGATATAGTCGGGTTTTTATTTTTAGATCAAATATAAAATATATGTGAAATGATCTTGTTGTTGAATTTGAGCAGGGCTTGAATTCAACTCATATTTTAATATATTCAGAAAAAATTGTTAAAAATTTCCTTTACAATGGCTCGGAGGCGTGGCCACGCCACGTACCTAGGACATTGCCACTATCGTCGGCACAAGAGCGAGTGCAAGCGTCTACTCATAGTTGCACGGGAGGGAGAAGAGGCCGCGAGCAGCCTTGGAGCTCAAACAGAGCTCAAACGGGTGGCAGAGGCCATTCAGTTGTGACGGAGCCGCGGATGTGAACGGTCGTTGGAGCATGGGCACTCAACGGCAAGCGGCAAGAAGGCGTCATGTTTTTTTTCAAAAGCGGTTGTAAGCCGTGTGCATTGTTGATAATCTCTCACCACTCACAATGTTGCCCTAGTTCTTCAGTTAATTAAGAAACTAAGCCTTAGCTACTAAATTGCCATCTGGTTGCTGAATATTACCAATCTCCAATGGTATTTGTTTGTGTATCTGAGCATCTCCTCCTTGCCAACTAACAATGGCTATCTTTCTCCTCGCTACTCCCTTGCGCTACATATATAGAAGAGAGATTGTTGGGTACACACCTACCCTCCTGCCCTTTGCCACCGGGGTGATGGGAGGAGGAGTGAGGGTTTCCCACGGGGTGGGAACACGAGTGGCCGGGCCCGCAAGTCGGGTCCCCAGGAGCGTGACGTGGATAAAAGTGCTGATCCCGAGAAAATGTCTTTTTCGATTGATAGGTCATGAAAGTGCCCACCCACTCTCCTACATACGTCCTGTCGGTCCGTATTTATAGGCGTCCGGTCGGTATTTCTTGTAGTTACAAATCGGGACAAGGCATGTTTGCCACTTACGCCTAGGGCCCGCGCAGGGCAAAATTGGTACAAATCCCAACGAGGGGTGAAAAGGTAAAGACACAAGTCCTAACGCGCCTAAGGCTTCATTAGGGTTCCACGCTTCTTGCGCCGCTGGCCTTGAGTCCGCTTGGGCCCAAAGCCCCGCTCCCGCGGTCGCGAGGTCTTCCCCTTGTCGTGCCGCCCCCCTCGCTGCGGGGTGTTCCGCGATGCCGTGCCGCCACCCGCACTGCGGCGGCGTTCTTCTGGATTTGCCGCCCCGCGCCGGGGGTGTCGCGTCGGTCTTCGCCGCCCTGCGCGCTACCGGGGTGTTGCGCTGATCTGCCGCGGCGCGCCGGGTGTCGCCTTTGGCCTCGCTTCCCGCGCCGCGGGGTGTTCGCGTTGGTCCGTCGCCCCTCGCGCCGCGGGGGTGTTGTGTTGGTCTGCCGCCCGCGCCCGGGGGTGTCGCCCTTTGGGCCCCAGGAGCTACTGGGGGGTCCCTTGGCGAGGGTCCCTCCCCAACAGTAGCCCCTCGGGGGTTTGGTCCGGTGCTGCCCGGGCCAGAGCAACGAACCCTTTGAGGGAAAGGTCCGCAGGCGGCTGTGGCGTTTGCGGGGCTGACCTCGCCAGCGACGCCCTAGTTGCTGCTGGGCCGGTTGATGATGGTCCTTGACACGTGTGACGTTTTTCCGCGAGCGTGGCGGTTGCGTTCTTGTGTTGAATCACGGGGCGTCGAACACGAACCGCCGGGGCACGTGGCGGCCGACCACGTGTGCCCTCGGGGTCCGTTCCGGTGGGACTTCGGCTCCTATAAATAGTCGACGCCGTAACCATGGTAAATTTTTGTGCTCTCATTTTACGCCGCCGCACGCTTTCACCGCCCGTTTGCCCCTTCCACTCTCTTGCGCCGCTTCGGTTCCCGCCCCGTTCGCGGGGGTGTGAGTTTCACCGAGAGCGATTCGCGAGGGTTTTGCTAGTACCGCTGTCCATGATGACGCCGAAGGCTGCGGAGGCCGCGAAGGGCAAGACAAAGGAGACCTCCCTACCCTTATGTTTCCCCCTCAGAAAGTCACCGAGGCGAATCTGAAGGAGTACTCCGAGCTGGGCTACCTCGACGGGCTAAGGTCGACCTCCACAAGTAAATGATCGTATCCCCGCCTCAACACAACGAGGTGGTGGTGTTCGTGGGAGTTCTTCGCTGCCGGTCTCCGCTTTCCCGTCGCGGAGCTCGTGGTGGAGTTGATGGGGCGGCTCGGGCCCGTTCCACCACTGAACCCCGCGTGGCTTCACCAAGCCGTTTATCTTCATTTGGGCCTCGCCGCCGCAAGGACTGGTGCTGGACGCCGACGCTGCTCCTCTACAGCCACCGTGGTGCACCCGCAACCGCGCCACGGGACCGCAGGGCTGCAGCAGCCAGCGCAGTATGCCGCCTACACCTTCACCTATCACGAGGCCGCCGCTGCCGGTGCAGCCCAAGAGCAAGTGGTCCGGCCGACCGGCCGGGCGAGGTGGTTTTATTATGAGCCGCCGGAGGCGGAGCTGCGCGGAAGCTGCGCAACCTCGGGCGAGCCCCCCGAAGGGCAAGTGGGCGCAGACCAACGCCCCTGGCCGAGCAGCAGCGCGATGCCGACGAACATGTCCCGCTACCCGACGGGCGTGACTTGGTGGAGGAGTTCGTGAGCGGCGAGGGTGGTGCCCCCGCCCCGCCCGCAGTGTGGCCGGGAGGTTGAAGATGTCGACAAACCGCGGGGCCGGATTTGAAGTCTCCCGAAGGTGGACTTCGACGCCTTCGGGAACACCAGATCCGCAGGGCGGTCTCGCAGAGGCGGCCGTGGAAGCGGTCCTTGTCGAGGTTGAAACCCGCGACCAAGAGCCGACGGCAAGTGCGCAGGACGGACGAAGTACAAGAAGATCCGTTGGCCCCTGGTGCGGAAACGCCGAACCGGTGTTCGACCGGGTTTGGGGTCCTCTACTCCGACCGGCCCCGAGGAGGAGGTGGATATGGCCCCGCGGGCCAAGCAGCGGAAGAAGAGGGCCGGCATCGGTCCCCGATGGCCTCGCTGGGTAGACGCGCGGGCGAGGCGAGGGGGGGCCGGGCGTGAAAGCCGCGAGGTTGGGACGCGGCGGCCCACACGCCGCGGAGCCGCTGAGGTTCGTCCCCGCTCCCCAGATCGGGCGTTCCCGGCCGCGCCGGGCGCCGCCTCGCTCATCATGACATCAGCACTTCCAGCGAGCGAAGGGATGACTACCGGGAGGCCGGGTCGACGGGGAGGACCGGTCCATTCCTCGGTCGCGGCGGAGACCTCGCCGATGGATCGTGAGGTGGATCTCAAGACACGGGTTGGGGACACCCTCGACCGAGGATGTGCCGGTGGCTCGGCCGAGGCCTGCCCCGTGGCTCCACCATGCCGCTCTGGGTGGCTCGAAGTCCGCGACCGGTCGGGTGTCACCCGGGCACTTACGCCCGAGTTCTTCGGGCGGTCCCCTCTTGCCGTGGCGCCCCTTCGCTGTCCGCTCCCGCCCCGGCCGACCCGTGTTCGTACCATATCCCGGTTGGGGCCGGAGATCGAGGGGGAACTCGAGGGCGAGGAGCGCGAGGGAAACGGAGTCATGGTCGTCGCCAAGGCCGCCAACTTCCGTGGTTCGGGAGGAGGTCGCCCCGTGTGCCCCGAATCTGATTTTTGTACACGGTCCCGACATCGCGAGTGTCGTTTGAATCGAACGGCGGAGAGACGCCTCGGGCGCGGTGTACGGGCGAGTGCGGATTCCGGAGGCCGAGCACCGGATTGTCCTTCCGCTCCCGCCGAGCTAGAAGAGGACATCGCTGCGGAAGGCCGCTGAGATCCCGGTTTTGGCGCGCCGGGGGCCGCGGGGCGCTGCGGACGCCAAGGACGACGCAGAGATCCCGCGTAAGAGGGGCCGAGGTGGAACGTGTCGAGGCGGAGGCGGCGCGCTTGAAGGCCGAGCCGAGCAAGCGGAGGCCTACGCCGCCCTCCGTGGAAAATTCCGCAAAGCCCACGACGACGCGGATGGAGACCGCCCCGCAACGCCGACCGGGTCACCGAGGCGCCGGAGGCTAAGGAAAGGGAGGGGCCGCCCGCGGGAGGGTGACGTAGCCGGAGAAGAGGCTCTCCTTGCGCCGATGAGGCTTGGCTTGCCGAGATGAGTTCGTGAAGGATACCGACAAAGATCCTCGTGGATACGGGGAGCTCGTTCAGCCCCCGCTACCCGCCAGAGAACCCGGCCGCGATTGCGGAGTGGCCTGGTCGACCTTCTCCCGGCGCCACGCCGCTTGTTCATACGCGTGGACTTCGGTGGGTTTGTGGGGGTGTTGGCTCTGGGGCACACCTCCCCCATGGGGTGTCCGCGATCTCGACGAGCCTCGCAAGCTTAAATTTCCCAAGAAAGAGGAGATGGGCGGGGTGCGTGAGGATGCTGATCTCCGCTACCTGGGGCGCAGGTTTTTGAAGAAATTTTTCCTTGAAAATGGGCACGATGCTGCCATGGAGGAGGCTCAGGCCGCGATCACAAGAAAAGTGTGTTCTTTTCGCGTGACTTTGGCTTTTTATTTCATCCGCTTCGGTGCTTGACTAACCGACGCTCCTTTGCGTAGGCTCTGGCCGCCGTGCTCGACGCGGGAGATGATGCGGCTGTTGGCACTGAGGCCGCTGAACGGGACGAGGACGCTCCTACTGCTGACACGGAGGTCATTTCAACTGGTGGGGGCGCTGTGGATAAGGAGGGGGCCACCGCCGTGGAAGATGACGGCGGAGAAGAGCTCCAGAAGGATGCTGAGGTTGCCGCGGACGGCTCGGGGCCTTCCTCCCCTGGCCAGGTTGGGGCTTCGCAAGAAAATGAACTCTCTTAGTTCTGAGTAGCGCTGATGGTCCTAGCGAGGACGTCTGTAAAGAGTGTTAAGGATATTCTGTTTAACTTGTGGTCTGATCGGAGATGAGTTGCGCTTTAATTTACTTGATTGCATTGCTGGTGTAGCCATCTTGCTTGCGACGCTACGAGGCTACTTCGCGGGGGCGTGTTGGGGTTTTTTCGGGGTGTGGCTTTCTAACCCTTGCCTTTGCCGTGCGGTGATCCGCTGGGCCTCGCAGGGGGAGTGCTTAACGTCGTGCCCTGATGATGAACTATCAAGACGTCTTTATCTCGGAGGAGACTTGGGTTCACGCGGTGATGAAGTATCCTGGGCTTAGTTTCGAAGCCTTTTGGTGGGCACGCACTCGGAAGTACGATGTCAAGAACCAGGTTGCAGGGGCTTTTTGGCGCGGGTATGACCTGACAGACCGCCAAGTTGAGCGGGTGTTGTTTGGGGCAGGACCGTCTTCGGGTCGTGTTGGACGATGACCTCGGGGACGAGGAGGTTGCGGGCGATTGCTCGGCGAGGTTGGATTTGATGTGGATGCAGAGGGTGCGGTGATTGTGCCTAAGCCCGAGCCGTTGGAACTGAACGCCGAGACCGCGGGCGAAGTTTTTCGGGCGGCGGGTTCTCCCCGGCTTCGCCCCTTGTCGTGGCCCGGCCCGCTATGGGGGGGCCGCCTCTGCGGCTAGCAATGCCTTGGTGGCGGACGATGGGTCCGTGGAGGTTGCGTGGTTTCTTATGCAGAGATCGAGGTGGTGGACGTGGCGGAGTTCGTGGAGCGGGTTGCAGAGGCCCTTGCGGAAGAAGTGTTGGAGGGGTTTGTTGAGGAGGTGGCTAGCTGGATCTGTGGGTGAGAGGCTTGGCTTGGGCGCGCCCCGTTTTACGGGGTTGCTGTAACATTGCACCCCTTTGCGGGGTTGCTATAAGCTTCTGTCCCCCTTCGTGGGGTTGTTGTAAACTTTGTCCCCTTTCGCGGGGGCCGTTGTGAAACTGTTCCCCTTCGCGGGGTTGTTGTAAAACTGTTCCCCTTCGCAGGGTTGTTGTAAAACTGTTCCCCTTCGCAGGTTGTTGTAATGTCGTGAGGCCTGCCGCCGGCTTTTGTTGTGCTCGTAAAATTGCCGCGACACCTCCGGTTCTTTTGTCGAGGCTCGCTGTTTACGGGGTGTTAGTTGCACGGTGACGCCCTCGCTTCTTTTAGCGGGGCCCGCTTGCTTGCGGAGTGTTAGTTGCGCAGCGACGCCCTCTGCTTCTTTTAGCGGGGCCCGCTTGCTTGCGGAGTGTTAGTTGCGCAGCGACGCCCTCTGCTTCTTTTAGCGGGGCCCGCTTGCTTGCGGAGTGTTAGTTGCGCAGCGACGCCCTCTGCTTCTTTTAGCGGGGCCCGCTTGCTTGCGAAGTGTTAGTTGCGTAGCGACGCCCTCTGCTTCTTTTAGCGGGGCCGCTTGCTTGCGGAGTGTTAGTTGCGCGGCGAAGATGAGAAGACAATTTTTCCATTCTTTGAAGGTGGGGATACACGTTTCGTGCGACGAGGGTTAGCTATCCGCAATGCTTTCCTTGCTTGCGGAGAGAGGAAACCGACTAGCTAAGCTTCTCTGCTAGGTTGCCCAAGGTTACCCTGGGTTTCTGGGTTAAGCAGGGGGTTTCTGGGTTAAGCAGGGTTGCCTGCTGGGTGGTTTTTCCCGAGGCCTCCTATTCCTAGCTATGTGGACGCGGGGTTCTCTGTCTGCTCTGGGAAGTCGAGGGTTCTCCCGAGTTGGTTGAAGTGGTGTCGGAGTGACGGTTGGGAAACTTGCGCTGAATGCCCTTCTTGTTGAGGCCTGGTTGGCGCGGGGTCCTGCGCTGCAGCTCTGTGTTGTGCGCGGGGTCTTGGGGCAAACAGGGTCCCCAGGCGTTGTTGTTGGAACTTTGATTCCTTTGGCGCCTTGGTGCTCAGGAGGATGTTACATTCTCCATTGCGGTGCCTAGTCCCGGGCGGGCTCCGCCGAGCGATGGATTCAGGTGCGCTGGGTTGTTCGGGCCGGTTTCGGGCGGTTGTGTTTATGGGAGCCCTTGTTGCGCTGCTAGTTGCTAGTGGTTTACATTTTCCATTGCGGTGCCGGGGATGGGAGTATGGTGTTGCTTACTGCGAGGTTTGTGGCGGCTCGCGACCGTATGAGCGCTGGCTTGCTAGTTCTGGGTGCATTGCTTTGCCGCCGTGGCTCTTCTTGGCTTGTAGGCTACGCGGTTTTTGTTGCTTGTGTGGTGGTGGTGGTGGTTTTATAGTGGCGCGGGGGTTGTACGGCAGCGTGAGGCCCTTTACTTGACTTGATGGGGGTAGGTGGATGTCCTTGGCCTGCGAGGGCAGTGAAGTGCCTGTCCTTTTGTTGGTGAGCCTGTTCAATGCGTTGTACTGGGTGGCTTGGATGGTGGTGTCCTTGCCGCCGCATTTGATGTGACTGGAGGTTTTGGCGTTTCGTACCTTGGGGTGGCCCATGCTTGTGGAATCATGTCGGGTTGCGTTTTCTCGAGCCCCTGGCGTGTTTTGCCCGGTGCGTGTCTTTTGCACCTCCGCTGCCCATACCGGGTCCGCGACGGGTTTCGCTTGGCGAGCCTGGCGTGTTTTGCCAGGGTGCGCGTTTTTTTGTACCTCCGCACGGCCCATACGGGGTCCGCGATGGGGTTTCGTTTTTGCGAGCCCCCGGCGTGTTTTGCCGTGGTGCGCCGCTTTTTTTGTACCTTCCATGCCCATACTGGGGTCCGAGACGGGGCTTTTTGCGAGCCCCTGGCGCGTTTTGCCGTGGTGCGCGTTTGCACCTCCGCGCGGCCCATACCGGGGTCCGCCGGGGTTTGAGTTTTTGCGAGCCCCTGGCGCTGTTTTGGGTGGTGCGCGGTTTTTTTGCACCTCCGCGCTGCCCATACACGGGGTCCGTGGACGGGTTTGAGTTTTGCGAGCCCGCGGGCGTTTTGCCTGGTGTGCGTCTTTTTTGCCTCCGCGCGGCCCATACTGGGTCCGCGTCGGGTTTGAGTTTTTGCGAGCCACTGGCGTGTTTGGCTTAGCCTGGGGCGCAGGTGGAGTTTGAAGTACGGGGGGGCTAATTACCTTTGTCTGAGTCCCACCGATGAGGGCGGGGGGTCACCGCCCGCCCCTTTCGGGCGCTGTGTTTTGAAAGCAAAGTGGAGACAGGTTTTTCGGGGGAAGATTTGCATATATTGATAAGATGGGGTGCTGCCTCATTAAAAAACCTCACGCCCCTTCGCGAGGAAAAAGAGTGCAGCCCCGGTTACATGGTAGAGTCTTATAGAGATTTGTAAAGAAAAGAACAAAAAGATGAAAAGGGAAATCTCCATACCGCGAGCGCCGGGGTGCGGCGCCGCTATGGGTAGTACTTGCGAAGATCGTCTATGTTCCACGTGTGTGGCAGGTCGTTTCCTTCGAGGTCTTGCAGGTGGTACGAGCCGGGTCTTGTCGACTTTGTGACGAGGAAGGGACCTGACCATTTGGCGACGAACTTCCCTGCCATCTGAGCGTTTTGCTTCTTGATGAGCGCAAAGTCTCCGACTGCGAGGTTGCGGGGCTTGACCTTCTTATCGCGCCACTTGCAGGTTTCTTGCTGGTACGAGCGGAGGTTGAGGACGGCCTGATTGCGGACTTCTTCGACGAGGTCACTTGCGAACGAGGGGTTCTCGTCTGTTGACGCGAGGGTTGTTCTTGGGAAGCCGTGGGTAAGTTCCTCCGGGAGCACGGCCTCTTCGCTGAACAAAAGAGTTTGAATGGGGTGAATTTCGCTGCTCGCATTCGGAGGTATTGTGTGACTGCACCATCGGGTGTAAGGTGCTCCGCCCAGTACCCCTTGGCTTGCCCCCGTATTTTTGAGCCGATGCCTTGGAGTATTGTGCCGTTGGCCCCTCGACCAGGCCGTTGGATCGGGGTGCCCGACGGAGGCGAAGTGTATCTTGGTTCCGACCGAAAGCAGAATTGTTTGAAAGCCTCGCAATCGAATTGCGTGCCATTGTTCATCTGGATCTCTTGGGACCCGGCGGCATACGATTTGTTGCCGAAGAACTTCTTGCACCGAACGCGAGGTTATCGCCGCGAGGGGGCGGGCTTCGATCCATTTTGTGAAGTACTCAATGGCTACAACCGCATAGCGGAGGTTCCCTGGCGCTGCTAGCATTGGTCCGACGAGGTCGACTCCCCATCTCTGGAGGGGCCACGTTGGGCAGATTGGCGTGGTTGACGCCCCGGGGAGGTTTGAGTGATGGGCTGTTAGTTGGCATCCCTCGCAACGCTTACACGAGGTTTTCGGCGTCACTTAGAGCGGTGGGCCAATAGAAACCCTGCCTGAACACTTTTCCGACAAGTGCGCGGGGTCCATTGTGTGAGCCGCAGATACCCTCATGCACTTCTGCGAGGATTGCACTTCCTTCGGAGGCTGAGATGCATTTGAGCCACGGTGCTATGACCGATGCCTTGTATAGCCGCCGCCGATCATTCTCAGATCCCCTCACTTTCTGCGCTATCCTCTTTTCTTCTTCCTTTGACTCGGGTTCGAAATGGCCTTTGATGTATGCTATTATCGGAGCCCTCCAATCTTCGCTTGCTATGGCGTTCACGAACTTGGCCGTTGGCGGGGATCCTTCAACGGCCGGGCTTTGTTAGGACCTCGTAGAACACGTCCGGGGTAGTGGACCTTGTACCGCCGCCGCCTTTGCTAGCTCATCGGCCTCGCCGTTGTCCCCCCCCCGCTATGGTTTTTGTCGTGATGCCCAAGAAGAAAGCCCTCGCTTTTCCGGACCCCGAGAAGGTACTTCAGAAGCTCGATTTCGGGCCTTGCGACTTTTTCTCAACGTGGCCCGAGACGACTTCGAGTCTCCGTTTTCGATAATGGCCCTTCTTGCCGACAGGGCCCGAAGTTTGTTTAGGGCCCAGGGACCGCCTCGCACTCGCGGATGTTGTTGGTGCATGGGAATTCCAACCTCGCTGCGTAGCGGAGCTTTACGCCGGAGGGCGAGATGAGAATAGCTGCAATCCCCGCGCCCGCGGAGCCCCATGCTCCATCCGTGTATGCTGTCCAGATTGGGTCCAGCTTCGCAGCCCGATTATACACGCCGGGGTCCAATCGGCCACGAAATCTGCCAGGGCTTGAGACTTGATTGCTGTTCTGCCCACGAATTTGATTGCGTGATCGCCCAGCTCTGTTGCCCAGCGGGCTATCCTTCCCATTGACTCGGGGTTTCTGAAGATGTTCTCCAACGGGAAGCAGGATGGCACTGTGATTTCATGTGACTGGAAGTAATGCTTAAGTTTTCTTGCGGCCATGACCACGGCATATGCTACCTTCTCCAGCTCGGTGTAGTTGCTTTTAGGACCCTCGAGAACTTCTGATACATAGTAGATGGGGAGTTGCCGCACTTGATGTTGGTCAGGGACTTCTTTAGCGAGGACCGCTATCGCGATGCGGGGAAGCCGCCACGTAGAGGAGGAGGCCCTCGCCCCGGCCTCGTGTTGCGAGGGTTGTCAAGTTGAGGAGGTAGTGCTTGAGGTCGCGTCGAAGGCCTCGCTGCTGTCTTCGACCCCGAGTTGAAAGGCTCCGATGCCCTCGGTATCTCGAAAGAAAGGTAGGGCCCGCCCGCGACCTTGAGATGAACCGCCGGGAGGCCATGCGGCCGCGCGAGACGTGTGCCAATTTCCCGCTCGTCGTGGGTTCCATTTTAGTGATTGCTTGAATCTTGGTTGGGTTTGCTTCGATTTTTGCGGAGACTAGGCACCGAGCAATTTGCCCCTCGCCGACTCAAGACGCACTTCGCGGGGTTTAACTTGAGCCTGGCCCCGCTGGAGTTTCGTGAATGCCCTTTCGAGGTTCGCTATGTGGTCTGTTCGAGCTTGCTCGCACAACAATATCATCAACATAGGCGGAGATTGCCTTGTCGCCCGCGAGGACTTCCGCGGTCATTCTGGGCGGCGAAGGTGGACCCCGCAGATTCCCCGAGGCCTTCCGCCATCCTCCCCAAACAATATGTGCCTGGGCGTTATGAAGCCGGGTTTTCTCCTTTCTTCTTTGTTCATCCGCATTTGGTGGTACCCCGAGAAGCGCCCGAGTAGTGATAGCATTTCACACCCCGCGGGCCGCGCTCTACGAGCGTGCCGATGCGGGGTAGGGGAAGTCGCCCTTCGACATGCTTTGTTGAGACTTGTGAAGTCCACACACATTCTCCATCTGGAGGTTCCGCCTTTGTCCTTTGAGAGGCTTGCTTTTTTTGACCGGGACCACGTTGGATAGCCATGTTGGATACTTTACCGGTCTTATCACTTTGGCGTCTAGGAGGTGGTTGACCTCGACTTGTGCTGCCTGCTTTCTCTCTTCGGACATTTGGCGGAGTTTCTGCTTGCACGGGGTTGCCCCCTCTTTTATACTGAGCCTGTGTTCGATTATCTGCCGTTCGACACCTCAGAGGTCCTCGGCCGACCAAGCGAAAACATCGCAGTGGTCGCGGAGGAATTGGGTGAGGTTTACCTCGAAGTCGGGGTCCAGCATTGCGGAGATGGTCACTAGCTTGGTTTCGCTGCTCGGGAAGAGCCCGATTTGCTTGGTTTTCATTGGTTGTGCACGCAGGGTCTGCGTGTTGTTCCTCCTCGGGGTCCTCTTTTTGTTTCTTCTTTTCCTGCTCCTCTTCGTCTTCCCTGTCTTGTTCGAGGGCGTGCACATTTCGCTGCCCTGGGGCAACTGCCCCTTCTGCGGTCCTTGCGAGGTCCTGATCCCCGAAGACTGCTATGACTCCGATAATCGATGGCATTTTCATGTAGAGATAACCTGGGTGGATTACTGCCCCGAACGCATTGATGATGCCCCTCCCAAAGATCGCATTGTAGTTGTAGTGCATGTCGACCACGTCGAAGGTTATGTTCTCGGTCCGAGGGTGGGGCTGATCCCCGAAGGTGACCGGCAGTTAATCTTTCCTATTGCTCTGACTTGCTGGCCTCCGAAGCCGAAGAAAGGGTTTCTCGGGCTCCGGGGAGGTTACGATCAAGTCTCATGCGGTCATAGGTGGAGGTGAATGCGAGAATATCTGGCGAGCTCCCTCGTGATCAACTAGGATTTTGTTTACGATCCACCCTGCGACGGTTGTCTTGATTACCATCGCATCGGTGTGGGGGTAGTCCTTGAGCCTCATGTCTGCTGCGTTGAATGTGATCGGGACGTGAGACCACTGGTTGTTCTTGTGAGGGCCTCTCTCGGGCCACATGCTGTACTCTGCGGTAGTACTCCTTCCTTTGTCTTTTTGTTACCATGATCTTCGCTTGACCCTCCCGAGATGGTTAAGATTTCGCCCAGAGGCGGAGGTGGGGTTGTTTAGCGTGGTCGGCATTTCCTCGCCATCGGGCGCGTGGGGGGGGTGGTGGTGGTGGCAATGTTGGAGGTGGCGGGGGTGGTGGTAGTGCGGGGTTGGGGTGAAATTGGCTCGGGGTTTCGGAGGGTGTGTAACCGTAGGCTTGGCCGCCGTGAAGCGGGGTTGATTGTGTGAGTGGTGATGGTATGGGGGTTGATTGAAAGCTCGGGTAGTCAAGCCCGGTATGGAAGGAGTGTCGAAGTTGGGCGGGGGTGTAGGAGTAATGATTATGTCGCGGGGTTGCGCCGGGTCTCTGGTGTGGTTGATTTGGCGGTTGGTTTGTTGAGAGGCTAGTCGGCTATCCATATACTCTTTGCCTTTGGCTAAGTATGGGCACTGTTTGGTGAAGTGGCCCTTGTCCACCCCGCATAGTGGCGTGGGATTGCTTTTGTTGGGACGGCCCGCGGTCGTCGCGGGTGATTGTACGGCCGTTGGTCCCTTTGGCCGATAGGTTGGTTTAACGGGGGTGGTTTGCTCTCTCGCCAGCGGGGCGCGGTGTCTATCGCCGCGACCGGGCGCGGGTCTGGGTAAGCGAAGTGTTCTTGACCTTGGCGGTCTTTTGCCGCGGGGTTGCGGGGTTTTGGGGTTGTGGCCGGAGGCCTCGAGCTTTGCTTTGTGGCCGTGTCGGCTCGCAATATTTCTCCATTATCACATGAGCTCGCCGCTAGGGTTTTTGGTGGCTCCTCTCAATTTTGAATGGCAAGGGCCCGGCCTTATGCGGCCAAGACCGCCATGATGACGCTTTGGTCGGTCACGCCTTCAGTCCTTGCCTTGGTATGGAGGAACCTCCGCCACCAATCTCTCGGGGTTCGGGTTGGTTTTACGTATGACACCGAGGAGCTCGGTGGAGTTGGCCGTGGGCCGAGTCTACCCTTTGAAATTTGTTTTGCAGTGCCGACCGGAGCAGGACTCACGACCGATGGAGGCGGGGGCAAAGTTGAGTACCAGATCGAGCGATGTCCTCGCGACTATGACAAAAGACTTCGCCATAGTGGACTCGTCTCCTCGGACCGCCGCCACGGCAGCCTCATATGACATGATGAACTGTCGGGGTCGGTCTCGCCCTGTATACCTTGGTAGGTGGTGGGGGTCAGAGGAACAGAGCCACTCCGCCACCGGAGGGTTTAATGAGAGTGGGGATGTGGGGTCGTAGTGGGGGTTCGTGGTGGTCGTTCGCGACTCGGCGACGGTTTTTGGTGGTCGGTGAAGGGTTTGGTGGAGCATGGCCGCGAGGGCGTGCGTGTTTTTCAACTTGGCGGTGGGGTGTTTAGCGGCGGCGGAGTGGGTTGGGTATTGGTAGGGCGGGGGGTGGTGGAGGTGGATGTCGAGGCAGGGCTGATGCGCTTTGCCCCGGTCGCAGGTACGGCCCCCATGCGGCCGTCGTATCTCCAGCGCAGCCGCCCACCGCTGCTCGCCCAATCGAGCCGCCCTCCTGGCCGCCTCGCCCTGGTCGAGGGTTTCCAGCTGCCTGCGTTTTTGGCGATTTGTGCCTGCAGCCGCTTCGAGGGCTGGGCTGTCCCCCGCCTCCTCGTTCCTCGTCGTCCCGGGTTAGCCCCTCGTGAACCCTCCGAAAGCCCCGAGGATGTCCCCCATCTTGGGGTGGTTGACGTGGGGTGGTTGCCGCGACCACCGAGCCCCGGGCCTGCGGGACCTCCGTGATGGCCGCCGGGTCCCCGGGGCTCCGGTGGCCTGGACACCCGCGGGATCGGGGGCCCCCGCCGCCCCCCGGGCGGAGGCGGAGGGATAGGGGGCCCCGTCCCGAGCGAAGGTAGGCGCGGCGGCTCCGGCCCGAGGTTGGTAGAGTCCCGGCGGGGGGCGGTCCGGGCGGGGTTGGACCTGGGCGGGCGGTGGATGGCCCCCGATCGCGCGGTGCCCAGCCCTCGTATTGCTTCGTGTGTTATTTGTCATGGCTTTTCGTGGTCGGGTCCCCACGACGGCGCCAACTGTTGGGTACACACCTACCCTCCCGCCCTTTGCCACCGGGGTGATGGGGGAGGAGTGAGGGTTTCCACGGGGGGTGGGAACACGAGTGGCCGGGCCCGCAAGTCGGGTCCCTAGGAGCGTGACGTGGACAAAAGTGCCGATCCCGAGAAAATGTCTTTTTCGATTGATAGGTCATGAAAGTGCCCACCACTTCTCCTACATACGCCCCCCCGGTCCGTATTTATAGGCGTCCCGGTCGGTATTTACCGTGAAGTTACAAATCAGGACAAGGCATGTTTGCCACTTACGTCTAGGCCCGCGCAGTGGGCAAATTGGTACAAATCCCAACAAAGGGGTGAAAAGGTAAAAGACACAAGTCCCAACGCGCCTAAGGCTTCATTAGGTTCCACCCTTCTTGCGCCGC
Source organism: Hyparrhenia diplandra (assembly GCA_015847255.1). NCBI lineage: Eukaryota > Viridiplantae > Streptophyta > Magnoliopsida > Poales > Poaceae > Hyparrhenia > Hyparrhenia diplandra. The sequence goes on from JADLZK010011813.1 coordinate 206,499, forward strand.
CGCTGGCCTTGAGTCCGCTGGGGCCCGCCGCCTCCGCGGTCGCGGAGGTCTTCCCCTGGCGTGCCGCCCCCCGCGCCGCTGGGGTGTTCGCACGCCGTGCCGCCACCCCGCACCGCGGGCGTTCTTCTTGATTTGCCGCCCGCGCTGGGGTGTCGCGCCGGGTTCGCCGCTCGCTGCCGGGGTGTTGCGCTGATCTGCCGCCCTCGCGCCTGCGGGTGTCGTCTTTTCGCCGCTTCGCGCCGCGGGTGTCGTCTTTGCTGCGCCGCGCGCTCGCTGGGTGTCGCCTTTGGCCTCCGCCGCTCCCGCACCGCGAGGGTGTTGCGCTGGTTCGCCGCCCCGCCGCTGCGGGGGGTGTTGCATTGTCCGGCCGCCCCCGTGCCCGGGGTGTCGCCTTTGGGCCCGGGAGCTCTTTGGGGGTCCCTTGGCGAGGGTCCCTCCCCAACAGAGATTTATTGCCCATGATTGCTGAATGGATAGGAGATAGAGGAACTACTGCTCGTCAGAACAATTCTCTCAACGCAACATGATCCTTCATCTTTGATATATACTCACAAGATAATTTGATACAATAAATTTCTAGCCATCAACGCGGTCAACAACACATTGGTCATAAGCGGCAACGCAGCAAACATTTCTAGTGAGCAATACAAAATTGCTACAATTATAATCAAAGATGATCTCACCGAAACTCAAGGCTTCCTTTTGCTTGTAGCTTCACAGTTTGCCCTTTACTGCTTCAATGTATCCTGGCACAAATCGAAGCATACCAAGGATATTTTCGATGTTTGAGTTCCCTGGGCCAAGCTCAAACTCAGCCCATGCTTTCACTGCTATCAAGCAATCCACAACGACCCTGAGGAGATCAGCACGTGCTTCCTCGTCATCATCCTCATCTTCCTCGTCTTCATCCTCAGTATCTTCTTCAATGAAGAGATACACGAGGACCAAAGCAACAAAAGCAAAGACGCAAATTACATAGTGCTCCCGTTCGTTTCTTGTTTCAGACCCATACTTCTTATTTGGGTATGAACATGCTTGCGTAGACTTCCTTTTGTTGTTCCGGACACCGTTCGCACCACCTTCATCAGTGCGTGAACATGCATCCGAAGGTTCATCGGCCATGACTACAAATGAATGGAAAAAAAGATAAATGAAGATTTAAATATTCCAATCGATTCCCCTCACAAAGATCGCAGTTCGTTCCAGTTACAAGTAACAATTGAATTGAATATACCTATACATGCCATGTATCTGGATTCTAGAACACCAACAGTTCTACGAAACAATTCTCACATAACATTACCCGTTCAGATGGGAGATTTTTTCTTTTTTCTTTTAATCTAAATCAAGAATTCCCCACAGCAAACCCCAAGGGCCTACTCTACTCGGAAAGGGGGCTTACCCCCAGAAGTTTCAAAAATCGTTTCACGGACTGTTCAGATATGTCTACTAGTAGTAAATGAGATGTCCAAAAAATCACGCATCCACATCCTCAAAGGTTTCATTTGATTTCTATAGCCCTAGTGCGATGTGACGGCAAGAAGTTGAACGGATTCCACGCAAAAATGCAGTACCGAACTCTATACATACTGATACTTAAAGCAAGAAACACGGCGAGGGAGAGAGAGACGCGTACCAGCTCAACTTTCGGCGGCGCACTCCGGCTGGGCAGGCGGCAGGTCACCGGCGGGAACGGCGGCGATGTGAAATGAAATGGGGAAAAGACTGAGGAAGCAGGCAAAGCGGCGCCAAAGATTTCCCCATTTTAGAGGCCTTGCGGCGGCAAAGCCGGCAACTGACGATGCAGTGGGCCAGGTGGGCTGCGTTTTGTACACGATGGCCCAGTCTCAGGCCTAGGCCCAGGTCCAGGGCCAGGGCCCAGCTAGAAATGAAGCCCATTTCTGAGCATGACGGGTGGGGGCGGCCTCGTCTTCTCCGACGAGCGAGCCCCAGCCACTAGCTAACCAAGTACCAACCCGTCACCCGTAGCCAACCAGAACAGGCAGCTCTCTTGGCGTGCTCACCTCACCTCAGCTTTGCTTGCTCCAAGATTTACCCCTCCCTCGGTACCTTGATATCTCTCTCCTCCGCACCGCATCCGGTAGTAAAGATAAGGCAGTCGTCAAACTAGGGAGTTTGACCAAGAGAGGCAAGAACGTGTGCGTCGGCTGACATCCATGGCTGGGGAGGCCAAGAAGCTCTTCGCCGCGTCCGAGGTCGCGCTCCACGCCTCCAGGAAGGGCTGCTGGGTCGTCATCGGCGGCAAGGCGAGTGAGAAGGAGATCTTCCTTTCTGTGCTTCTCTTGGTTCTGTAGGGGGATGAGAGAGATCTGACCGCTGATTCGGTTTGGTCGGCTTCTGATTATTTTAGTGGCTGCTTGGTTTCAGGTGTATGATGTGACCAAGTTCTTGGAGGACCACCCTGGGGGAGAGGATGTGCTCCTTCATGCATCAGGTAGTAAGCTCAGTTTATGCTCCCTGCCTTAGCTTTGATTTCATCTCGTCTGCTTCATTTTGGTTGCACCTTTAACTGTTCAAAGACCCGTAATCCATGTGCCAAACCATTTGTTGGTCCAAATTCCTCATTTCATTTCTAATTATGGTTTCAGAGTTCAGACTTACTGAAACAGCATCGCGGTGCCTCTGGCTCCTGGTGCAGCTGTTTTCACCTGATGGATTTTGCAGCGTGAACTGAATGCAGAATTTGATCTCACAGTTCCATAACCGCTACATGAGAAATCAAATTAAGAGGAAAAAAAAAAGCACAATGAATTTACACTTAGAAGGTGGCTATTGGGATGGTTCCAAAATGTGAAAGATACTTTCGAAGTTCAAACTCCTAATTCACGTCCTGGTTGGTCTAAATGGATTTAACATGTGTGGTCATTTTACCACCTCCTTTTACTAATAGAAATCTCTCCAAGCTGTCCAATTGTCCATAATAGAATATCAATATATGAGGAACTCTTGACCCTTAAAATATTTTTTTTTGTTCTCACTAGCACACCAATATTATCTTTCTATTGGCTTGTAGAAAGATTGCGTTAGTTGAATTTGAAAGTCTAATTATGCAAGAACTGTTCGCCAAAAATTCTGGAACTCTTTATGGTATTCTGAAGAATGTTATGCTCAAGAGCGACCAAATACATGGAAGTTTCTTTACATCGAATGTTGCTTTCATATAGGTTGAAATTTTAGTCTTGTAATTGCTTTCTCTCTTCCCAAATGAAACCAGATTGCTAATTCCACTATAACTGTCTTAATGTATCTTAGTTAGTGCTTTGCTTCCTCCCCTGTTTTTGTTTTGTCTTTGTTTGTTTTCCCTGTAATCCTCTTGGTTATTTATAAATTTCAGTAGAGGCTTTCCAGCCTCTCCTGTTTCTTCAAAAAAAAAATGTCTTTAGATTAAAAATTTTACCTGAATTTAAGTGAATAACTAAGCCTATAATGTTTACCATATTACATCGATTCAAACAGGATACTTTTATAATTAGAATTTGCTAAGCTTGGTTTCCTCTGGCTGTAAATAAATGCTTGAAGCCTCCGGGATGGCACGGAAGCATTTGAAGAGGTGGGACACAGCACTTCAGCTGTCAGCATGATGGACAGCTACTTGATTGGAAGCATCAAGGGCTATGTTCGTCCCGAGTGCATCGAAGGCCACGGATCCTTGGAGTGCTGATATGCCACCAAATTCCAGGACAATGCAAGGGAACAAAGGCCCTCCTAATCCAAATACCTTCCTGGACTTTCTACTCCCATTGTTTGTGCTTGGCCTGGCATTTGCAGCTTGGTATTACCTAACCTTCATCTCCAAGAACCATTAAACAGTGTGGCTGGGATGTATTTCTCATTATTATATTGCTAGGATTATATTAGAGAAAACAAGGCAACCTTGTATTATGGTATTTTGTACGTGAAGGTTGCTTTCTAGGTATCCTTGGAAGTCCTTTTTCGTACATGTAACAGGCATGTCAGCACGCAGATGTATGAATGAGACAATTTATCATTACTTTTGCTTTTTTTTTTTTGCGCTTCAGATTCCTTTTCTTGTAAAATTTCTTATTTTTGGTAAAGATCCCAATGACTTGGTACAGTTTGATTGTACATATCAACTCATCGACATCACAAAGATGCACTGAGTGACTCTCTAGACAATCATGATATCATGTTTAGAACCTGCTGAACATGGTATAGTCTGGTATTTTTTCTGATAACCATTGTTGATGGATACTAATAAGGTATCATGATCTTACTGGTTTTTCTGAAAACCATGGTATTTGCATCTGAACAGATAGCGTTCTTCCTAATTGATACCATCTGTAAATGACTATAATGGTACATGCTGATCATTATGTTGTTATTTAGGATAGAGAATCAGACTATTTTACAGTACCTTCAAATTAGTACAGGCCATCGAATCCCTCCCATCAATGAAAGGCCTCAAAATAAATTAATAAATGATAGACCTGTGATGTTCTAATCTACTACTATACAAGAGGCCGAGCAAACAGAATATAAGTCCAGAATTCAATTGATAATTGGATATGAATTCTTGAATTAAACATGAAAATAGACCATCTAGCTAGTGTCACACGCCCAACGCGGGCTGCCCCAATGCAGAATAAACAGACCAGCGAGGGTCCAAGAGGGCCTTAGAGGTGAGGAGAGTTTTGTATGGTGCTAGTACTTTTATTACAATCAAATCAAATGCTACCCATCCTCTCCAAAACTAAGCATGGTGTTGGAATTGGCTTGCACCAACCATTATTCATCCATGAAGCAAAACCCTCGGCTTCATTTAGGATGTAGGATGCATACATTCTTGTTTATCAAAAGCCCTAGTATTGCATATATGACAAGTGCACAGCTGCACACGACACAAAAACAGACCAAAGTACATGTGCCAAGTTATTAGGCAAGACACTGTGGCTTATTTAGCATGCACATATACACAATTGGATAGGCACATACTCAACACTTGCATTATAAGAATGTACAAGTGCTATCTGTCATGGGGCCTGGAAGTTTTTCTTCTGTGACCTCAGAAGTGAAATCATAGCTGTTGATGCCATGGTAAATCCCATCATCAAACTTGTTGACAACTTTCTGTCCATCGGTCAAAACATCCTCTTGGTAGTATGTGAAGGGGACAGAGCATGAGCCTTGCTTTCCCATCATGGCTAGTGTTACCTTTGTGTATGCAGGCACTGGGATCTCATATTCAACCGAGTGCTCCTCCGTGTGAGATACGGATTCTCCCCACTTGTATGCTAGAGTAAACTCATGTTCGATTTTGACCGATGAGCTTGCAACTTCTGGGACTCCAGCTTGAATGGTGGTTGCGACGCCTAGCTTCAACGAGACACTTGAATCCCATGTTCTTCTCTTGATCACACCATACTTCAGGGTTACCTTAGCCACATTGGTCATAGCAGTTCTGTTAATAGCAGTTTCAGTAGCCATAGTCTGTACCTTCTGGCTATAAACTTTAGCATCCATTACGTTGTACACAATGTTGTAAATCCTCCGAGAAAGGACTGCTTCTTGTATCCGTAGGTGTGCCCACATGTTAATGCTTGGAACAGAGGCGTTGAGGCAACTCACTTTGCGTTCGGTGGTCAACCTTGTGCAGTAGTAGTTGTTGCCAAGGTTCTGAAGCGCAAAAATGTCACCAAACTTGACTGCCCGGAACACGGTGTCAGGGTTGCTGCTGCTGGTGTCATCAGAGTCTGCCCAGATCCAGTTTGGGCTACGCCTCCAGAACTTGCCGAAATGGTCAGACTTTATGCGGATGGTGCCATTGTTGTTGGTATGAATGGTGTGCCTTATGGTTGGATCACCCATATCATTCGATGAGAATTGCAAGTAGTTGTAGCCCTGAATGATTCGTGCACTGAGGTACAAGCCATTGTCACCCTTGAAACAAACATGCTTTGGCAATTCCATTCGTTGTTCCATGTTGATGATGACACGAAACTTGTGTTCTTCTCTTACGGTTTAATTGATCTATATATGTTTCCAAGAAATAAACAACCAGAAGGCAATGAAGAAACTTATGAGCCTAGGATACTGCAAGGTGTCATAAAACAATTGTAACGTCAATTTCTGCTAAGAAATGTCCACGCCATGTTCTTATAAAAACAAAAATTAAGAAATTCAAAACAGTGTGTGCGTGTACGTGCGTGCGTGCGTGTGTGAAAATTGTACGAATATTGCTCGGCTAATAAGAATTAGTTCATCATTTTTTTAGTCATATGTGCCTATGTGGACATAGAAAATTAGTACCCTACAGTTAATTTATTAAAGCTCCGGCTCCGGCTTCTCTAAGCACCTAACGATGAGCCATTTTTCTCTCTACTCTCAAACGAATTAAAGCCGGTAAAGCCACTATTTTTTTTCACTGGCTCCAGCTTTGGTCCCTACGCACTAGCAAGGAGCCGGAGTCATTTATGAACTGTGATGGATCCTGGTCCTGGATACAATTATATAAGCTTAACTATGAAGTGGAGAGGGAGCAGAAGAGGAATAGGGTGAGCATACCACAGCCTCGTGGTGATCTGAACCGCAGTTCGTCGCCAGCGTTGGCACCCTCTGTGGCTGAAGAGTCAACTCCCTTAGCGTCGCTTAGTCTCGGATTTTAAAGACAAATATACTGACCTGACTGATCCTCAAGAAATCGCTCTATAAATTGTATTCCTATTCCCGTTTTCTTTCCTTAGGTTCCATTCCGGCCATTAAGTGGTGAACAAGATGCCATGCCACTTTCGACGATGCTCCTCTTGCTGGTGGCTTTGGAGAAATGGACATTTGATTCGACCTGCCAGGGATCGACCCAGCGTGGTGCACATTTTGTGCCAAAGCCGTGTATCAACTCGGTATACTCCTTCTGAGATGCAATAAAATCTTTCATTTTCCAAAAAAAAAAATATGAATCTTTTCGAAACCTAATTTGAGAGCTATCTCCCCAACTTAAATTTACCAAGTCTTATGAAGTTGTCCTTCACTTCCATAAAATTGAATTAATCAACATGAGACGACGTCCACCCAAAGAAAGCATTTTGCCTTTACAACCCCTTTTCAGTCCGTTTTGTCAATTACTTTTCAGTCTTTGTTATTAAGTTTCCCAAATTCCATTGGTATACCTCGGTATCAAATAGGGTATGTGCCTACCTTACAAACAAATAACTATGAATAATGCATTTTACAATATTTATTTATCCTACACAAAATAAAAAGATTTCACTTTTATGAAAGTTTATATACATAATACAGCAGCTTCTAGTCTTCTATTGCTTAGTCTGTTGCTGATAGTTCTTGAAACTGAAAACAAGCTGAATCCCCCGAGAAGTCCTAGCCATCTGTTGAAGTTAGCTGGGTTTATGAATACACTAGTCATTCATAAACATGGTTTGAGTTTAGTGATAACGTTTTTGATTTGATTACATATGGTTGGAGTTTTGGGTAACAACATTGATTTCATTACATATACCGTTGTTAAGTCATCTTCAGTAACCAATCGTGCATTACGTGACAGTACAACCATTGAAGAGCTGTCTGCGAGTGAATGCTGAAACGTGTGTGAACTGCTCTATAAATGTGTTCACAGCAATGTTATCTCTTATTGTGATACTATAACAAAATTCAACACTTAGTAAAACTGACTGTATTAATTCAATTATCACCATTGCTGATAACCAGCAGTGATAATGGGTAGAACCAGCAGTTATTTGACCTGATTGCGACTGTCACCTGTTTATTGTCAGTTTAAAACAAGCACTAGCTGACAGTGAGTGCTATACAAGTAGTAGTAAAGAAAGAACACTGCCATCAAGATTATAGCTAAGATTTCTCCATGACATCACGACAAAACATCACTTTTAGCACAAAAATTGCAGATATTCTCAAAAGGTGGTGACAGTTGCATCAACGTCGAAAAAAAAAAACACTGGCATCCACTCTAGTTACATTTCTCACTGAGCCCTAGGTACAGTTACATTGACTCCATGTGCTACAAAATTTTTCAACAGCTGCTCCTATGAGACCAGCCACAAAGAAGCAGAGGACCTATCTTAAAAGGTACAGTCAAACACAAAAGGAAACTTCTATTTCCTCCTTGTATTGTATACACCTTCTATCTCCTCAGATATACACCTTCTATCTCCTTGTATTGTATACACCAACTCTACCATTGCAGTTTACGTCTGTGCAAAGGGATTTCTCAACAGAGACGATGGGTTTGGTATCAAAGGATACAAAAATGGGTTAGCCTTGTGAGATGAGGGCAGCAGGACTGGTGGAGTATCAGGAGGATAAACGGAGTGCTATCTCGTGGAGAAGCAATCTTTCTGAGAGGCGCCAATCACACCATTGCACTCTGCATTGACTAGACCTCACTCATGATTGCGGCAGCATGCCCAGTAGGCTCTTCAGATGTCCTCCGCAGCATGAACATCTGCACAACATTAGACAATCCATTAAGTTGTTTTATTTAATATTTAGTCTACTGAAATGTAGCAAGCAGGGTGCTGAAATTGACAAGTCTGTTGGTCCATTGTCCAGTATCTACCTCAATCATACTCTGATTAACCAACCAAGTTAAAAAACCACTAGATGATTTAAGGTCACACTAACAATGCTTATTTCATTACACGGAAAGCACTTGTAAACTCTACCTTGCAGATCAGTTGTCTTATTTCATTACATGGAAAGCACTTGTAAACTCTACCTTGCAGATCAGCTGTGCATAGAGAGACAAATTACCTGTCCTCGATGAGATATTCAAGGCACCCAGGTGGCTGGATCCATGGTTCACCATCAACCTGACAGGGAATGAACTGTGGAGGTGCAATCTTATAACTTTTCCTTGGGCTAACCGGGTGTGCCCTTGAAAGTCCAACCTATCAACCACAGAAAATGATTGTAAGATGCTACTTCAGCTTCATCACTACATATCAGAAAGAACAGCACCAGATTTGAAAATGGACGACTTTAACTGAAAGATTTAGAGGAAGCAAACTATCTCTACCTGCAGTTTGCCTAGATGCCATGTTTCGATATACAAACCACCTCAAGTATTTTGTCATGGATTGATTGCAAATTGAAATCATCATCATGGTCATTGTCGTTTTGCCACAGATCAACACCACCCATGTAGCTAGGGATATTCATTACAATCACACCTTCTGCATCCTGATGAGAATACCAGATGATAAAGAATCCTCCAAAGATAAATCACAAAGTGGTGACAAACGAAAGATGTAAAGAAGGCTACCTCTGGAATTTCAATGTTCTCCCCATCAACTTCAAGGCTAACATGCCATGGTAAATCAGAGCATGACCTATCCATCATATCCTTTGCACCCTCTCTAGCATATATCAGCTTGTTGACAAACTGTATGGATAAAAGTAATGCAATTAAGTTGCTGCCAACATATATAGTAAGCATTAAGCAAAGAAGGTAATATATGATCACGACTGTTTATAATGCAGAGATTCAAGGTTTGTTGATTTCCTACAGAAATATTAGGGCATTGCAACATCCAATTCCTAAGCATAAACCAAAAAAAAAAAAAAAAAAAAAAATCCCTACCTGACTGCAGAATTTATCTGGTTTTTCTTCCCTAGTAGTGTGGAAGTCATAAGCAACCTTCGTGATCACATCCAATACCTACATGGCCAAAACAAATAATATATTTTAGCACATTATGAGTTACAACTGAAGTAATGTATTTCAATTAAAAATATACAACCAAACTGTTGAGTAACATGGTGGATGTTTAAATGGGAAAACATACCTAAATAATTAGTCATAAATTTTACTTGCTTGGTGCATTGACCTTCTGTTCCATTCTTCTCTTTGATAGCTACATTCCAGCGATCAAGCACTGTAACAGCTGCATGGTCAACGCCATTTAAAAGTGCATATATTCCTCCTTGTCGCTCAACGGAAGATAAACCCCTCCCCAGCGCATAACACGCGATAGGTCATTCCCAGTTCCAAGAGGAAGAATGGAGACGGGGGAGGAGATTCATAGTTCTGCTTTTCAATGGCATCAAGAACCCAGGCTACAGTTCCATCCCCACCACAAACAAGGATTCTGAAGTGTTTCACATTGTGGAATAATTGTAATCCAACTTCAGGTCCTTGAGAAGCACTTAGCTCAAATATCTGAAACAAGAATTGGAATTGTCAGGTCAAGCTATAAGAATATTAAATTGGTCGCGATCAGGAGTGCCAATTAAAGGAATTAAGTAATCATATTAACAAGGATAGATTTCAGAGCCAATATGCAAGTGCTTACAAAAGAGAAAAACATAAAGCAAGACTACTACAGTAGAGCAGTGCTAAATGGTGACAGGTCGTTCAGTACTTATATCAGATAAGGACAATTGGACTACATCTGTACATCCAGAATACTAGAATGACAAAGGGTAAATTATGGTTTAAAATTTTCAGAGGCTACACTCAACATGAAAAGCTACAGCTTGTAAAAAGGTTTATCTGACTCAACAGCTGGCAGGAATGGTTTTAACTAGGAAATAATAAAACATTGATTACCTGTATAGGATTCAATAACATGTTGAGCCTTCTTCTCAGAGAGGGTCCATTTCGGCCTCCACTCTTTCCATTGATGAATACCAGCAGTGGTCTTGAATCTTGTGGCAAATCAACAAGTTCATACTGTCGCACTGGTTCATTAGGAACACCAGATCGATATGTTTGCTTTAGAGAATTTTGAGATAAAGGCTTTGCCAGTTCGTACTTTCCATCCAGGCCCTTCAATCTAGCAAATCCTTCAAGCACTGAATCAAGGACTGAGCCTTTTGCAGGAGTGGAATTTGTCTTGGCACCAGGGTGGTTATTCACACGTTTCTTGTTGCGTGACCTCCTACGGTTCCCAACTGTTGAATTGGCAAACCCATCCTTGATTGAGTTGAGCATTCCGCTAATTCCTGAACCTTGACCAACTTCTTTCACCGATTGGGAGGAACAATAAGCCTCCTAAGAAGGCCAAGATCACAAATGTTCGCGGGTTTCCTTCAGCAGCTTCGCATGACAATCAACATGGATCTGCCGCTGGCACCACAGGCAGCGCCATATAGGAGACACACCAAGGAAAGGCACGCCACACGGCTCATCGCAATAGTAACAGAAAGAGGATATCTCCGGGGTGTCGTCCAGCTCCACCCACCTCTCAGACCAGTGATGCAGCAAGGGCGAAGCACCAGCCTGCGCGACGCACTTGCAGTCCTCCTCAGCGCGGGGAGAGCAGCTCGAGTGCGCGGCCACGCCACAAACAGAGCAGCGGTGAACCACGTCGTCGGCGCCACCCTGCGTGGAGCCACCGAGGAACGACAGGCAGACGCAGCAAGTCGATGGCTGGCCGCCGCGGAAGCAGTCCTCGGACCACGAGTGGCAGGAGCTCGGGCACCGCGACCTCCTCCACGCAGCGCGCTTCTCCCTGGCCGCCTTGGTCCAGTACAGCGCCGCCTCGCGCTGCAGCCTGAGGAGAGCGTAGATGAGCGCGGCGAGGCCGATGGAGCCCGCCGTGACGAGCCAGCCCAAGAAGTGGAGCCCGGAAGGGTCAGGCAGACGCGCCATGCTCATGAGCAAGGATCCCACCAGGTCCATGGCAGTTCGCCACGCTGAGAAGCAGAGCCTGCAGCAAAGAACAATGACACGTGAGTCGCCAGCAAGATGAATATCGCACCGGTGGGCGGTGGCGAACAAAAGCACTAGCATCCTAGACTGCAAAATGCGTGCGGCGGTACCCCCACGCAACCACAGGACGGGGCTCGACGATTTTCCCTGATCTGGAGACGAAAGCAAGGCATGTTTAAATGGAAAGCAAGCCCCTCCGCTTCATCGCAATCTTCCCCAGGGATCACGCCTCAAACCACAGGAACAAAATCCAAGCTAATAACATCCCACACGGAAATCAATCAATTCTTTCGTCTGATTTCAGCGTAGAGATCAAGGAAACCCAGCCTCCGATTGCACCAGAAATCGCTGGGAGGTCGACCCAGAGGAGAGGAGGAACAAGGCAAAACAAAACAAACAAAACAAATCCGGCCAGCCAACGGCCCAACGCGGTTGCCAAGCACGAGCAGCGCGGCGGCCGGAGGGGTGCCTGGATCCGCGCCGCCCGCACCGCACGGGATCCCGCATTCCCGGCCCATCCTCCCCGAGGATTTCATTTGAACAACCAATCCCTCAACCCCCATGCGCGCAGCGCAGCAGCAGATTCGGGTAGGATCGCGGGAGAGCGCTCACCTCGTCCGCGGCTGGGGCGAGCAAACCCTTTTGCTCCGCTAGGGTTGGCTTGGCTTGACGAAACCTCCCTCCCTCCCTACCTCGGGCCTCGGCCACCGCCTCGCTTAGCTTGCCGTTGGGTTGGGTTGGGTTGGGTCGGCGCTGCAGGCAGAGGAGAGAGGGGAGGCGGAGGAGGAGAATTCGAAGGTCCGTGGGTGGGGAGCCGGAACGGCGTCGTGGCGTGCGTTTAAAAAAGGGAAAGCGAAGGGGTTCGGGTTCAAAGCACAAGCGCGTCCTGTGCACTGATGGCAAGGATGGGTGCGTGGGTTTCCCAGGAACCCGGAGGAGCACTTCACGCTTTGGCACACGTCACTTGTGAACATTTCCCCTTTTATTTTTTATATAGGTAATATATATATATATATATATATATATATTGCACATCCAATAGTTGGAGTTGCAATATGATGTTCAAGCTTCTCAACTCTACCGGATCAATCAAGGAAAATGATCTCCTTCCTCTAAAACACTGTCATATTTTCTCGATCTTTTCTAATATTTTTGTCTAGAAAAATATGATCTCCTTCCTCTAAAAAAAAACTTCTCATATTTTTTTCTCAAAACCTTTCCTAAAAAAAAAAAATGATCTCCTTCCTATAGCAAAACCTCTCGTATTTTTTTTCTCTAATAAAAACTTCTCATATTTTTCTCGATCTCTTCTCGTTTTTCCCCTCAATCTTGAAAACCTCTCCTCAATCCCTCAAACAGAATGGACCAAGTAGCTTTTCTCCCTCGGATAGACATGTTTCGATCCAACCGTGCTAGTGGTTATTAGCTAGCTAAAACTACTACTAGTGCATCTAAAAGACTTGTTGATGTCGACTTATTATCAACTAAGAGACTACTTCCTCTATCTCTTTGAGTTTGACGCTAGAGCACTTGCGTGGGTACATCGGACATTCAATGGATCTAGAGAGAGGGATGGAGCAGGTACGTGGCCATTGACTGCATCTAGACATTTAAATCATTTGTCCCAACGACATTCAGCATGGGACGGAGGGAGTACTAACTATTAGTTTGAGTAACATATTTGAGGCTACTAATAATTGCCGACTAGGGTATTAATATAGTACATGCATCTAAAATACTCTCTCTATCCCAAAAAAAGGAAAGACGTTTTTGACTTTATAAACATCGTGGTTGACCGTTCGTCTCATTCAAATTATTTGTATAAATATAATTTTTTTTTTATGACTTCATTTATCATTGATATACTTTGATTATGATTTATTTATTTTATAATTTAAATTAAGTTTTTCAATAAAACAAACGGTCAAACATGGTGTGCCTCTTTTGACGAGTAAAGTCCTATATAGCATTACGTGATGCAAATCGACCTTTTTTCAAAATTTAAAATTTGAAAAAATCGTTGAAAAATTCGTAGAAATAGTTCATGATTTATAGAAGCCAATGGTATAAAAATTTGTCAAATTGGAGTTGGTTTGGTATAAAAAAATTTCAAATCTAAGTTTGAAAAAAAAGGCCCATTAAGGCCCATTAAATCATGAAGGTCTAAAAACATACTAAACACACTCAAATTTAAGTAATTTTGACATCATTGATTCTACAAATCATGAAGTATTTTTAGAAATTTTTTAGCATTTTATAAAAAAAAAAAAAAAAAAAATTACATTTTGAATTTTGAAAAAACCGCTCAAACCGCCAAACCCTGGGAAAATATAGCAAAATTACGTTTGAATGCAAATTCCAAACACAGAAAAGTCCAAAATTCGAGCGGGGGTTTTTGGGCTAAAAAACGGAGGATGCAACACAAAGTCCAAAAAAAGTTAGCTTGGGCTAGGAGGATGGCTAGTTCGTTGAGTCTTTCCACGGCCGGCCGGCGTCCCACGTCCGAGTCTTCCGCCGTACAGCGCCCACCCCAGCCAGAGCCAAGTCTGAGCCTGCCACCTGCGACTGCTGCGTTGCCTCCTCGCTCTCGCAGTGGTTTTGTTTCTTCTGCGCCGTCTTGCCCGTCTTTTTTCTCACTGTTTCGGACGGTGGTGACCATGATGACTTGTCAATTTTGGAGAGTAGTACTGGCTCAATCAGCTGGGCAGGGCTTCAGGCTTCAGCTGGGCTGGCGTCTCGTCGATGACCTCGCCGTCGCCGTCGCCGTCGCGTGATCAGCGTGGCTGTTTCGATGGGATCTAGGAGGGAGTATGAGTGCCCATACGATCCTTGCGTGATGATGTGATGCTACGTATTTAGGCCTTGTTTAGATTGCTAAAGTTTCTAATCTTTTTTCTCACTTTCTCCATCACATCACATTAAATACACCAAAAGATATATATTAAAGTATTAAATGTATGTAAAAAAATAACTAAATTAAATAAGTTTAGATATGCATCATGGAGACGATTCTTTTTGAGCCTCTAATTCTTTCCACGATAGGATGATATTTACCACTAACAAACTAAACGTCTTCATGATTAGCACGATGCGACATCCGGTTCCAAATTTTAGCCATCTAAAAAGGCCTTAGTAATGAGAGGGTAGGGCGCGGGCAGGCAGGTGTTTTGGTTAGCGGTTGCGTGGTGCGATCATCGAGCCGCCCATTGTCATGTGTCCAGTTTGTGGTTGTGGACTTGTTGCGGCAGAATTAAAGACACACAGAGATCTGGGCTGCTCTCTGCTCTGTCTCTCTATCAGGAAGTTGTACGTTGTGATGCCTGTCACCGTTGTGCAAAATCAATCAATCTCATGGACGTACTGTGCTACCAACAAATTAAAGACCCGGAAGTTTGGATTAAAAAACAAAAAACGAGAAGCCAACACCAAGGTACGTATTTCTCTTCGGCTATTTTTCCATATAAATTTTGCAGAAAGTTTGAAGCGTGCATCATATGCCCGAAATTAAGTGCGCTGCCAAGAAAGCGTTGCATGCATCTTATTATACAAAATTAAATTAATTCAATTCAAAGCCGCTGCCGCACCACCGATCGAGTGTGGCTCTTTATCAATCAATCAATCAATCAAATATATCCCGGCCTTTGTTCTTTCTGGATCTTTGCTGCTAAAATCTTTAATCTCCATGGGGATCTCATGCGTGCCTGGCCTTGAATATTCGTTTCCCAAGCAGATCAGATCCAGTGCGTGAAGAAAGCCAACTTTTGAGTTGGAAAGCGTACGGCTGTGGTGCATTCTTAGTCCCTAAGACTTGGGACTCTCCGATTCAATTACTTTCTCCCAGCTGAGCAAGTAAACACTTTTTTGTGTTACTAAACTGGCAAGCTAGCTAATGGCTATCTCAGTCGTATTAGAATTTCATCTCCGAAAAGATCAAGGCACGGGGCTAACGTCAACAACTCAACATCATCGATGTAGAATTAGATGCCCCGTATATCAACTTAAACACGCATCTTGTCTAACTGCACAATGGGCCCAGGCGGCCATGCCAACTCCCGTCGTTGCAAAAAAGAACCCCAGATACTTCTAGAAGGATCATCTAGCGATAGCGTACTATCCGATGAGAGGCACTGCAGGCCACGTCACGTGCCAATTAATCTGACGTGGCCCCTAATTAAACCATTCAATTGTGCCGCCAAACACATTTGCCCCGGCCGGGTCCAGCGTGTCGCTGTCCACGGCACGGCGAGCCATCCGCGGTCGCGGAGAGAACTCCGATCCCAACCGGCCAACCGTCGGCACCTACCTGTCCAAACTGTCCCGGTGGGCCCACCAACTTCATGTGAGATGGAGTACTCCTCCGTCCCAAAATAAACGACGGGGGCTTTCCGAAAACATGCACGGCAATTATATATTAAAATGGATTAATATTTATATTACATAATTAGTATCATTGGAAAGATCTTTTGATCTAGTTTTTTAACAAATTTATTTGAGATTTAAATCTTCTAGGTCTTTTCTACAAATCGAGCAAACTTCAGACGAAAAACCCAAAACATCGTTTATTTTGGGACGGAGGGAGTACTATAAATTTCCGGGGAGGGCCGGCGGGGGCTTTCGCTTTCGCTGCACTGCCACTGCAGCTGCATGTGGCCGACGCTGGGTGTCGGCAAACAAGGGAGCAGATATGGTTCTTACACGTGCTGGCCGATCGTTGGGATTCCTCTGTTTCAGGTTTGAGCCTGCAGGTTGCAGTGTGGACGCGATGGAGTACGGAGGCTGAGGAGAGGGGTTAAATTTACTCCCTCCGTCCCACAAATAAGTGTACATCTAGGAATGAGCACAGAAACCAAGATGGAGTGGAAATTACCAAAATACCCCTACAGATGTCCTGCCTGTGATACAGGAAAGAGTACGGTCGACTGCAGCCTTTCATTATTTTATTACGGCAAAGATGGATCACGCTGCTACATGCAGCTTCTAGATAAACCGAGGGATCCTGCGTTCATTTTTTTTTTGTTTGCCTTTTGTTTTTTAGTTGTTTTTAAATTTTTTTTTGGTGGGACAAGGCGGCACCGCTTAACGCTGCACCGCTTCTCGATGGCTTCGCCCCTCGCCTGCATGCGCCCGCTTCAGCTATTGTGATCGATTAATTGTGGGAAAAAAATTTGAACTCTAAACGCCCAAATAAACCCGGGGACGGAGGAAGTAGTTGACAGTGTGGATTCTGCTTTTGTGTGACAAAGCTTTAGTTGATTCGATGATGCAAGGGTAAGGCTATCTCGCACTCATGATACGGGTAAAGCTATATAGCATCTGTCTCAAATAGTTTATAGAGTGTTAGACCATATTTAGGCGAAGATGGTATTGTCGACCAAGTTTAGAGACCTATTGTGATCACCTTGAAAATTTAAAGACCGCACCTACGAGACAATTGGGAAAATTTGGACCGAACACCCTCTCAAGAGACGTTAACCGTTTCTATCATCATTCTTGTTTGTTGGGAGATCCGAAGGAAAGAAATGCAAGAGTTTTTTAGCACAAAGAATGCGCACCAATGCATATTCTCCGTAAGATCAAGGAAGAGGCCGGCCTTTGGGAAATGGCGGGGAGCAAAAAATATCTCCAAGTCATTCTTCGCAAGTGTGATTGTGATCGGTTGTGATGAGTTTTTTCGATGTTCATATTGTTGTATATATTTGTACTCGGCCGTTCTGGACTCTCTTCTTTTTAATACAATATAGGCAGCTCTCCTGCCTATTCCGTTTCAAAAAAAAAAAAAAAAGAGACTGCACCGGCTAAGTTTAGGAACATGGGGTGATCGTCTTCAAAGTTCAGGGAGCCAAACGACACTCTCTGTCAAGTTTAGAGACCTATAAATATCAATTTGAAAGTTTGAGGATCTGTATGACACCTCTAGCTAAGTTTAGGGACCAGAGATGCATTTACGCTCTTTATATAAGTTGTTAGAGGGTATGTTTATGTAAAATAACAGAGGATATAAAGATTCCATTGGAGATTTTCTAAGAACTCATCGTTTTTTAACGTGATTTAGAACAAGTGAACATCGAGACAAGACTACATGTCATAGCTACATTGAGAGAAGTGGAAGTGGTAATATGTAGCATGCACGTCAACCTCCAACCGTCGGTCCCCTCCGCGCCAGGCACTCGCATGATAAGCATATGCATGGGCTAGCTATTATATATAGCTATATATCTCTATAGAGGTGCATTGTCACAAAATTTGAGACTTAAACTCGTTTTTGTCAAGATTCATTATGGAAATAGCAAATTTCATTTGCTTATGCACTAGTGAGTATCCTATTTCTGTTTGGATTCAAGGGCTAAACCCATCCAAGCATGTCCTAATAAATCTATGTGTGCATAAGTCTGTTCTAATGGATTAAAAGGAGAGAGAACTAGGATGCTGAGAAAACTAGCTAGCCATTGGTTTTAGATTATGCCGTAAGATGACAAAAGGCGAGATCAGTGGCGGAGGCAGGAATAGTTTTAAGGTGTGGCGAGGTTTATATAAAACTAAAATATGTATCGTAAAACTATATAAGGGCCTAAAAATATTGCATAAATACATTAATTTATGGCCAGTAAATCCACCTAGAATTCTATTTTTCTAAATTAAGTATCTTTCCTCACGTATTTGCTCTTCTCTCGATGCCATCGTTGCATAATCAGTCAATTCGATCCTAAAATACAAACGGACGTAGGCTTGAAGCAGTAGATAGATCATGGCCATGTATTATGGAAGGAAAAGAACGACATATTAGCTTCTCCGCCTTGCTCCATTGGATTGCTAATTACAGCCGATCAACATGAAACGGCCAGACAGGCATACTCCCTCTATCTCAAAATACATGACGTCCAGGCCTTTACTAAAAATCTCAAAATAGATGTCGTTTTAGCCGGCTAGCTCAGCTCCTGCCTATGCCAAGTACAGCAGCCATCCCATCCATCACCTACTGTCCTCCACTACCGAATAAAAGAAGTAAAAAAACAGCATCTTCCGTCTCCATCTCGTGTGCAAATGCTTTGAATTGATAGTTAATGCTTGTCAAATGTGTCAGCCAGCAGGAGCAATCATTCACTCGTAGGGGTGTTCTAGTCTTTGAGCATATGCGTTGGGCTCGCCCAGCCTCGTAACGCCAAGTATTCCGAGATGGAGGGAGTATGCATCGATGTATAAGTACCTATATGATGTTCATGTGTATTTTATACTAGGTATGGCGGCCACCTTACCTTGCCAGACTGCTAGCTCCACCACTGGGCGAGATAACCTTAGATAGGCTAAACATTGTACAGTATAGGCAAAACATAGAAAAAAAAAGGTGAATTGCATGATCACTGCATTGTCTAGCGATGGAACTTTGGAACCTAGTAACGTCACAGTAATTCAGATCCATCACGTACCAGGGCAACATGGGCATGTGCGAGGACGCAGGCGTGTGCGAATCCATCCCTGGCTGGTCGGGGCCCTCTGCTCGACGCCAGTGCCCAGCTGCATGCCATGTGCGTGACAATACTGATGCCAGTTAAGTCTGTTGCACGATTACATCATGCGCCCAATTTTCAGAGTAGCTTGTGCGTCACATGTAACAGTCGCTCAAATTCCATTGCCCGGTTGCGTGATTCCGTATGGGTGTCGTGGGGCGCGTGGTGTTCGCGTTTCTGCTGCCCGCCGACGCTGGCATTTGAATCTGACTCGAGCTCGGTCAGCCAAAGATGATCGATAAGACTTGAAGAGCAGCACTGCAGAAGAGGGAATCTGGAGTCACTCACTCAGAGGATCTTTGCAGAGCCAATGATATGTGTACTCTCTTGTCAAAAAAAAATGATATGTGTACTCTCGACAGAAACTACGTTTGACCGGACTAAAACGCCTACTTTTTTTTTTTTTTTTTTTTTTTTTTTTTGACCGAACCGGTCGGGGAGCCCCCGACCTCTCTTTTTTTTTAATTAAATAAAAGAATGTTTACAAGACAGATTACAAGGCAACCAGGCCTAAAAAAAACGCCTACTTTATCATCGAGAAAAAAAAAGTGTAACACTGACCCTATGAACCCAACGACAACAAACCATACATAGATTATAAGGTAATGGATAGATTCCTATAAAAATATTCATAATAAAGGGCTTAGAAGAGGTGGTCAAACGACTGCTGCTTATTAAGTAATACGACCATAGCAGCCGTAGATGACCGGTCTGTCAGTTCGTCGGGTTGGGCCAGACGCCTGAACCAGACCCTTTCGTTTCTACTCCTACTAGCTAAGTCGATCATACAATAATCAATCCGCTTTCCGAAGAACCGGAGGTCGGACAACAACGTGCAAATCCCGGGCCACGCACTGGTCCGAGATCGACTTTTCGTGGTCCTCCATGAGACTACCATGACTCGCGATAATCCACCCTCCTAACCGGTCGATATATATTATCATGAACGCCGCCTAATAACAATGGGGCTCGGGTGATGGTTTTGTTGTTGATAAGTTTGATCTCAGACTCCATAGATGACGCCCAAGAGGTTTCGACATCAGTATCTCTTCCCTCTCCTCCAAACAAGTGCGTGAATTGGGTGGTGTTTAGCATTGAAATATTTTGAATTCGCTATCAGAAGACTTTTCGCTTCAGATTTGATTATTAAGTAATACTAATTCTCGCTTGATCCAATGGTTAACCCATCCCAACATGTCCTAATAAATCTATGCGTTAAATTAAAGGCGAGATAACTAGGATGCTGAGAAAACTAGCTCGCCATTGGTTTTAGATGATGGCCTAAGATGACAGAAGGCGAGATAACCTTAGATAGGCTAAACATTGTGCAGTACAGGCAAAACATAGAAAAAAAAAAGGTGAATTTGCATGATCACAGCATTGCCTAGCGATGGAACGTTGGAAACCCCCGGACGTACGGTCTCGATCATGTACTGTAGTCCAATAACACAGTGATTCAGATCCATCACGTACCAGCAACATGGGCATGTGTGAGGACGTGTGCGAATCCATCCCGGGCTGGCTGGTCGGGGCTCTCTGCTCGACGCCAGTGCCCAGCTGCATGCCATGTGCGTGACAATATAAGACTACCTGCACTGCTATCCGGAACGTGCTTCTGTATCGTTCTTTACCGTAAAAAATATGCTGCAGCGGTATGCTCTACGAACCACGGTATCCAAGCTGGCATGGGTTCTCGCGGTATTGGTGGCGCGCATGCAGTAGCTACGCTACAGGCTGACATGGAGCCAGGCCCACCAGGCTGCCGCACGCCCATTCGAACTCAGCCTGCGCGTGGACGCCGTGGAGACAGAAAAAAGTATAGCAGCGGGCCCCATATGATTCTAAGTAACAAAAAAATGTTATAACTCATAAACTAATAGTCCAAATTAAATTCCGATTACACCATTGAATTCGTTTCAATTAATTCTTCAAAACTAGATGTCACATGGATATATTTCAAGTGGACCCCAATCGATGGTAGTCGCGATATAGCAGTAGAGATATAAAGAAGAGATGAGTGCAGGAGAGAGTGAGATATAAAGAAGAGATGAGTGCGAGGGGAGAGAGTCTTCAGAAAGGAGAGAATCTTGATGACTGGGATGTATAGAGGAAGCAAATAGAGAAACATGAGTGCGGATAGCCTAATACTGATGCCAGGTAGGAGAAGTCTGTTGCACGATTACATCATGCGCCCAATTGTCAGAGTACACTCATATCGTCTCGTGCGTCACATGTAACAGTCGCTCAAATTCCATTGCCCGGTTGTGTGATGCCGTATATATGGGCGTCGTGGGGCACGTGGTGTTCAAGCGTTCACGCCGCACAGAATGGGCGGATCCACAAGGTGGTCCGGGTGGTCCACCGACCATCCCGTGGGCCCGCATGTCATACATATAGGATATAAATAGAAAATGTAAAAAAATAAGCATGCATGTCATACATATAGGATATAAATAGAAAATACAAAAAAGAAGAAGAAGAAAAGAAGTCGAATAGTCCTGGGCTCCTAGCGACTCCCGTGTTCCCAATCATTCATTCCCCAATAGCGTCGGGCAAGACATTACGCGGCGGGCGTGTGGCAGCTCACTCAAGACAGAGTCGAACCGTCAACTCGAACTCCGGGGGCCGCCGCGATCGTGTAACCGCTGGCGCTTAACGCGCCCGCCGCCCAAAGCAAAATCGCGTGCGTGCGCCGCAGCCCGCCTAATTTTTAGGGCGACCACCTTACGCCTGAAAAGCCGGGTCCGCCGCCGCCACATGACCGGCATTTGAATCGACTCTAGCCGGGCCGGGGGTCGGTCACCCAAAGATGATCAAGACTTGAAGAGCAAAGATCAAGAAAAGGGAGGTCGCCGATCTTTCTCACCCACGAGGGAATCCGAGTCCGGAATGGACTCACGGAGGATCATTGCAGTGCTAATGATGTGTGTACTCTCGGCGTAAACTATGTTTGACCGACTAAAACGCCTACTTTATCATCTCGAGAGAAAAAAAAGTGTAACACCGACCCTATGAACCCAACGACAACAAACCACGCAGGGATTATTTTCATTCCTATATAAAAACTAGTTAAGGGCCCGTGACGCTGCTACGGGATAACTAAATTTTATATAACTTGTAGTCCAATGGTAATCGCCCGGTGGGATGTGGTTCAAAAGATGGGAATTTTTCCAGATATGCTTTATAAAATCAGGCGCTTCTGGTGACTCCCGAGAATGATCCGCCGGCCGCCCAGCCCCCCGGAGGTGCCTAAGGGTTTGATGTTTAGGGGGTGATCCGTCGTGTTATGAGTAAGTCATTCTCAAAAAAAAAAAAAAAAAAACAAGAATCGCATGATAAGATAACAATACTAAAATCGAACAATGATATTAAAGTGATATTTAATCCAAACAAGTAAGTTTTGTGAAAGTAACACGATCCACGAATACCACAGTGTCGCGAGGCTCATAAATCTATTATATCAATTTTTCGTAATTCTCTTAAGATAATGTTTTTATATCGGGGGAAGATATCTTCGTATCCATTTATTTCGTGCGCCAATAAATCCACGAATAAGTTCTCGACGCATCTTCATCTCATCCCTCGCATACATCTTTAAAAATAAATGTGTATAAAATAAAACAAAAAAATATTTCCTTTCCCTCTCTTTAGAAAAAAAAAGTGACTATTAAATCAAAATCAATCCTTAAATTTGCTCTATAGAATAAAAAATAACGAAGCCTAAATTAGTATAATTAGTTACCTTATTTAGTCAAACCCTTTATTTTTGTATTTATACATGAATAAACTTAAATTTTGCTATGCATATATAAATATTCATAGCTTTATACATAAATAATATATATGTGTATAAAAAAATAAAGAAACAAAGAAACGTATTTCCTTCCCTCTCTCCGGATCCGCCTTTTCCCAGCCCCACCCTCTCGCTCCTCTCTATGAGGGCGGCTTCCCGCTGCAAACAGAAAGCAAAGACGTGGAGAAGGACGGCGGAATGGCGTTCCACGATGACGACCACCACACGGGCGGACGCCGGGCGCCGCGACGGGGCGGCTTCTCATTGCGGTGTAGCACTACGTGGAGGAGGACGGCGGAACGCCGATATCGCTAGAGAAGAGGAGACCGAGGTTGTCGGGTGTCAAAAGGAAGGTGTCATGTTTTGTCGCTACCGACGCACGGACAAAATATGAAATTTGACTCACGGAAGTAGTGCTAGCGGATCTTTATGTTTTCCTATATCATTATGGAAACAAAGATGATAGTGCATGGGGATCTTCCTAATTTGAGTTTACTATTTTGTCTCACGGAAAGGCATGCGGATCTTCCTATTTTGAGTGCGTGATTGACTTGGGGCATGCGTGGATCTTTCTATTTTGATCGCATGATTGACTCGTGGAAAGACACGGCGGTATCGCACGTAGGGGGTTATTAGGAGCAGGAGGGAGGTCGCATGAGGGGAGGGCAGGCGGACAAACCAAAGATTATCGCATCATTAGGAAGTCTTACTTTCGTTCTTTTGTTGTAGAGATGTAGAGATATTCATAATGAGGGGATTAGAAGAGGTGGTCAAACGACCGCCGCTTGTCCATAGCAGCCGTAGATGACCGGTTCGCCGCTTCGTCCGCAGGGCCAGACGCCCGACCGCACTTTCGTTTCTACTCCTACTCTAGAATAATCTAGAATCCGCTTCCAAGAACCGGAGATTGAGGATAAAAAACGGAGACTGGACTACCACATGCAAATCCCAGTCACGTACCTGGGGCTAGAGACTGGACTTTCGTGGTCATCCATGAGACGACCATGACTTGCATAATCCACCCTTCTAACCGGTCAGATATATATTATCATGAACGCCCACGGCCTAATAACGATGGCTCGGGTGATGTTTCTGCTGTTGATAAGTTTGATCTATACTCCATAGATGACGCCCAGTGTTCTCGACATCTGCAGCCTCTTCCCTCTCCTCCAAACGAGTGTAGGAATTCAGGGGACGTTTAGTTGGTGAAATATTTTGGATTTGATTATCGTGAAAGCACTTTTCGCTTATATTTGATAATTATTTCCCCATCATATACTAACTTAAAACATTTTATCCCATACTTTCCACCAAACCGTGTAATTAGTTTTTTTAATCTACATTTATTGCTCCATACATGCATTAATAGATTTGATGCGACGGATATCAGATACTTTTTGGGTTCTTTCCCTAAACTAAACAGGGCCTAGTCGTATTCCCGAGTACTGTGTGGAACTGCAAAATCATAAAGAAAGACGTTGCATACTCCACCCAAAATGTTTGTTTTCGGACAAATGGCGTGTAACTGTGTCTTCATTTTTTCGGGTGAGATGGACCATTGATGCTGATCAAATTAATCATTAAAGAGGACCTTGAATTGTTACTTTTTTTAAATAACACTTGACAGACACGAAATCCACTGTCTTTTCCTAGGCGACACTCTGTGTGGCTGTGGCGCCCATCACCGTGCTGTGCATCACCGTGCTGTGCAAGAGCATCGCCACTTCAGCTTCTCCGTCCACCTGATCCTGCTGACGGCCCATCTCAGCTACACATTTCGGCCCGTTAATCAAGCAAGCTCTTTCATTCATGTTTAGGATTGCCTCAAAAAAAAAAAAAAAAAAATGTTTTGGGAAAAACACATGTTTCAAAGGGCCTAGTTTCCTTCTTTAAAAAAAAGGAAAAACAAATCCAGTTTAGGTCATTCAACTTTCGCAAAAGTTTAGTTTAGGTCCCTAAACTTCAAAATCAGGTAAAACACGTCCCTAAACTTTTAAAACCGTTCATATAACGCCCCTATGTGGTTTTGGACGGGTTTTGGTACAGTACAGTGGTTTACTAAAAATATAAAATGAAAAGTTGGAATTTTTGTGATTTAATTTTATTTTTCAAAAATTCAGCGGAGAAAAAAAAAGACTAGCAAAACCACCGTTCTATTGTGCCTTTAGTCTTTCTCAATGTTCTTGTGTCATGCTCCAATTATACAATTTATTTTGTATGGAATTAGTGAACAATACTTTTCAACCTGGCTTTTCAACAAGGGTCAAAATTGTAACATTTCCAACAAAAAAAGAGAATCGGTCAAGGATCTATTGTTCACCAAAAAAAATGGTTTGTTTGCATAATACGAAGCTGTCGTTAGGCAGAGACAGACTCAAACAGATGCAGTTTTCGTCTCTCTAGCCAAGATATTTATGGCCATTTAATTTGTAACCAACAAACCAGCATGTGTGAATCACTTCGAATTGGGTAGGGGCGAGTTCCATTTCATGTAGCCATGTGCTCGAAAAGAAATAAAAAACAAATTAAAATGGGATAATTTAGCAAAATCCAAAGGGTGACGTTATCCTTAGCTATACAGCAAATCCAATCTTTGAAGTGGTAAACACAGGAAGTACATTCTTTAATTAAATCGGTAATTAGCAAAAATCCCGTAAAATTTAGAAGACTTGCAAACTGGTGCTAAATTCATCGAGGCACGCGAACTGAAACCCAAATTATGAGATCTCTCCTTATTAGCTTGGCTGGCGGAGCTCGATTCGATGCGCCGCTGAGCCTGGGTAATCGATTCGTGCTGGGCGGCGGCGCGGCCGGAGGGATCTGACTGAACCCTAGCGCCGTCCGGGGATCTGGAACCCGCGCCGGCGACCTGCTCGGCGGCATGAGTGGCTGGAAAGCGGGGGAGAGGAGAAGCAGCGGAGATATGAACGGCGGCGGCGGCGGCGGCGGTGGGGACGAGTTCGGGCGTGCGGTGGCGCGGGCCGCGGTGGCGCAGGCGCTGGAGGCCGCGGGGTTCGACTGCGCGCACTGCTCCGCGGTGGACGCCGTCGTCGACATCGTCCTCCGCTATATCACCCACCTAGGCCGGTCCGCCGCCTTCAACGCCAACCTCGCCGGCCGCGCGCTCGCCAATGAGCTCGACGTCATCCAGGCGCTCGAGGAGGTCGGCGCCGACACGGATGGTTTCGCGGGCGCGGCGACCACGGGCCACTGCCTCGTCGGCTCCGGTGTCGTCAGGGACCTCGTGGCGTTTGTCCATTCCAAGGACGAGGTGCCGTTCGCGCGGCCGCTGCCTAGGTTCCCCATCCAGCGCGTGGAGCCGCAGCCTTGTGCCAGCTTCGCCGTCACGGGAGGGAGACTGGGATGAGGCACGTGCCGGAGTGGCTGCCTGCGTTCCCAGATCCGCACACCTATGTCAGGACGGAGGTGTGGGTCGAGCCGCCGGCGACCAAGGACAGGGTTGACAAGGTGGAGCAGGTGCGGCAACGGAGGAAAGCTGAGAAGTCCCTGCTCAGCCTGCAGCGAAGGCTGGCCATGGCGGGTGCCGATGGGTTTCGTCCAGCTGTTGCCGTGTCATCACAAGATAGTGCTGGGAAGGGGAAGGAGATACAGGCTGCTGGGACGAAGAGGAATCCATTTCTTGAGCCAGCATTGATGCCTGGAGAGAAGGATGTATCCGAGGTTGATCTGCCTCCTGAAAAGAAGAAACTCTCTGTCCTTGAGGCATTTTGCGCCAGCTATTCAAGCTAGAACCATCAGGAGATTGATGCTGGGGCAGGGCTGGATCAAAATCAAAGGAGCATTGTTCCAAAAGAGAGGGCTCCAGTGCATCTTAAGATTGGATTTAGTAAGAAGCCATTAGCAGCGGCTCTGAATTCAAGAGCCCTGACCTGAGGGAAGATCCTTCCTTCTTGAAAGAGGAAGCAAAGGACGATAAGAATTTAAGAGCGGGCATGATATTAAGGGCATCAATGGAGAACCCACAAGAACTTGCTCAGCTCTAATTTTTTTGTGGAGGATGTGTGGTACCAAGAGTGGAGTCGCATCATGGTGTGATCATAGAACTTCAGTTCCCAGAATTTTGAGGTAAACATTTTATCTTGCGGTAACTCATTGGTCCAGACTCTCAATTGCTCTAGACGTTCTTGCAAATGAAACCCATGTAGTGAAAAATTATGTGTTCATCAATGGTGGAACAACTTGCCAAACTGCAAATTTAGCCGGGAAATGTCTTAGTGTATATTTGTTGTTATTTTTTCTTTTTATGTAGGACAATGATATAGAGCTCAACAAAACATCTATGCATCTATGATCTATCTGTTAGCTGTAGCCACTTTGACTAGTCTTGGATAGTAGAAAATCTGGGAAGTTAAAACTTACCTTTTAGGTAGGCTTGTTTTCCTCAGTATTATTAGCAATTGAGCTACCTTTTTAGCAATAATGATACATGGTTTTGTGCCTAGAGGCTTTCGATTTAAGAGAGAACAGATTGTACTGTACGCATTCACTATTTCATATATGCAATGGACAGTGAGGAGAATATACTAGTTTTGTGTTAGGACTCTTAAGAGGAATTTAAATCTTGATGTGCACAAGAAAAGAGAGAATAGTTTGATTAACTAACTACCTGGAATTAGGCTATCAGTCTAAAAAGGGAATTATGCAATTTTGGTATGGCTATCATGCACACACCCCTCCATTCTAGTGCCTAGGACTTTATTAGAGTGTTTATGGTATGCTGAAGACATGGCAACACGACCAGAAGTTTGCTTGTAAAGTAGTACACACTAGAGGATATTTCCTTACCTTTGTCCTTTCACAGCTTGTAGCAGATTTCTACTTTTGTGCCCTCCGTAATATCCCTAGTTGACAACTCTGCATTATGGCTTCTGGCTTCATATGTTGCTCTTGTAGATATGATAACTTTGTTTGGTGGGAATGCCAATTTTAGTCTTTGTCACCTACTTACCTTGTTTTCCATGTAAGATGGTGACATAGGTATCTTTTTCTCTCCTTATAACAGAAACAAGGTACAGTCTTAGGTTACCTTGTTTTGTAAGCCATACTGTGACATAGGTATCTTTTCTTTCTTTATAGCAGAAAGTCAGAAACAGCATATAGTTTCATAAGATGGTAGAAAAAATAATATGCCACCACATGGATTCTGTATTGTGTTTTTGGTGCCCCTTAAAAAGTATGCAGGATTCAAGAATCCAGGCTACCAGTTTAGATGTAATGACTCCAGGGTGTTTCCAAACATATAGTTACATTGTATGCTTATATGCTGATTTGTTAACGTAAGAGAATAATACAGCTTTCCATGAAGACAAGATAATATAGCTAATGTAGCATCATTCCTTGAAAGTAGAATTCTCTCTGATGCAAAAAGTAACACATCATATTGATCACTGGCAACTATAGTCTATAACTCTCTATGTGTGCCATGTTTTTTTTCAGAGTAGATATGGCACCTGGTGCAGCATTTAGTAGTTTACTGCAGTAGTAAAAAGAGCCCAAACCTAAGCAGTCCACAACAGATCTAGTAATGGTTAAGCACACCAAATCAATATGCCATCGTACTGCTATTGCCTTTTCACGGGTCCAGAGTCAGGACCAAGTTTAATTCACTGAATGGATCTACGTTCTAGTAGAAATTATTTTTTATGACATTCTGTTATTTAATATTGTGGTAAATTAGCATGTCAAATAAATTATTATTCTGACTTTAGGTTTGATGATTTCTGCAGGCCATGGATGTCCATGATACAACCTTCCTCAGAAGCTTAACCTGCACCCATCCCTGCCTACCATTTTCCTTTTGAGTCACCAGGCGCTGATAATTCTGCAGCTCTTTAACTGAAGTTCCACTATTTCACCGCATTGAACTTGTTTCTGCTGGTATTTCACCTTTAACTGTGAGTGGGTTGGTTCAAAAGGGAGCTGATTTGTGAGACCGTGTTTGTTCCCTTCAGGCATGGCATCCAAAAGAATGATGCTCCTGAGTAACTTTCGGTAGCTGTATTCCCTGGTAGATTTGGGGAGAGATGTTTGTACAAAAGCAAACCTGGTTCTTCTGACCAAGACTCGCCACAAACAGGTTGTTGACTTGATGTACTTAGTGGGTTACTCTCAAGAGCCAGCTTCTATATGCAGTGTGTTGGCCTAATAGTGCAGTATGGCCTCCCACACCAAACACTTTCCAGCTACCTGACAGGACTCGATTACAAGGATTGATTGATTCTAGTTGGTTAGTTTTTTTGACGAAATTCTAGTTGGTTAGTTGATGTAATGCTTCATAGTTGGAGACTGGGACAGTGACAATAGTGTACCATATGATTCTTAAGCCTTTTTTTTTCCTAGTCTAACCTGAGCATCCCTGATTGAACTTGCAAATATTTTAGAAGGAAGCATGTTAAAATGTGTCTGGAGCTTTTTTACATTTGTCTGGCTGTTTGCGTGAACTGTGAAGATCTTTGGAGGTATCAGGCTGCTGGTATGTGTGTATTTCAGTGGATGTTTGTGTGAAGATCTTCAATGGCAGCGTGCTGATGTGTTTCTGGATCCTGTGCACTTGTCTGTCTGTGAGTAAACACGGCTCGGTAAGTGAACATAGATAGCACAAGAAAGAGGTGCCGACGTAATAAATTGTTTGTTTCGTGTTCCGGACGAGCTGTTGTAGATCTTGTGTTCTTTTGAGATCTGCATTGTATTGGTTGTTCATCTACAGAAATGGTGGACCTTGATGAGTGTGTCAGTATGGTGTACCACTTCGTGGCGGACACAGATGTGTGAAAGTCCTTAACCGTGCTGTTACGGTCGCCGAGAGCTCATTCATGTACAGAAGTATTGGGAAAGTTCGTGACTGTGGTTTGACCATGCTGGGCATCGCATCCGGAGGCGAAGGTCCGAGACAGGAGAAACGGACATGGGCGGCAAGATCACGCGCGCGCGCGGACAGGGAAAGAAAGGCATATCGGAGAGGAGAGAAGAGGACAGGGAGGAAGAGGGTCGTACATCGTGCTGCTAACAGGTGGGGTCAAGAGCGGCAGAACCACGTGCGTAGGCGGTAGAGCTAGCCCAGGGACCATGGCCATACGACGTGAAGCCCATACGGATGGAAGGAAAACGTGAAACGAACCAGACGAGAGGTGGTCGGGCATCTGCATGATGCGAGACAGTGGAGAATGAAGATGACGTGCTACCGTGAAGGTGAAGGTGCAGCTGCAGCCTGCAGGTGCATGGCTGTCAGATCGGTGAAGCCCAGCAAGCTGTCAGCAAGCAGCAGCCATACCATAGCCCCTACGATAGACGTATGCATACTTGCAGATGTACGTATTCCTTTGAGTATGGTAGATTACATCTTACGGAACTATATTTTACATCTCATTGGAACATAGTTTACCACTTTTTTTTGTAAGTGTAAATTTTGTGTTTGATGGGTGTAACTTGATTATTTTGTGTTCATAGCGGCTCTTTTTCCCCCCTTTGAATATCTTCCTATTTGCGTTTTATAGAAATTGATCTTACAAATTTGTTTGTATTTTTTTTTCCTTTTAAAAGCCTTCCTATTTTCCTTTCATACAAATAGATTTGGCAAATTTGTTTGTATTTTTGTATTTTTTTTTTTGAGTATCTTCCTACTTTCCTTTCATATCATTGATTTGAGTAATTTGGATTTTATTGATATGTTTTATGTGCCTTTTATTTGAATTTCTTCTTATTTGCATTTCATAATAAATATTTGGTAACTTTTTTTTGTTATTTTATTATTTGACTTTTGATATTTATTTGATATATTTTATTTTCATATTAGATTTGGATCCATCGGCTACTGGTGTTGTTGGGCAAGCGATTTGACACTCAAGTGAAATATGTCTCCCAAACACCTCACTTGGGTACCTGAATTTTGTTTTCCTTGAAAATCGAAGTGTTGAGGGCCTAAAAAAACACCCAATTTTGTTCCCTTGGAAATTGAGTGATGAGGGTCTATCCATCCTTTTGACACATCTCATCACCCTAATTTATCCGTGAAATATGTACACATATGCTTAGGGTTTTCAGCAAAAAAAATATTTCTAGGGTTTAGCAGGTCAATGACTTAACTTAAAGCAACTAATATAAGGTATATGTAATGCAATGCATGCACTAGGGGTCAGGCCGATGTTGCACCCATTCAATCTTAGGCGTGGACGTTCGGGTTTGACCTAAAACTAAAAAATCAGTTCTTTTGTTTTTGAATGTAATGGTAGGAGCTCTAATTTTCAATTAAGTGTAAAAAAAAAAAAACTTCAGATCGGTTAGTTTAGAAGTTCAGTCGTCATCTACAAACGAAGACCGATTGGTTAGTTTTAAAATTTCGGATCAAGCAAGTTGTGCCTTGGTTAATTTAGTTTGGTCTCGGTCATGACCGGACTAACCTGGACTAGACAAAACAACCACTAATTCGCATAATTAGCGGGAAATTTTTGCAATATTTTGTTTCTATCTCAAGGCAAAATGAAAACATAACATACAAATTAATCAAAGTGATATGAACGATGGTTGATATAAACCCATTGGAATGAATATTACATCACTATGATATGGTCTAAAGTACATATTATGTCAAAAAATTTCAAATGTTCGGTTAGTTCGGTTGCCCGAGTCCTAAAGCTGAATTAACAAAAAGATCGGGTAGTTGAAATGGGACCGCAAACTAGTGACTAGAAACTTTGGTCTCGGTGTGGTTAGTTTGGTTGGGTCTTCGCAAAGATGTCGATTGGGCCTGGACCTTTGAGGGATCCTCATCATAGCACTCTTTGGGTAGAACATATAACCATCAGTGAGAATAAGCCTATGTGAGTGCTAGACAGATCTTAGACCCAACAGTAACCCTTAATCTCTCATTTTTGTGTGAGCAGTCTAACCGACACTGTAGAGTTCCTTCCACTGCTAGGTTGTAACTGGCAGTGGTAGGTGGTCCATAACTAAGATTTCCCTAGATCAGTCGCTTCTGATCGACAGAGGTTATACCCAACACACGTGTATTTACTTTTGACCCCAAACACTTGGCCTATATCCTAAATCTAAAGATTCTCTCTTCTAGCAAACTCAAATCGCCATAATCATAACAAGACTATTGGAATTTACAATGCTAGAAAAGTCTAATGATTAAGCGAAGTAGGAACAAGTGAGAGAAATATCTTCAAAGCTCATGGCGCCTAATTTAAATCAAGAGTCACATAAGTTCCATGCTCACTTGCAGGAGTTCTGCGTGATTCACACACGGAAATTCTGCACTAGCAGATATCAACGGGCCAAACCAAGAAAGAGAAGTCTTGAACTCAATTAAATAAACTCCAAATGTCCAAATGACCTTTTGGACTTAAATTTTGCACACTTCTCCCTAGGACATGGTAAAAGTATGCTCAATAGATCTTGACAAAAATCTCAAAACTTGGTTGGGAATCCTGAGATTCCACTCACAAATGGGGTTTATTATTATCAAAATTCTTCAAATGAATAATTTAAATGTGCTCATGGGAAATCCATTGGAGGGAAAGTTTAAGATCGTTTCCAATACCTCATGGCACCTAAGAACCAACAAAGAACACCTAAAAACCTCAACTCAAACGTCTTCAAGAATTTCATCAAAAAAACGTAGAAAAGATTATTTTAGAGATTTGAACTTTGGAGACAAGAACTAGGCTTCAATCCATGATTTGAACAAGTTCCAGTGTCCTAGAACACTCCAGAATTGAGCGTAAAACTAAACCAATTTAGCTGATAAAAACATAAAAATAGGCTAAAAACATAGAAAAAGGTAAATTTCATACTTGAGAGAGGAGAACAAGAAACTGATCTTTGGATTATTACTTCATGTTCTATGATTACAAGGACCTCCTAGAGGATCTCAAAACTATGGGTGGCAGACTCAAATTAAAAGAGTCTCTCCTCTGTCCCTCTTTCTATCCCTAACCAAAAAAAGTTTCTACTAAACAAATGAGAACCTAGTCTTCAAGGGGCTTGGCTAACAATCAGTGAGGCACTTGGGTATTTGCCATGGAGCACCTTATAGGAAGTACTCATCATAAGTATTCTAAAAGGTAAAATAATCTAAGTTTTTCATCATTGATCTAAAGGATCCAGTGCCTTCTCGACTCTGCTTCATCTTGATGCAAGGACCGAGACTAGATCAATAATACAAAGACTAGATCAATCTTTCAACTTATCTTTTAACTTCAAAAATACATTTAAAAAGTACAATAATTCTATTGTTCCATGGTGTCTACTGCACACACACTATGTGCACGTTGTTATCTTGCATTGGCCTGTGTTCAGTACGAATATTCTTGTGGAGAAAATGCGTCTAGCTACCTGCCACGCACCGGATAGAGCGTGGTGAGACATTCCAATTTCCAATCGTACGTGTATGTGGAGCAGCGTGTATCACGTTAGATCTAAACACTATAAATACCACCAGGCTACAAGCATCTCTCCTCACTCCAAAGCCATCAAAACCTCTAAGATATATATATAGCATCATTTTCGTGTGATTAACCAGCCTGAAGCCATGGGCGGTGCTCATGATAGAGCGGTCATTTTTCTAGTATTCTTCCTTGTGTGCATGTCTAGCCGCTCCTTGGGTACCACTGAAACTGAAGCCGTCATTGAGCTGCAGAGCCGCCCAGTAGTTCCATCGATCTATGTGTTTGGTGATTCGTTGGTCGATGTCGGAAATAACAATTTCCTGCCGCCGCCTGCGCCCCGTGCGCGATCTCCGTACGGCATCGATTTCGCCGGCACCGGCATGACGACAGGGCGGTTCACGAATGGCTACAACCTTGCCGATTTAGTTGGTATATATATTTTTACTATATATATATATATATATGCATGTTTTTGTTTTCTGTTATATATTGATATTCTTTACAGATGCTAATGAAGCTCAACTCTCATGGCTTTTCAAATCGTGTGACTATAACAGAGGCGAGTGTTAATTGATTAATAGAGGCGGTTGAAAATAACTACTATCAGAGATGGGCATTCTAACCATGCATCGGCCTCTAGAAACCGATTAATTGGAACTGGTTGCATCAAAAAATAATTTGTAAATTTTCCATAGTACGTTGCAAACATTATATGGGAATTATAATTATCGATGCGATCTACAACTTTGTAGTCGGGAAGTTTTTTTTATTTGAAACTAGCTATTTAAAATGATAAAATGTTGTTTTAAGTTCTCAGATGTTACAATTTAAAATTTTAAACAACCTCAGCTCATATGTTGACATGGTCTATAATTAACAAAGCTCTAGTTATCAATACAGAAAAGTTTGTTTATTTGAAGTTGTTCAGAATCTCAAATGTCTTTTACGCTCATAGAGTTTGAAATAATTCAAAATTTAGAATTTTTAAACAACTTTGAATGTTCGCTTGGTTAATACCAAAGTTATGGTGATCACCTTGATCTAGAAGTTTGTTGTTGATAAGTTTTTATTTTGAGTTCTTTTAGAGTCTCAAATATTTTTTTAATTTGTTATATTTGAGATTCATTTTTTTGAAATTTTTAAACAATCCCGAATGGAGACGTGTCCTATACAAACCAAAGTAGTGTGACAAGGTTTACAACTTTGTATAGTTGAAACTCTTGTTTATTTGAGCTTTTTAGTAGCTAAAATATAATATTCAGTACAAAATTTTGAAAAGCTGATACACAATATAATTGTATATATATAATTACAAAGATTCAGTAATTGTATATAAATATCATCGAGTTGAAGGTTACAAATCTGTGTTGAGAAGCACTTTTTTTTTTTTTTTTTTTTGATACAAAGGCGGTTGTGCTACACGCGCCATGCTTGTCACTTTAAACACTTCCTATTGTAGTGAAAGATATATAAATTTATTGATGGCTATTACAACAACAATTTGGATATTTGTGGGTATACATGGTTCGCTCCTATGCTGCTATACAGTGGCCATGCATGACAGCCCCATGAGCTATAAACATGTATAGCATTTCATCATTGTTTATTACTATATGTACAGCGCGACGTCTGGGGTTCATGAAGAGTCCACCTGCTTATCTCTCGTTGACACCGTTAACAAGCTTTGACCTGTTGAGCTGCCGAGTTGGTGCCAATTACGCTTCTGGCGGGTCCGGCATTCTCAACACCACGGTATATTATATGCTCATATATATTTAAGCTGTTTTTTGGATGAAATGCTGCTCATAAGTTGTGTACACATTACACATATTATTGCTTCTCATGATGAGTACAGAAATTCAATCATATGTTGTGTAAAATTGGACAAGGAGAATTACATATACTCCTATTTGATAAACTAATTTCATTTCCATGGCTGTCGGAAAATATTATATGCAGGGAAATGGGACACTCACGCTGCAAGAACAGATCATGTTGTTCTCCAAAACTAAAGCAAGAATGTGGTGTGGGCGGAAGCTCAACGATATGATATCAAAGTCGTTCTTCCTTATCAGCGCCGGAGGCAATGACTT
This sequence comes from Hyparrhenia diplandra, assembly GCA_015847255.1. Lineage (NCBI taxonomy): Eukaryota > Viridiplantae > Streptophyta > Magnoliopsida > Poales > Poaceae > Hyparrhenia > Hyparrhenia diplandra. The sequence continues at coordinate 241,964 of JADLZK010011813.1, forward strand.
CTCTGCCTTCAGTGAAATGGACATGAGTGAAGGAGATGCCCCAGCCTACATCAGTAGCATGGTCTCAACTTATGTCGAGCATATCAACGTACGTACGTGAGGGACCATATATGATATGATACAATTCATTGCACATCAAAAGAATGCACTAAAAAAATAACATTGTCTGTTGTTATAAGATGCTACTTATTATTTTGGACATTGGCAAGGTCTACCGGAAAATGTGTAGTCACCAATGTTGAACAATTATATATAGTCTAAAACCATAGAAGATATAGATGCACATGTGTTATATGGATGAAGAGGAATATATCTCTATCGCTTTCCTTATTTTTATAGATGTCGTAAAATGAATGACAATATGAGTAACTTCACAAAAATTATGGATAGACTATTAATTTTCAGAAACTACATAATTAGCAAATTTTATCAAGTATCTTAGAACTACATATCATAAAGTATAAAAAATTATATATCTAATATCTTGCAGCATATATTATTCGTGAATGCAGGCATTGTACAAGTTGGGAGCGCGGAGGCTGGGGATTCTAGACGTGCCAGCAATTGGTTGTACCCAGGTTCCAGAGTCCCAATGGCCAACGGCGGTTGCAACGATGCTGCCAACTCCATGGCACAGAACTTCAACAAACTCCTAAGGCTTGAGGTGGCAAAAGCCGTCGCAACCTCCATGCCCGACATGAACTACTCCATAGCAAGCACCTACAATTTTCTCACTGACTTGATGGACAATCATCTCGTTGCTGGTATGTGTTCAAGGCCAACGTTTGTGCAAAAATTAAAATCTTATCCTCAGGTTGATTAGTTTTTTTTTAGAAAAGGATCCTTAGGTTGATTAGTTTATCAACATCAATTATTTAGTACTACGATTCTGCATTAACAAAATGAACTGTTCTTAAGATTAACACAATTAGTTGTGCATTATTCAGGGATCCGGGTGGTCGATCGGGCATGCTGTGGATCAGGAAAACTGAACGCGGCAGTAATGTGCAGCAAGCCAAACACGACTTATTGTTTGGATCGCGATGACTATATGTTCTGGGATATGTTACATCCTACACAGGCTACAAATGAACGAGGGGTGGTCGCAATCTTCTATGGCCCGCAGAAGTATGCGGATCCCATCAACTTTGCAGGATTGGTCGGCATCGCCACAGATATAAATACTACTATGATGACCCCAGGCGTCTATGCCATATGACTGCAACGTGTCTCTACAAAGAAATACTATCGGCTTTTGGCAGGCGCCATTATTATATAATAAGTAATTCAGTCGAAATAATGTAATGTATGTTGTGTGTATCATCAGTATTTGAGAAGTAATTCAGTCGAAATAATGTGGGAAAATAAGGACAAAGGGCAACAGCTAGTGTTAATTAGCTGCATGCATGGGAAGGAGTTGGTGTTTGAGGCTTGCCGCAAGCAGGAGAATGGGGCAATGTGTTTCTTTGTGTCTTATGAACGGTCTTTTACTTCCAGAGTTGAGGATTGAGTCGGCTTTGTATTGTAAGCTTGTTCATGCAGTCATCGTTGAGTTATTGTTATTGTAATAAAGTGGTATTATTCCTCTTCCTGGAGGATGAAATTGAATGTTCTAGTTCTTATAAGTAGACTCCCTACTGCAGCTTGCAGCTTGAATGAACTAGTTTGACTTTTACTACATACTCCCCTCTGAATTTTTACATGCCGTCCAAGCTTTATCCCAAGTCAAATATTTGTATCTCTAACAATCAATGTTAAAAAATTTATATACGTACATGACATGATTTGTGGTTTTAGATTTACTAGGAGAAATATTTTCATAGCGCAGATTCATAAGTTGTGAAACTGTAAGGATTTTTGAAAATGGATGGTCAAAGATATTAATTTTTGATCACTTAGGATAAAAGTATAAAACTAATATGACATGTACAAAAATAATGGAGGGAGCATGGACTAGTAATCCATTTTTTTTAGATAATGGATAAAAAATCTGACTTCATCTATCAAAAGATAGAATCAGGCCAATTTTACGTAGTCTTGCCAAGCGGCCAAATGCAAAAACGTGGTAATAAAACAAATATAGTTCAAGCTAAACATGACCAATAAATCTTGAGGGCAGCCATCCATTTGGAACCGAAGAATTGCATATTTCTAGGTGTTGTTGGACTAGTAATCCATGTACATCCATATGTATCATCCTTATATATTATAACACTTGTTTCATGGTTTTATTTATGGAGTATCATCTCACTACCTAAGAAAATTTCATGTATATTAAATTCTAACTTCATTTGCAACTACTACAAAAAGGATTTTAGAAAACAATACTTCAAAATTCATTTTCAGAGTTAGCCAAATGAGATTTCCGTGATGTGAGCAGCTCCCAGCCTCTGTTTAAAGGTCAATATTAGCCAGGTTTTTCAGAGGTGCTTATATAATGCACACCTTTAGAAATAAATTTAAAAAACAAACCAGAGATTAGCTCGACTCAACTTTTAGTCTTGACTTCCAACTAAACTAGCCCAAATTAAAGAGAGTGAAGTAGAGTGTGGTTCCTCTTGTTTCTATGACCATGATGCCTTCTTATTCGAATAGCTATGCATCGAGCTCTAATTTCTCTTCATCTTGCGTTAGTATTCTTGACAAAGTCGGGTCGTCGAAGGCCGACCCCTCCGTTAAACCTTTAGTGGAGACATCCACGCTATGACGTGTGCCTTGATACCGGTACATCCATTTCTAACCTTTCCATGTAACCTTTTATGTAGCTTAAAAAGTATATTAAGACGCATCGGAATGAGATGTATGGTGGCATTTTTGTATAGAATCTACAACTAACATTAATTAAAAAATAGAATTAATTAACACAAACAAAATAAAAAAACACCTTAGACACATAAGACACATAACTATGTATAGCTAGCTAATAACTTGGTCTCTCCATGTCATGTGTAAGTATTCCAAATCAAACCATTGTAGATCTAGTTCCTGGGGTTTTTATGTAACTATTTGTCAAAATAAAAATTGAAAAAAATCGTGGAAAAAATTGAAAATAGTTTGGATTTATCCATGTCAACATTTTTTCAAATTTGACATATTTGATAGTTTGTAAAGTTTTTAATTAAAAAATTCCAAATAAAAAAATTCCCAAAAAAAATTAAAGTAAAAAACAAAATCTCAAAGGGCGTATAAATTTACTCTCACCACCATAGATCTAGTTCCACACACATAAATCAAGGAGGGCACTACCCACGTTGAAGTATCTATGGGCAAGAATCTTTGGCGATTATATCTTAATGGAGGTGTGTTGAGCAATGAGATGGGTCTGAAATCTAAAACCTTTGTTGCATCACCGTGGTTTTTCGGTCGAGTAAAAAAACCCTGCTAGTTCAAGGAGGGCACTACCACCGTGAAGTATCTATGGGCAAGAATCTTTGGCGATTATATCTTAATGGAGGTGTGTTGAGGAATCATCTTTTGGGAATTAAAGTGATATGAGATCCATTTATGCTTTGAGGTTAGACATTCTCGGAGAATTGACAACTTTTATGCAATGGCAAGGCAACAAGAGATTATCTTTCAATGTGTAGCACTTGTGAAGAAATTATTGGGAGCAATGAGATTATAAAATAAACAACAAGATGAGGGAGGAAATGCAGTCATGTCAAGTCTGAATTGGCCTTTTTTCTTTAAGGCTAGTCTCAATGGAAGGTTTCACCTTCCGATTTTCAAAAAACGTGAAACTTTTTGATATGAAATAGGGCTCTCTCAATGCGTAGTTTCATCCACAGTTTCATAGACTATTTTTAGACTTGTGGGTCCCACAACCTCTCCCCTTTTCTCTCTATCCCGCATGGAGGCAACACACGGATGAAACTAACGGAGGTTCTCAATGCGAAGTTTCATACGGTTTCACGTGCCTTGAAAATAACGCTAGAGAGTTTCACCAAGATGAAACTTTTCCCTTCTCTCTCCTCAGGTTTTCATGCAAAAGCTGATGTGACGCCCTATTAAATGTGCATGAAACCCTCCATTGACCTAAGCATCCCTCTAATCGTGGGAGAACTCCAATAAGAACCTAGCCTCATACCCCCCAAATCCCTAGCTCTAATCTCGTGTTGGTTGATTCCTTAATTAACACATACTTGATTTTTTTTTGAACCGGGGAGCTTTGCTCCTCATTCCCAAGCTTTTTGCCCGGACACATACTTGAATTCATTTCAAACATATCTTAATTTTGTTATCTTATTACATTGCAACTGTACGCTCCGATTAACTCACATAACAACAAAACAAGAACAACAAAACTACTAGTATATTACCATCACATGAACACAAAGGAGAGAAGAAGTTTCAGCCAATGTCAAGAATCGGAATTCTTATCCCTGTCGTCGCCCTTCCATATCAAATTCTCTCCATTCTTGATCCTCCTCATCCTGGCCACCATTTCGTCAATGGTGATGTCGAACGCGTCCCTCATCTCCCCCTCGAACGTCACCCTGGGGTCCTTGTACAGGAACCTCGGGATCATCTTGATCACCTCCTCCCTCATGGCGGCCACCTCCTCATCCGTGTACCTACTCAGCTCCTCCTCGATGTCCACTCTCCCTTCCAGCACGTCTTTGGAGTTGATGAGCACGTAGTACCGGCGGCCGCCGCCGTCGCTTCTGCCCGCCGGCTCTGGCTCGTGCCAGCGGTACTGCGCCTTGAGCGTGGAGGGCCGGTGGAAGAAGACGGGGATGCAGCCGGCCATGACGCTGTCGATGGACGAGCGGCGCGCGAACGAGTCCCCGCGCGGCTGCAGGCAGAAGCGCGCGGAGGTGAAGAGGGAGACGAGCTTCCGCGGCGACCGGCAGGTGATGCTGCCCTCGAGGCCGTGGCTGCAGTCCAGCATCCCGCACCGCGCCGCGGCCTCGCACACGTCGAAGACGCGGTCGCGGATGGCCAGCTGCCCCTTGGTACGCCGCGCGCCCGCGAACGCGAAGAGGAACGGCCGCGGCGCGGCCCGCGCGCGCGCCTGCCACGCGGCCACCTCGCCGGCCGACGACGGGTGGAAGTAGCTCGGGTACGGCACTGCGATGTCCCGCGGGGCCCAGATGTTGGACTCGTACGTGAGCACCGTCATGTTCCGGGACTCCGGCTGGCCAAGGAAGTTGTTGCCGCACCCTTCGTCTCGGCCGCCGGGCTCCCGCCGGAACATCCACGTTGTCTTGGCGGCCACCATGAAGTGGTCGCGCCCGCCGAGCACCGCCCACGTGGGCTGCGAAGACAGCCACCGCAGGAACGCCTCCGACGGGCCGTCGCGTACTGTGGTGTTGAACCAGCAGAGGTGCTGGTGCAGCTCCAGCGCCGGGTAGTACGGCACGTACACCGCCGTCGCCTCTTCTGGGTCGTCGGTGAGGCAATCGTACCGCCGCATCCAGTTGTGGAAGATCACCTCCAGCGAGTACTGGTCCGTGCTGTACCTGCGACCAACACATAGAAACAAGCATCCATCATCAGCAACCGCGCGTTTTTCTTCCAGTGTCACAAACTGAAAAGAATGCATCATGCATATTCATATCATCGATGTGTATGCTATTAGCAAGCTTACCATCCGTTGCTGGGGATGATATCTGTGTCACCGTCGCTGCCATTGCCGGCGGCGGGGCCAACCTTGGGGCCAAGCCCGGCATTGACCGTGATTGCACACCAGCTCCACATGTCGTCGAACAACGGCGAGCCGGGAACGCAGTCCCTGAGCATATCAAACCGTGACGGCACGTCCAGCATGTAGACATACCGTCCCTCGCACGACGGTGGTGACGACGGCGAAGGTGACGCAGCCGCCACCGACCACCGCCTGTTGTCAGCCTCGACGGTCGGGGAGGGAAGGAAGCTTGCATCCAACGCGATGGGGAGTACGACGAGCGTGGCGGGGCGGGGTGCTGCTGCAAAGGAGGAGAGCGCGAGGTGGAAGTACTGAAAGTGGAGAAGACAGGAGAGGAGCCATGAGCCGAGTATGAGGATGTAGTAGACGAGGTACTTGGGGGCTTCCATATGCATGGCTGGAAGATAGATGCCTCCCCAGCTAGGTCCTGGGGTTTAGTAGGGGGTTTAGTAGGGAGCCTACTGGAGGCTTAAGGTTTGAGCTAATAAAAGCTCTATTTAGTGCACTAGGGTTTTGTGTTGATTCGTAGTATTATTTGTGACGACATTTGAGGCTTTGACCATGAACGTAGGCAAAACCAACAGCGGTTCATCTGTAATACATCCTTGATTAAGTAGTTAACTAGAAAACATGCCCGTGCATTGCAACGGGATTTCGATCACGCCGCCGGGGCAAACGATTGGACGGACTCACCGTGATCAGTTTTTTGCCTGTTGCACGGCTCCGTATTTTCCTCGGCTCCATGTCTTGCAGACACAAGGCCCCTGGCGTCCTCCCGCCCTAGCTGCTAGCTGTATGCCATCGCCCGCCCTAGCGCTGCTGCACGCGCCAGCCATTCAACTACGATGAGCACAACGCTTGCACGCCAGGGGCCAAGAAATAATCCCTGGTCTCCTCCCTCCCGACGACGACAACATCCTTGAGTCCGGGTCGCCGGGCATGGCACAAAGCCGAGAGCACGTTGTACAACATGTTCCCGTGGCTTCCGTGAACTGGGTGTATGATGTATATATGGATTTGTATGGATGGATTTGGATGGATGGATTTGGAGAAGGAACCGAAAGCACCGAAATGAAAAATATATATGTATATACGATGTTTGGATGGATGGATTTGGAGAAGGAACCGAAAGCACCGAAAAAAAAAATATATATATATATACGATGGATTTGTGTCGTGAATCGAGAGGACTTTCGGGATACGCGACGTGGACTTCCCGTGATATGTGTACATATGTATATACGATGGATTTGAGGACGCACGATTAAAGCCCAATTAAGGCCCATATAGGGGCAGATGGAAAAGGAGGTGGACAAGAAATTTTTTCTCTTTATTAGTAGTTATAGATTATAGATAGATATAGATATAGATTATATGTTCTTTTTAATTAATTTGTTTTTTGGTATGGTGTTGAGTGTAGATTAAAAATTATGGTACTCTGACCAGCACCTTTAGCAATGACATTGTTTATATATAGGAGTACTTCTCCGTTCTAATTATAAGCCGTTTTAGGATTTTCGATAGTCAAGTTCGTCTAATTTGAATCGAATTTATTTATTAAAAATGAGTAAAATATATTAAATATATACAATATCAAGTAGATGCACTATTAAAACATACTTTGTGGTGTACATAATTAACTTAGTTTCACATTGTATATATATTTGTGTATTTTTCTATAAATTGATTGACATTATATAAATTTGAATAAATTTGACTTAGGATAAAGATAAACAACTTAAAAATTTAGGAATTGAGGGAGTATTGAACTATTGATTGCATGTGTGATCTAAGACCACTCGTGTGGAGAATATGTTCACATGGTGTGATGCAACAAAAAGAGAAGAGGGGGGCTTTTGATTTTGTGAATGTCAAGCCATTAAGAACTTCTGGGGACTGTGAAGTGAATATATAAGATTGCGGGACGAACAGCTAATCTAATGTGAACTGTTTCCTTCAGGTGCACTTGTTTACTTAGAACAGTGTGCTTATTGTCTTCTTCAGCTGCACTTGGTTTGGCGCAAAAAAAAAAATATGTTCACGTATGACTTCGTTACATCCAAAAGAAACGCCGGGTCCTCTCCAGGACACTACAATAAAGAGTTCTAGGTTTCTACCATGAGCTGCAACTCTTGGAATTATATATAATCGATTTTGTGGCATCCCTATATTCAATATTCAAATCCGTACACCATACAATTGACTTGAGTTGTCAATCAGATTTGGTCATTGAGATTCTCAGTGACAGTGTGAGCCTCCCGAGGATCAATGTCAAGGTTCCAGTGGCTCTTAAGACGAAGATGAGAAAAACCGCAAGTTCTTGTTTTCCATAAAGAGCCCTTTTGATTGAATACTGCAGGACAGGAGGGATCGATATAAGGCTCAGGATCCGACCATGCTCGAGAGTCCAAGAGACCAAGACACTGTGTCTTGGATTTTCCTGATCCTCTCACTGAATGTAGCTGGTTGACCTGCATGCACCAAAGTATGTATAAGCACCATGGACCATCTATCAGTTACTACTCCCTCCATCACAAATTGTAAGTCATTTCAAGAATCTTGAAGAGTTAAAACATCTCAAGTTTGAGCAAACTTATAAGATAAAATAATAATATTTAGGACATCAACTAAGTATCATCAGATTTTTGTTAAGTATATTTTCATAATATAACTATTTGATGTGATAAATCTTTGTAATTCTCTCTATAATTCTGGTCAAACTTAAGATGTTTTGACTCTCCAAAATTCTTGGAATGACTCACAATTTGATTGAGGGAGTATCATGTTTTCCAAACTTGAGATTTTTGACTCTCCAAACTTGAGATGTTTTGTCCTTGTTTGATGAAATAGTTGCATGAAAATAAACAAGTAATTTGTTCTCTACTAGAAAATTCACATTCATTGTGGATCATTTAATTAATTTATGGGCCCACGAGAGCTGGTGACTAGCTTAATAGACATAGGAGTGGAGGGAGGTAGTAAGAGGGTTTAGGGGAATGTTTAAGAAAAAAATGATAAGGTAGTGGATCATGATGTCAAGAAGCAAGATAAAAGAAAGTAGGTGCCCAAAGAATTTATATCAACCACTTAAAGGCACCAAAAAGGTTTGGATCCCAAAGAAGAATACGTCACATTGGATCATGTTATCAAAGCAAAATGGGCAAGTGAAGATTATGGGCCTAAATTTTGACCTCATGTCAATATGGTTACTATATTTGAATTCATGTATTTCAAGAAGGAGCCTTTTGTCTCTAGGACATCCTCAAAGGATGGTTTTGTTCATAGCAAACTCTATTTGTGGGTTTACCTAGTCTCCACCTCAATGTGAAAATGTAGATTTCAAGGCCGAGCACACCACACACACTATTTTTAGTAAGTACTAGCCTAGGGATGAATGGATGCATGTGCCCTTGGTGCCCTTCCTCCTTTGTCGCATGTAGGACACAACAGAGTGAGGGGCCCTAGGCGATCGGTGGTTCAAGGATGCTAAAAGGTCCTAATGGCTAGAGGAGGGGGGGGGGGTGAATAACCTATAAAAAAATTTCTTCAACAACACTTAAGACAGGGGGTTAGACAATAAGATGTCGTGAGCAAGAATAAGCAGTGCTACAAACTAACTATACAAGCCACTTAGCAATTCTAGCAATTCTAATATCTCTAATCATACATAAGTGCTAGGTTGCTAAGTTACTCCTAGGTGATCAAGATAAAGCCACTAATTTATCACTAGGAGCTAAACAAGCTAACTAAGCTAACAAGCTAAACAAGCTACTCAAGGAAAAAAAACTAGCAAGGTAAAGTTTAAGAGGTGCTAGGATACAATACCACCGAGTAGAGTAAAGGATGTCGCCTAATCACCGATGTCAATAAGAAATCTCCAACGAGCTCAATACACTTGACACGCATGATTTTTATCGAGGTTCACGTGTTTGCCGACACGCTACCCTCGTTGTGGCGATACACCCACTTGATGATTCACAAGTTTAATGGTCTGGTGCCTAAATCCCCTGAGGGAGCCTCAATGAATCACTCACAAGAGGGGGTCCACAAGCCACGATCAATCCACTAGTGATACCTTTCGCGAATCTCCCGCGGGGAAGGCTCAACCCCTCACAAGTCCATCGGTGTGGCCTCGAACAATCTCCGGTCGAGCTCAACACCTCAACCAACTCCAAGCCGCTAGGGAACCAAGCAAATTCCCAAGAGAAACAAGAATCGCAGCTCCTCCAAAGAACAAGTGCCTCTAGATGCAATCAACAAGCAAATGCACTTGAATCTCACTCAATCTCACCAAAGATCGAAGTTAGGCAAGAGAGATGAGTGGAAGGGAGTTTTCTCAGCTCACAAGAGAGTTAGGATGTTCAAAATGTGCAAGAGAGAGCTCAAAGAGCTGGCCACACAAGTATATATAGACCCCATTCCAAAATAGAGTTGTTGGGGTCGAAATCACCATTATTACGAGATGACCGTGACGCTTTTGTCGGGGGTGACCGGACGCTGCCGTCCAACGTCCTACGTAATCCGACAAAGCTCAGCCCACATGTCGACAAGTCTACAAAGATCCGGCCGGTGAAGGTAAGGCTGGCTGAAATCCAAATTTCATACCTCTCTAGAATCGACCGACCCGACGACATCGGACGCTTCCGGTCAATCAAGTCTCCAAATCGGGCCGGGTCGGCCGGTTCCTCTCGAGGTTCATCGCTTTGTCGTCCGCTTCAATCCAAGCTTCGCCACTTTCCATAATTTTCCAACACGCCGAAGATCATCTCGATAGCTCAAGTTTAGCATTTCGCCAACAATTTGGCAAGAACGAAGTTAGTGCTCTCGATTCTAAATGCATATGCAAGTCAACATGAACCTCGAGGCACTTCAAATGTGGATTAGCCATGGCATTCCCTCATGATAGTTGGCTATCTATCCAAAACATGATCACACTCTCTATAGTGTCTTGATCACCCGAAAGCAAACCCTATCAAGTTATACCTTTGCCTTGATCTCTAGGTCCTTTCCTTTCCAACATGTGAGCTCGATGATCCACCATGTCCATCATGAACATCCATGTCCATGATCATGTTGCTCCACGCATCCATGCAATCCTATCTCTTAAGCACACTTTTTTCCAATTTAAAAGAATTTCATTACTAACGAATCTAAATTACAATGATTTGCAGTTTTTGACTACCCACCAAACGCCCCGAAATGATAACTCCATACCTCGCGCTTACCCGAAGAAAAGGGAGGCTATGGGTGATAGAACTAAAACGGGTCTTGGCGAGGACTAATAAAGCCGACCAAGATTTAATGGAAACCGTCATTACAGCCATCTTCCATACTACTTAGGCATCTAAAGAAGCTGGATGGTAACACCACCACTTGCTTTCCACGATTCTTCATCTGAATGGAATCAATTTAGATCCTCCGGCTGCTGCAACTTGTGGAAGCTTAGGGCCAAATGCCTTGAAGACTTTCAAAGCCTTTGGGTGATTTGGGACTTCATATCTTCTGCTAAAAGCCCCATCCAATATGTAATGAATGAACATATTAGGCAAACAATAGAGGAAAATGCCTTTTGTTTTCAAAGCACACATTTGCGCTTGAGATGGACCAATAGGCCTAAACCAATTACATGCATCATTGGGGCTGAGGCAAAAAACCCATAACCCAACTCCAATATTGTTCATGTAGCGAGGTCTAGGCTGAACATTGCTTAATGTGCAATCAAACTCCAAATGTATTTAAAACACATTCAAAAACAAATGGTTAATGGTTTCATCTTCATTACACGAGAAAACACATTTTGGGGTCCCCTTTCCACTTTCTCTGATTAGATTATCTTTAGTTAGAATTATGCGTTATGCTCAATCAACCACAAGAAAATCATTTTAGAGGAAGTTTAGCTTTCCAAATTTTCTTTGTAACAATCTCCAATTAACACCACCCAAAATGATTATACCTCCATTTACTTGAGAGAAATTAATACTTTTCTCCCAACCCCATCTTGGTCTAACTTCTCATCATTAGTATCACATCTAAGGCGTAATGTCATAAAGCCTTCTTAGTTGGTTTTGTAAATCCTCATATAGCCATCCCTAAAAAAGATAGCCTCTAGTTTTTCTTCCTCATTTCCTCTCTTGAGCAAGCCATTATTAATCTTTCATATATGTGGAAATTTATGCGCCAAGGAGACTAATCCACACACCATTTGTCATGTAAACCGTATTTCTCCCATTACCAACATACATAGATCTCCCCTTAAGATATATGTTTTCACTTTAAAAATCATTCCAAATTAATTTTTCTCGTTTTTTGCCTAAATACCCTTTTTGAGATACTTCTTATTGATTATCTTAAATCCCAAATTCTGCTTTCCAAATGCATGAACATGTTCATTCTCCTTAAATCCTTGATCCCCAAACCTCCTTTTCATTTTTGTTTTAGTAGTCCAAATCCATTTAACAAGGTGATATTTATTTTTTCACACTTCCTCCTTGCCAAAAAATTGTTTTTCTAGCAATATCCATCTTGTTTATTAGGGTACAAAAAACATAGACATAGTGTATATTGGTAAATTAGCTGGGACAAGAGTTAATGAGCACAAGTTTTCCTCCAAAACTAAGAACATTTCCTTTCCGGCCATCTAATCTCTTGAAAATTCTTTCAAATAAAGGTAGGGTGCCAAACAAAAAGAATACCCCCTAGGTACTTAATCGCCACTTTCCAATAATATTAAACATTTGAGGCTTTATTGTGATTCTTACCATCATCTTGGTAACCATTATCACCTCACTCTTTTGCAAAAGTTAATTTTTCAATCCGGATATGTTCTCATAAAGTAGAGTAAAACTTTAAGAGTTTGTAGCCCGATTTTTATCCTCTTGAAGACAAAGAATGGTGTCATTAATGAAAATTGCCACTCCATTTTTCAAAGTACTCGGGGTACTAGACTGGATCGGCTTATTCTTTTGAGCTAAGTTTATCATCTTTGCGGTCAATCCAGCAACAATATTAAAGAGAAAAGTGAGAAATGGATCTCCCCCGTCTCACTCCCCTTTTAGATTTGAAATAGCAAGGTTTTTGTATTGACTTTGACACTCAACTGCAATTAACATAACATATCCACCAATTTCTCTCCAAACCCCCATTGTCTTAGGCACTCTCAAGAAAATTCCAATTTAGCTTTTGCTTTCTCAAAATCAAGTTTGAGAATAATCACATCCTTCTTTTACTTTAGTGTCATGAATGATCTCATGCAAAGCCATAATGCCATCCATGATGTTTCTGCCTTTAATGAACCCTATTGGCTCTTATTCATGATTCTACACATCACTCCCTCAAGTACCAAAAGCTTTAGTAAAGATTTTGTAGATGACATTAAGGAGGCAAATAGGCCTATATTGTTTGATATTATTTGCTTCTTTTTACTTTTGGAAGCAAAGATATGACCCCATAATTGATTCTCCCAATGTCTAATTTGTTGTTATGGAAATCCTCAAACGATTAATGAGGTCACTTTTTATGATTTCCCAACAATGTTGGTAGAATTCAATGGGAAAATGGCCAGCCTCGAGTACGTGTTCTTTTCCATAGAAAACACCACTTTTTAATTTCCTCTTCTCCAAAAGGCTTTTCTAATTCTTCATTCTGCTAGAAACTATTTCCTCAAGTTCCCAACATCATCCGGATCAAGTTTAAAAGTTGGATGGATCACTAGGACCAAACAACTCTTTATAAAAATATAGTATGTTTGACCCGGTTCTTCATCTCCCCAATGGCTTGACCATTATGATTTAAAAGAGAATATAGTATTTTTTCCTTTTCTTTCCATTAACTTGTGGAAAAGGCTGTGTTACTATCCTTGAAGTAACCGATTCTTGTTGGATCTTTTGTGCCAATACATTTGTTCCTCCATTAGCCTCATCAAAATAGGATAAATGACTTTTCATCCTTTTTCATGCAAAACTCCCTTCTCCTCTTCTTCTTCTAGAATCTCTAATTCTGTTTCAAAATATTTTATATTTCCTCGTGTGACCCTTTAAACTTAGGCCCCAACCTCTCAAAAAAACTTTTTTTTTTCACTCTATCCATTTTAATACACCAAGTGTCTAAAGAGACTTGGATTGCACTTTTTATCCCAAATCTCTTTGATTTTTTCTCCAAACTCTTTTTTGTTTGAGCCATGATGTCTCAAAGCAAAAGGTCTAGCTCCCACCTTTGGATCTAATCTGTCCTCAAAATCATTGGATTATGAGTGGGAAAAAATAAGGGATTTTTCTTACATTGCAAAGGGAAATTCTTTTTTCCCCGAAATAGTATTCTATCCAAAGGGGTGGGATCACTGTTGTTGCTCCAAAAGAACCGGATAAAGGAAGAATCCCTCAGCTCATATGAGTTAATAATGAGGTTAAACAACGTGGAAAAAATTATTATCAATGAAGCATTTATTCTTCGAGAACTATACCGAGAATGTTAAAGTCACCACCAATAAGGGTGGGATGTTTAACAAACAAATACCTTGAAAATTCAGATAAAAAGTCATCTTTGAGGTCATCTTGAGCAGGTCCATAGACATTACCCAGGGCCAGATGCTTTTCCCGAATGGACATTAGCCACTATCATATATTGACCATCTTCAAAATTTTCCACATCAAACCTATCTTTTTTGACACCACTCAACATTCCTCCCCTTTTCCATTTGAAGGAGTCAAGTGCCAACCGAACTCAGCATTGCTATCAATCTTCCTAAAAAAAAAGAAAGAATAAGATCTTTTTTCATTGTCTCTTGGATTCCCACAAAATCAGCTTTGTGGTCCCAAATCAACTCTTTAATAAAAGTACTAAGACCCTTCTTGGCCACTCCTCTACAATTCCATATGGGGTATCATTTGGAAGAATTTTTTGTTTTTTTCTTACCCTTGAGAACCCAGTCCAGGACTGGCGTGACTTTTCTCCCCATAGGGAATCATCAAGAAGATAAGATGGATAGCCAAAATACTTTTTCTTTTTAGCGAGACCAACCCGGCCGAATTTTGACATGGGGCTCATCATCCGAGTCATCAGTTCCCATGCTAACACATTATGTTCCTCTATCTTTTCTTCCTCATTTTGAGGATCCTTATTTAAATCCTCCTTACGTCTGTTTTTTCATTGGCCATCCTTGCTATTTCAAGATCCTTCACGAATTTTATCAAAAGTTATATGAGTCATTTTTAATACCCATTTTATTAGCCATATTGGGGAGAATTTCCAGCGAAAGAATTACGTAATTGAGGGATGTTACCTTCACATGATACTCCTTGCAAGGCTTCTTTGGTTCCCCGAATAAGGTCCAACTTGTGGGACATTCCTCCGGCTTTGATTCTTTTAAGACATCCCGCCATTTATACCATCCTTCATTAGACTCTTCTTTGTTCCTCCACCTTTGTTTCTCCTACAGCGTGCCTCCAGAACTTTTGCTTTTCTTCCTCCTTGTCTTGATTGGCATTAGAAGTTTCCTCTCCGATTTTTCTTCCCTTCTTTATTTGGAAATCTTGACTTCCCATCATCTACGTATTGACTGCATTTATACGGAACCACCATGTTATCTTGCTTTTACGTCCTTGGGTTAATTTCTCAAAGTAATGCCTCCTCGACTAGAGGTCCCAAATCTGGAGCTTCGACTACTAGTAGGACTCATGGAAATCGCTCTTTCAACTTGCCTTTCCTCTTCTTCCTCCTCAAAAATGGTGGAAAGATTCCTCTTGTGCCACTAAATCCATGAAAGTCTCAAATTGGATGTCCTTTGCTTGTTTTGTACTCATTAATTGCTTTCTTAGCTTCGGGGTTATCACAATGTTTGGGTGAACCAAAAATTTGATCCATATTCGGGTTATCTCTTAAGCACACTTAGAGTAGAGGATTAGCATAATAGGGTGTCATCAATTATCAAAACCAAACATGATTTCAAATTTACTACAAGCACAAGAAACAAACTCACCGGGTGTTGGCCCGAGGAGTAACGATCATTGTTGGCGTTGTTGACACTAAAGGGGATCTTGTTCTCTATGCTTAGGCATCTAGCTCAAATGGTAACACTACAAGACATCTCATCTTACAAGGCATTTAGAAACGCCTTCAAAAGTAGTCAAATGCCTTGAAAGACTTTTTTTAGGCATTCTTAAAAGTGTTTGCTAAAACCTAGATGTGAAAGAGCTTTTGTGGCATTTTTTTTCAAAATGGCTTCTAATATCAACATGTAGAAGCGTTTTCTAGATGCCTAAAAATACTTATTAGAGGCGTTGTGTACAAGGCCTTCAATCATTGTTAGGCATTATTAAAAATGCCTCCAAACCATGTTACCATGCTACACCGCTATCCAGCAATGCGAAGACATTCAATTATCAAATCAACAAAATCCATTATCAAATCAGCACAACCAATTTAAGAATATGCCAAAGATGAACAAATTAACACCCACCCAAACATTTTAACCTTTCGGATATACATAGTTGTATTTGTAACTATATACAATCATAAAGCAAAAGTAAAAAATAATCAAATATCCATCTCCATGATGTTCCTCGGCCCCTTTGGTCCTCGCTCCCCGAATGAGCTTCTTGCACCCTTTAAGAGAGAGATAAGAACCGACCTGTTCACATCAAAGGCATATAAATATATATGTGTAAATCACGCGACTATATGTATCGTAGATATATCCCAATGCATGAAGGTATATAAGTAGTGTGCTAGTGTTTACCATTAGAGATATTAACACTCGAATTTTTCATAAATGACTACGAAAACTAGAAACGGAAACCAAACTAAATTCAAGATATAGATTATTATATAAATGATCAACAACAGATTCCCAATAAAATTTGCACAACATAGTAGGAACAATAAGGATTAGGTTCCTATAACCCATTCAGGCTAAGTTATTGGGCTCCTTTTATCTGAACCATCAACCATGTCAAAAAGACCAGCGTAAGAACCAAAAATGGTATTTGAGTTGGTTATTTTCAAACTTAGTGGGTGCCCTGAAAAGAATATGAGTAAAACACCAGAATACCATAATATGCATGAGGCTTTATTATGCTTTACCTTTCCCACTTGAAAAGTTGGATTGCACTCGTAATCCATCAATGGATGATCGTAAAGAGATCATGTGCTCATGTCGGGGAAGGAATCACATTAATGAAAGCGAAACATAAAGATTTGAGAGAAACAGAAAAAACGGTGATCATAATCCGACAACAAGTGAGGGAAGTATGCAAAGAATATACTGTTAGGATGAATTAGCCCACAACATAACATAGCCAAAAGAACTATCGGGTAATTTAGTGCATTGCCTTCAAAATTGCATCGGTTTTGGATAGAACCTTTACCAAGTGATTAGGCAAGAAACATAATTTGATTGCCTTTTTGGCACTAAAAGCATAGCACTACCAAGTACCAATGGCAGGATTTAGAGATCACTTAATTTCTTCATAATTTGATTAAGTTAATGACCCGGCTTATATGCATTGAGCATTAGAGAACACTTAATTTTATTCGAAAAGGATTACAAAGGCCTTTTGAAAAAAAACGCTTCCTTTAGTCATAGCACTATTGAAAAGCATTTTAAGAAAAATGCCTCAATGCAACTAATAATTAAATGCATTTTTATATTAGCCTCTATAAATATGGTTTTAAAGGCATTTTTGTAAGAATGCCTTTAAATAAAAGAAACTAAGGTAATTTACCTTCTATTAAGTGACATGTTGTAGTGTAAAAAGAAAATAGAGACAAAGACGTATCACGGATAGGGGCGTAACGCCCCTACCTCTAGTGGTGAGCTGTGTGGCTTGTGGATTTGCTTAAGTTTGTAGTAGGGGTAAACAAATGGTTGAGGGAAAAGCTCCCAAGTCTCTTGTGCTTGTGTTTTAGCTTTAAGGTGTGCTTGAATGGCCGAATGCGGATGATATTAGATGAGTGTCGATCGGTCCGTCTTATGGGGCACCTTACCTCCCCCTTTATAGTTGAAGGGGAAGGCGGGTTATAGGAAAGAATAAAGAAAGAAAAAGACAAGGACAAAGAGAAAATCAAAAAAAGCGGTGGTCAATGGCGCCGTCTTCTCCTCCTCCTATAGCGAACGTGGTGATGGCAACAAACGTTGCTCCATGCTCTTACTCCTCCTCATCGATCCCTAGTCGGCTGGGACAAGGCTCCCCATGGGATCGCCAAAATAGTGATTGGACGCGAAACATGCCTGGGCTAAGTAGCACAATCGCTAGCCCATACCATGTTTTGGGCCATCGAAGGATTTGGCCCAATCACGTCATTGTTCCCACTCACTTTGGGTCAGATCTGGGGTGGTTGGAGTTGGCGTTGGTCATCTCTAATACCCATACGGGGTTGTTTAATGTGGAAGTCCGAGGACGTCTTTGCCCACCTGGCGGTGGGATGGATGTGAAAGTCCTAGGGTTCGCGACATCCCGCTCGAGGTCTATCCGCATAATCATGGTTGGGCAAGTAGGACTTCTTATTTGAGGAGTGGGCCAAGGCTATGCCCGCACCCTATATGAGTCCGAAGTTTCACGAGGTTAATAATAAGTGTTCGGTAGTCCACCGATGGGAGACCCACAGCGTAGATTTATTGAGGGATGCACGAGACTTAGAGCAAGAAGGTAGCGAAGGCACAAGACACACGATTTATATAGGTTCCACTCATTGTGACATAATACCCTACAACATGTGCTTTGTTGGTTTGTATTGATTGGATGATCCGAGGTGTCCTCTAGGGGACCCCTACCCCTCCTTATATAGTCCGAAGGGATAGGGTTACAAGCAAAGTAACCGATGTGGTACTATTACAAGCTTTGTAGTGGTTGCCATGTGCCATCGCCTCGGGTGACGCCGGATGGTGTGGACCATGTCTTGTCTTGTGGATATCGGGGTCATATCCCCACAATGGGGTTATTTAGCCCCGCACCTTGGTTCGGATGGGCTTGGGCGAGTGGAAGTCCCCCGCATGGGGTCGGAAGAGCTGGAGCCCATGCCTTAGTGGTTGAACGAGGCAACACTTGTATCTTAGTGGTCCGATGAGGCCGAAGTTATGGGTGGTACCAAGGTTAGGGGCCCGCACCTTGGTGCTCGGTGAGGCAAACAAACCCCTCCGAGGGGTTAGCCCGAGGGACCCTTCCTAGGGGTCGGGCGAGCCATGCTAAGCCTTAGGTGGGTTGGATGGCTCTATTTCACTATCGGTCAAGTTAGTATTTGTCCACGCTAATCTCAATCATGCGGGTATTTATACCCGATGGTAGCCCTAGTCTATGATATAGAGTGGGGCCACTCCTAGGTATGCTCTTTCCTAACTTTTTTATTTTAGCCTTTTCCATCGAAATGAGGCATTCCATCCTGGTTTTTTTTTAGTTGCTCTACTACCACCCGTGGGTCTCTTTGCTGGTCGAGGAAGCCCTAAAGTGGCGGTTGCGGGGATCCCTTTGGGGGTCATTTCGTCTTTGCCACACTCCCTCACATGTTTCTTCATGGAAACGGAGGGGTTGAGTCGTGCCATGCTTTCCTTTGTCTTTTTAGTCATGGTGCTCCGTGAGCTATTAGCGGGTTAGTGGGTTCCGCTAGTGATCGCCTATAGTTTCTCAAGATATAGTTCTCAGATCCATTCCAAGAGCCTCGTGATACCAACCAAGACTAGAATGCCCTCAATGCTTGGCATTTGGGTAGTGGCCACTAGTGGGTTTCTCTTTGGGGGGCACCCGCAGAAACCCACCGCCAGCCTTTGAACTTTTGGGCTTCGTTGGGCTGTAGAAACATTCTTAGTTCCATACCCCTTTCTTGGGGAGAACCGGTCGTCGACATGCCTATAGGGGATATAACCTAGGTACCTTTAAGATGAGACATGGGTCGCACCATGAGGGATGGTCCAACTGTGAAGAGTTTGGGCGGAGGGGGGTGAATAGGCCTGTTTCAAAAATTAACTCAAAGCACGTTAGTGGTTTCCCGAGCGGCACCGCCGCTGATCCCTTTAGGGGCACCGCCGCCTCCAAGGTGCACCACCGATCCGAAAGAGAGGTAGCTTAGGTTCAAAAACCTGGCCCAATGAAAAGTAGATCGAGTAATTTTCCTTGGTTCCAGGGAGCTAAAACAATTTGTATATGAGTAGATCGATCCCAAACCCTAAATCGTCTCAACAACAACAATATGTATGCAAAAGAAAAGTAAATCAAGCACACGGTGACACGGTTGTTTATCCCCAACCAAGACTAAGTCCACGTTGTTGAGGTTCCACAAAGGAATGAGAATCACCTCAAAGGTTTGCCTCTTTGGTCTGCCTAGAGATGTGAGGTAATATATTAGATGCAAGGGGTTAGAAACCTCCCTAGGCTGGCAATTTGGGCGACACCCTAGCCGGCTAGGAGCAAGCTCCAAGAGCAAAAGACCAAAACCCCACCAAGAACCAAGTGCCTCTTTGGAGCTCTCTTCCAACATGGGCCCCACACCAAGAATCGATGGTGGAATTGATGGATTTGCTTAAGGAATGAGGAGCTTCAATAGAAACGAAAATAAGCAGTAGAGGAAGAAGGTTTGGGTGTCCAAAGGAAAGTATAAATACCTCCCCTCCAACCAAAACACGGCGGCACCTTTGTTGGGCATTCGGCTTGAGGTGTAGAAAAAATTTGATTGCTGACTAAGTATGGAGTTCGAGGTCATGTAGTGTGAAAAATTACTTGGTTGCCTTTGACACAAATGGTTTTCTTAATAGTACGACATGTCCTAAACTCAAATTCAAATGCAAAATGAATATAAACCTCTTTCTTGGCCTTTCTAATTGGGGTACTCCTCCTTTAGGTTTGCAATGTCCCTTAGCTTATTGTCTACTTGTCAACCTCGATAAATCTCATTAGTCTTCTAGTTAGATTGTGGGCCACACCATTAGAGGGATGGTCCAACCCAAAATATTAAGACTTGTGTCCAACAACAATGGTTGGCTTGCACCACAAGGCATCTAGAACTCTTAAGGCAATTGTATTACACGTTAGATGTTTTACTTGTAAACTTGTCCCTTCAAAGTATATAAGGAGGGGCAGGGGTCCCCTAGTGGACACCTTATCCTACTCTAGGACACATCTCATAATAACTCATCCTACATGGACCTCATGTTCATCTCATTCGACAATCATCATAATAACAGAAGCACAAAAGTAGGGTATTACGTTATGCTGACGACCTGAATCTGTATAAACTCTTGTGCCTTTGTTGCCTTATTGTTCTTGTTCATGTGCATTCAGATACAAATCTACCATCATGGGACGCCCCTTGACGGACTGCCAAGCAAGTTATGTCGACAACGCCCTTCAATGGGGCGACCGAAGGTGGCGTGTGCATGACTCTCGAATTGATGGAAGGACAGGACATGTCAATCGAGGCAGGCGGTTCGTTTCTCGCTACACCTCCTCCTTTGCGCGGGAGCTGGCTAAAAACAATAGAGGATGAAGTCATCCTCCCAAGGGGTTGGTTAGTTTAGTCAGACAGCGATGCTAATGAACTTGTAATAATGAAACTAGTTTTTAGTTTTTGTTCTGGTCGAATGAACTTTTGGCCCTTTTTGTATATAAAAGAGTTTAGCGCGATCTGATTCCTTCTGATGATAAGGTTGCAGAGCTCGGGGCGCAGATGAACAAACTCTGATTACGCTGGTGAGCAAGAGTGTCGTAGCCGTTGTGGCGTAGCCGCATAGGTTTCTTGTTGTCTGACCAGATTTATTCAATGTTTGTTTCCGTGACTCTTGCTCCTAGATCCTAGCGTCAGAAGGGTCGGGGTGCAAACAGTGGTCGATAGTCTCTTCCGACGCCAAGATCAGAGTTTGTTCCGATGCCAAGATCATAAAGCTCAGGTGCAGGCGGTGCGGTGCGGTGCGGTGCGGTCTAGTCTCTTCCGACGCCAAGATCACAAAGCTCAGGTGCGGGCGATCGGATAGTATTTGAAGCGTATCTGAAGCAACAAGCTCAATAGTTTAATTCCACCTGTCAGTAGTCGATAGTCTTAATTTGATGCTGAACGATCTGTATGTGAGCGCGTTTCTGATGTCCGACCTGATCTCACACATGTCAGAGTTGAGTTTGGTTACCCGTATCATGGATTTGACTGGAGTTTTATGAACAAACAGACGGTTATCCAAGGTGCTTACATGCAGTGAAGTCCTCTAGGCTTGGGACTCAGCAGGATCTTATGCAAATGCTCCATGGGCAAAAGTAATTCTAGGTACTAGTTCTTCATGAATGTATTCATCATGGTAATTAGAATTTGGAAGCAGTAGAATGAGGAATATCATATTGTAATTGTAAGGTGCTAAGCTTCTTGGTATGAAAACCAAAGCACAGCACTTACACGGACTCACTATTTCGCATCCGACAAAACCATTTGCCTGGAGCATGTGAAGCTGAAGCTTCAATGACAATTTCTAAGTTCCTTATAAAAGAAAACACATTATTCACCCGCCCTTTTAAAATACCCCAAGCGAAAACCAATGTCAATGAAGAGCGAACATTGTAATTACTTCAGTAATACTCCATATGCTAGAAATATTCCAATTTCAGGTTTCATAACCCCTGACGAGCTATTTACATATGTCATAAGGTTTCATTGACCTAGCTATAAGCAATTTCTGCCTGATCTGATCAGCATCAACAGAACCACATGTTCATCAACCGTCACTGCAGATAGGACCAGTAAGACATCTTGCACTCAGATTAGTATACTATAACTTAGGTTTTACTATATATCTGACAAAGCCAAGTTACCAATGTCTTTGTGCTTTGCAAAGAACCTGCCACATGGTCAATCACTAAGCCAACCACATGAACCTGGGTATGGATGTGGAAACAATGATTTTGGTGCAAATGAGTCCATAGGATTTGAGCAGAAACATTGATTCTGGGCAGCTGCAGATGGTAGAGATTGAGATGGTTCAGATGATGGGTGGTCAAGCATCTCTTCTTCAGCCAATGCATCTTGTTCCTTGGGAGCACTTTCAGGAACTTTTGGCACACAAATATTTTTGGCATCAGGAAAGACGATAAGTTTCCTCCTGGGAATTCCTAGCTCTTTTACTATCTCATGCTTCCTGAAAAGATTCAACAAAATTTAGAAACTTGTGCACAGTAGGCAGTTGACTAAGGTGATCGAATTAACGTACATGCAGTATATCAAAATCCTATCACGAAGAATGCCATCCCATGCCCTTTGAAAAATGTAACCATTTGGACCTTCTTTTGCTTCAAAGGTGATATCACTGGAAAAACAAGAACAAACGATGAGAATAGTACAGGTTTCATCAATAGATATTGACAAAGCAACAAGGAAGATTACAGAGGCTTCATCAATTCTCTAGTATAAGGGAAAACCTGGGTAAACATTTCCGGTGATATGTAATTGGGCATAGTCTGCATACTGCAAATTGCATATTCTTATCATCCCTCTTCTCTGCTCCATGACAGACACTACATTTATGGACATGACAGAGGAACTTCAGTCCAGCAGCAACATACTGCTCGAAAAGGCAGGCCCGAGTTTGTCATCAGGTACAGCAGTTTGGAAACACACATAGGGTGGTAAAAATGCCCACAGTTATAGTCCTTACATCGGAATACCTGACAAGCAATGCAGAAGTAAACAATGAACTTACCTGTTCACATGAGAACATATCAACATACATAAATCAAATTTCTCAAACATTTAGAGCATATGACAATGGAAAAGGGCATCTTGAGATACTTGTGCATTCTTTCTTTTTGTACAAGAATTGAGACAATGGAAAAGGGCATCTTGAGATACTTGTGCATTCTTTCTTTTTGTACAAGAATTGAGTTGTTCCTTCTTACACTGTTTCAATTATACCTTTTGTTGTTTCTTCATTTGAAAAAGATGAATTGAAAAGCCAGTATAACATAATCAAACATACAAGTTATACCTTGGCTCCTGACGACGAGTCAGAAGAACCCAATAATCCGCAGGCAGAACACTGATGTTGCTTATACTTGCAATTCTTGCAAATGAAGGCTTTCTTATCAATTATCATCTGAGTTGTCAAATAGAAAACATGAGGCAATTTATACATACAAAAGCAAAGCATGAATTTGAAGAATCGACAACTCAATTAAAAGATACCTTTGCTTCTTCACTATTAATGCCAAGGGATGGGCACTTTGAACCCTCACCATGTTCTTCAGTTAGGTGGAAAGACCTCAGACACCTACCATCACAGCTGAAAGAAAACCAATAAAAGAAGATATAAGCATGGCCGTGAGATTCAAGTCAGAACCTTGTGCAGAAATATTGCAATTTATATTATAGTAAAAGAGGGACAATAGTACATTATTAATTCGATTGAAAGGAGTACATTTATAATAAGACAACATATCTGAGTCCAAGAGACCACAGCTTTACAAACAATTGTATGCATTAACTGTGGACAACAGGGGAAACATAATGATGTGGCAATCTCATGTGCCAGTGTTTAAACTAATACAGATACAATACAAGATATGGGTTTTCATTGGAAATAACTAATCGTGTTCATATAAAGGTGAGGAAGCCAAACCACGAGTACATTGTACACCTACCAAGTTACATAGCCACCATCGTCACAAATTGCACAGACATCATCACCCTGCACAAATAGATATTAATCTTAATGTTGTGAAATTGTAAGAACTACACAAGCAAAAATGGATATAGCAAAAAATGGACATTGTCACCATTCACAAATAGTTAATTTCAGATAATCACATCCCAATCAGTCCAAAATACTATTTGGCAGAGCCTGCATTGAGCTATGCCAAACAAGCCATGAGAATGCACACCAAACAAAAATCATGGTGATAGAAGCACTTGCCAAAGAGGAATTTAGCTTAAAAGCGTTGATACTTTGCAGGTTTGGCACATAAAACCTAGTACATAATGCAATCTGCTCCAAAGATATTTTTTTATCATGGGATATTAAAAATTGATATTGCCGTATAAACAAGAAACATACACAGGTGTTTAGTATTTGCGACTACCTTTACCAAACAGTCTAGACATGAAAGTCTACAAACTATGTACTAATGAGTAACTATTCTGGACACATTCAAGCCAACTTGGAACAAGGTGACAACATCATTGCATACATGGAGGTAGGGACAATAAACCAAACATGTCAGAACATTAGCTTAGCTTTCTTCAGAACTTGGATCTTTGGAAGGACTTATAGCATCTTCCAAATATTTACCAAACAGTAACATAACATGAAGCCACAACAGGTATTTTACAAATTTGAATGTGTCAGAAAAACCACAGCCATGCTTGATATTTACCATAGCATAGGTATACACTATTTTTCATTCCTAATCCAGTGCCAGTCATCTAGTTCTATTAAAAAATCCAGCTTTCTGTTTTGAATGTTATTTCTAAACCACAAGAGAGGCATGTTCAATGCGCAACATGCTCGCGCAAAAATCTACATGTATGTAGTCCAGGAGACATGATGAATTTAGGGAAAATACAGTTTTCTATATTGGTTAGCTGCATTTTGCTCATACCCAGATGAACAAGCAAAACTACCTAATCAATACTGTGCCATGTGTCATTGCGCTACTAAAGCAAGTGGGAACCTTTTGCTGCTACATGAGCAAATTTTCCAATCAATAAACAGAACAAACAAAAATAGAAGGTTGGTGAGGTACATCATCAGGTTTTGCCTTGCGCCGCTTCTTGCTCTTCCGCTTCACGTCACGTACACTTCTCAGTGTCGGAAATCCACTGCCTGAACTTCCAACTTGATCCATTTCCTGTCTCCCAACACAGTCCAACAATCAGACAGCCAAGCTTCCTGCCAGAAGCTCCTTCCAACAGCAAGAGCTAATGGACCAATCAAAACCTTTGTCGTCGAAGTACCCTGATCACCAACAATAATTTTTGTTAACTGAATATATAAGACTCAAGAATCAAGAGAACCAGCCGTAGCTCGCTGCAATGCCTTGTGTTGCTGAGGACAATCATCTACACTCAATTATAACAAAATGCACCCGCATCAGCTTATCACCCGCTGAAGGCGCCCTAATCGAAAAAACCCCCAAACAGAGACGAAAAATTCCGTACCTAATCGAAAACCCCAACCATCTTGATCGAGCACTCACCTGACGAGTCACGAGTGATGAGGTCGAAGGATTTATAGAGCAGAGCGATTGCCGAACGGGGAGTACCCACCCGATCGGAGCCCGACGGCGCAAGCGGAAGATGCCCTGGCGACGGAGCCAGAGGAGAGACGTGGAGGAGACCCAGCGTAACGCGGTGGCCGGTGGTGGGGCGAGGCAGGCGAGGCGGGGCGGGAGAGGCGCAGCCGCACAGGAGAGGGGCGTGGCGCGGGAGGCGAGCGCCGGGCGGCGCCCCCGCGCGGGCGAGCGACGGTGCGAGTGCGAGAGCGAGACGGTCACTCACACAAGGGATCAGGCTGGCCGATTTCTAAAAATAGTTGTTATTTCGTTCAGCTAATACGGAGAAAGAGCATCACAAAAAATGCTACCTAAAAAAACACACCTTACACTTCTTTTTTTTAAGGTAGCTACCAATTTTCCTACTATCCACATTTTACTTCCAACTACAGCGTGCTACCTAAACCATACCCTAAAATCCATACTTCCAACTTCCACAGAATGACATGTGGGATAAGTTTACTCTCTTGTCTTCTTCCCGTGGACAGCCCGGGTGTAGAGGCCTGATGGCATCGACTTGTTCCCGTGGATGGCCGGTGCAACGCTTTGACGGCATCGAGACAGATCGCCAGAGTAGGCAGCGTTGAGGCGGGCTCGTCAGCGCCCCCTAGGGTGGAAGGCCAAGCAGCCTCCCTAGGGCTCACCTAAGACGTGCTAGTCTATCCGGCCACTATGCCAGGGGAGGGCAGGGCCTAAAGACATGCCCGCCAAGGGCAGGTGAGCGAGGGTCGCGGCAGAGAGCAGGGCAAGCAAGCCAGCTGTGTCGGCGTTGCATGGAGGACTGCTATAGGCCAGAGGAGTGCCGCTGGAGGAGCAATGCTAGTGAGGCCCATCACGCCCACTGGGAAGCACCAGCATCGGGGAAGGACCGCCATGTCATGCGGAAGAAGCCGATTTGATGAAGTTGGGACAGAAAAAAGTAGCGGTAGTAGATGGCCAATAGGAATAGAGGGTGGGAGGTGGAAAGTAGAGTGTCAACGAACATAAGGGGTTTAGTAGGGGTCTGTTGGAGTTGAATTTTGGCCACAACTACTCAAATCAAGAGGAGAGGATTAAGTAGTAGGGGGTGTTATTGGAGATGCTCTAATTCTCTCACGCAATTCTAGCATAGTATCACATTTCTATATCTATACCCATATTAATAAAACTGTAAAATTTCTATGGTCTTTTTTCAGCTTTTTCCTACCCGCGGCTAGTGAAAGAGTTTGAATCAGCTATGCTTATCCCAAAAAGAAAGAGAAATTTAAATATTTGACATCTAATTCGTCTGCCTCACAAGAATTGACATTCAATTCATCGCTCTTCAACATTTGACATTGTGGCTGTGAATTGTTTCAATTCAAGGGGTTTCAGCTATTTTCTATGGTTTTCCATTGTTCTTTTACTCTTTTCACCCTCGCCTTAACACCTAAACAGACCAGAGTACCCCTACCTTCTAAGCATCGATTCCTCGCGACTCAGCCATAAGCATCACATGAATTTTAGATTACCTGTTAATCAACTTTTGGTTGTTTGATTTGCATTACATAATTAAACCGTAGCGTTAGCACGGACATTATACCAATAGTTATATATATGTGAGCCAATTTTGTCCAGTCCTCTTCATCCGTCAATTTCAGCTCATTTCAAATCCGTTTGTTATATAATATAAAGTAGGTAAAATTTCTTTCAATATTTCTCGTCCGCCTCTACTTAACTATTAGGGTAGTAGAGACCTTTATACGTGAGCCAGACTTACGATCCATACTCATAAGAGTTAGGATAACTTACGTCGAGACTCATGATCCATACCCACGAGTTTAAGACAACTCGTGCCTAACAATAATTAATACCGAGTCCGATCTCACTACGCCAATCTCGCTGTGTATTAGATTACGCCAGTATCTCATACATGACTCAGACTCATGACAACTCACATCTAGCAATGACATAAATCCGATTCCTATACATCTAGAGTCCCCGTAGCAACGCCAAGCAGTTAATTTTTTCTAGTTAAACTATCTCCAAGAGGAGACACAAACCGTGATGCATAGGCAAAAGTACATGGCGCATAGTGTTTTGGGTCTCAAAAACAGCGTCCAACAAAAGACGCAAAACGTGCCCCCTATTTTGCATACTAGGCGATGCAGCAGGCAAATATGCTTCTCTCTTCACCCATGCAAAATCTTTGGACCAGCGACGAGGAAGGAGCTTGGCCCGATGACATCGAAAGTGGCCAGAGCTCGGGTCTTCTTCCTCGACGAGCGGGCCAATGCTCACCCATGCGCGCTCACGCGGTTTGGCGGCGCGACTAGAGGTTGCCATGGGACTCGGCGGGGAACCGCCGACGCGGCGAGGTTTGCCTCAGTGTCGCGGTGAGCTACCCTCTCTCCGTTCCAAAATAAATGCAATTCTTTGACTCTCAGAAGAAATGTGTTTGACCTCTCGCCTTATTCAACTTTTATTTATAAATACTATTACTTTTATTATGACTTATTACGTCACTAAAATATTGTAATAATGTTTTATTTGTTTTATAATTTACATAAAAATTTGAATAAAACGAAGCGGTCAAACATAGTTTTTAAAAGTCAAAAAATTGCGTTTATTTTGGAACGGAGGGGAGTAGCAAAGCCGCCTCGCCGGTGGGGAGCGGGCGCGGCCGACGAGGAGCGGGGAGAAGAGGGGAAAGCGGTGCATTGTGCGGAAATATGTGTGTCCTGTTGGAGAAGGAAGAATTTGGGTCGGGACCTCGGCGAGGAGAGCTTAGCGCGGCAAGGTTTGCCTCGGGTCGCGTGTGAGGCTTAGCAAGGCCTCTCGCCGGTGAGGAGGCGGGGAGAAGAGGGAAAACCGTGCATTGAACGGAAATATGTGTGTCCTGTTGGAGAAGGAAGAATTTGGGCGAGTAACCTTTTTATTACGATGTATGACTCATTCTAGGAATTGGGGTGTCCAGTTTGAGAAGGAAGAATTTGGAGGGGGGGTGGGTGGGAGTGAGCCTTTACAGTGTTTGACTCATTCCAAGAATTGGGTCTCAAATTTGGGTATGAAGATAGCCTTAGTATCAAGTTTGACCAACTATATATAAAAAATATCAATATTTATGATATCAAATAAACACTATTAAATTAATTACAAAATTTATTTTTATAATAAAATGATTTTGGAGCCATAAATACAAATAATATTGACTAGAAACTAGGTCAAAGTGAATTCTTTTTTCTGGCACCCAACTCATAGTTACATGTTTTCCAGACATAGTGAGGACTCCCTCCGCCCCAAGAAATAACTTTGACTAAATATATATTAAAAGTATAAATATGTTACATAATTAGTATGATCGGAGTGACATTTGAATCTAGCTTTAGAGAAATCGTTATTTACTTTGGACATCAAAATTGAAAAAAAAACATAGAAAAGGAAAAAAAAAAAAATGCTAACAAGCCGCGCTCAACGAGTAGACATGATCGAGCGAACACCCATGAAGAATAGTGGTAGCACATAACAGTCGCAACTGACGGGCAGGTTGGACTGTTCAGTATTTGAAAAAAAAAAAAAAGAATTCGGACACGGATGTATTATGTGCTACAAGCTAGAAACCCAGTTATATTAATTTTGGTACTGAAAAGCGTGCATGCTACTCATTTATATGCAATTTGCTAAATGACTTATTAGAGGGATTATTAGTAAAGGAGAGTGAGCTATGCTGCCAGACGGTCAGTCACCAAGCCAACCACAAGTGCCTGGATGTGGATGCGTAAACAAGGACCCTGGTGCAAATGAGTCGATGGGACTAGAACAGGAGCACTGATTCTGGTCACTTGCATCTGGCGAAGGAGACTCAGGAGACCGAGATGGTTCAGGCTCCAATGGCTCTTCTTCCTCAGGTATAGCATCTTCATTGTGTGGACCAACAATCATTTTTGGTACACGGATTTTTTTGACATCAGGAAAGATGATGTGATTCCGCTTGGGAGTTTTCAACTTTTCTATGATCGGATGCTTCCTGCAAAAGATTTTAACAGAAGACAATAAATCTTGGAGTGGTAACTGGAGTCAATAGCCAATCAGGAGGAAGATGAGTGAGTTAACACACATGCAGTAGATCACAATCCGATCACGATGAATGGGTTGCCCATCTGGTCCCTCAAACGTATCCCACGCCCTTTGCATATAGCCATTGGGACCTTCCTTTTCTTCAAAGTGGATGTCACTGTTAAAAAAATCACAAACTGTCAAGAAAAGAAAATCCTGGTTTCACAATAGAACACAACAAGAAAGGGAGCACAGACAGCCCAGAATGAAGGAATACCTTGGCAAGCACTTCCGGTGGTATGTAGTTGGGCAGCGTCTGCATACTGCAAATTGCATTTCCATATCATTCTTATTCTCTACTCCCTGGCACACGATACATTCATGCATAGGACAAGTGAATTTTTCTCCTGCAGAAACTTGGTCCTCAAAAAGTGTGGCCTCATCTTCGCTATCTGGGTAAACCAGTTTAGCAACACACTTAGGGTGGTAAAAGTGCCCGCAATCATCAACCTCACATTGGAACACCTGTTAAGTCAGGCAGAAAGGAAAATAACTAAATGTATTCAAATGATTACATGCAGATACTGAAAACTTCAAACATTTTTCAGCATATGTGCATTCAGGTGCATCCTGCGATAGTTCGTGTATTATTTTTTCTATAAAGAAAGAAAAGGTCCCCTTCTTTTTTTTACCTAACCTCAAAGTAATATTATTTGTCATTGCACTTCAACACTTCCAGTTCCAAATAAAGCAAGTTCAAAACAATCATGAAAAATGATTCTGACATGCCTACCTCAGCTTCTGATGACAAGTCTGAAGACCCCAATTTTCCACAAGCAAAACACTGATGTTCCTGATACTTGCAGTGTTTGCATATAAATTTTTTATCGGCAGCAAGGATCATCTGAGTTATTATGAATGGAAATACGAAGCGCTATGTCAACTTTTAGCGTTTAGAAGCAAATGAAAACTTGAAGAAACAGGCAACTTGGTCAGGGGATACCTTTGCCTGTTCAGCACTTAACCTAAGGATTTGCCTGCAGCTTGATCTTTCGCTGTTTCCATCAACTAGGTGGAAGGACCTCTGACATACACCATCACAGCTAAAAAGTTCAAGGTAAGACAACATTCGTATTAAGCATGGAACAAGGAGTCACCCTTTTATTGCTGGGAAACTTTATAATAACTGATCTAATATGAGAACTTTTGGAACATTGGTCAGTTGAGATGGTAACATTTACATGTTTACGGCGCGTTCTAGAATCTGGGGTAAAGTATTTATTGTGCACTTTTAGGTGTACCAATGATTTAAGGGAAACCAGACAACTTGTGGAAATATGCTGATGTGTCACGCTATTTGGTTTCATCTCTAGTCCACACCAAACTTGCTTGGAAGTAAAAAGGCTTGCAAGGAAAATGGAAACTGACATACTGTTTTCGTTGTTTGAACATAGCAGTAATATATTCCGTCCATTCCAAATTATAAGTCATTTTGGCTTTTCTAGATACATAGCAAAAACAATATACCTAGAAAAGCCAAACAACTTATAATTTGGAACACAGGAGTAGAACATAGTATATGGTTTGTTCAAAAAAGAAAATCTTGTTTGATGTTCATCCCTTTCTTTGTACAGCATCAAAGGATATTACTTGTTTATTTGGTAAGTCGAAAACATAATCTCTTTCTAAATTATACAATTTTGTTAGAAGCATATGGGAAAAACGAAAATTTTGGTCTAGCATTTCCATACGGCTTCCAAGAATGAAAACAATTTCCATCAATCTGTAAATAATCGTCAACTAACACTAGGATGAACCACCCAGCCCCGATTCTTTTACTATGGTGTCCATACATTTCAAGATTCAAACATCATGCTTTAAGTATGTTTTCTCATACAAAAGGAATAATACCATGAGGTTCGCATTTCAAATTATTTCCCTACAGCCATGATTTCTTCTTGAGGGCAGTCATGATTTTTTAGGAGTGTAACAAATAAAAGAGAAACTAATGGTAAAAGTTTAGTTTACAGAGAATGCATGGACGCAAACCAAGACTTTATCTTGGAACGAGGAGAATATTCAATGAAAGGAAGTGGTTGACATAGTCGGTTAAATTTTCAAACGTGAACAATTCTTAGGGAAAGATAGTGACGATGTAATTACATGAGTGAATCAATTATCATAACCACACACATAAAGGAGACAAGCAATTAAAATTGATTTTAAATGAACCTACCATGTTACATCACCACCATCGTCACATATTGCACAAAGATCATCCCCTACACAAAGAGCAGATTTATCTTTAACTTTGTGAAATTGAATAAAAAACACCCGTAGATAATGAACATAAAAATGTTTTTTTTGAGCATACATAAAAATGTTTTGTTAACTAATAACGAAACTAATAGAGAACTAGTTTAAAAGGGCACACATATGGTCAGCTGTACATGTTTACCACATGTAGTAACTAAATAAACTTACATTCAGTTGCAAATTTGATTAAAATGTACTTTGCACCAGATGTCAATTTTTTTTAAAAGAACACCAGTAGTAATGTAAAACTGCTCTTTGAACTACCTTCTCTACTGTGAATCCTTGCTTTGCATCAGGTTTACTGTCATGTGCCTGCTCTACAGCTTAGGTCAATCTGTGACAGCGGTGAGATGGTGACCAGTGTTCGCTAGGATGTATGTTACATTTGGGAATGTACTCACGAGCTATTGGAGTGGGCAATCATGCTGGAACTTTAACTCTACTCTAAACATGATGTTGCCCAAACCAGTTTAAAGGGGCTGAGCTTGATCCCACTTCTTCTGCGTATATCAAGTAATCCCAGAAACAGATTGGACATTGGATACATCAGGCATCCTACCTGGACAGTACTGTCCATCATCTTATTGGTGCTTGGCCAACTTCTCCTGAGTTACATACTGTTGAAGTCAGAGGGTTGATGAAACCCCCGTCAGCATTCCAAGTTCAAAGGCTGACACAAACTTCTTAAGAACAAAACCAGGGACACGTCTCTCAAGCCTCATCCTGGTCAAGTTTTTTTCTTCTTCTTTTTTATCTCAGTGTCAGAAAGGGTTTCGGACACTAAACATAAACATGGACATGGTGGACATGGACATGGACATGGACATGGTGGGAGCACATATTAGCTTTGTAAAGTTTGTATAAATTATTAAAGATGGTGTTTTTGCATGTTTTGAACAGAAACTTTGTCAATTCGTAATTTACTAGAAAGAACTTCGTATGACAGGTCACTGAAAAGGTTTAGACCATGATGGAGTAGTTTAGATGGAAACATGAATGTACTATCTTAAATAACTAAGGATATAGTGATATACAACCAGTATGGAGGCAAACTGAATGCAACTTTTGAGCAAATAGTCTGAGGCAATTCATAATGCCTTTTTATGCAGATATTTAATCAACTAAAACTTGGTGAAAGTTATGTCCTAGGCACTTAGCCCTACAACCAGTAAACACCTGAAAACCTCAATGGCAGTAAAAGTACCCACATTAAGTTCTATCTATTTTTTTTCTCTGGATTCATATTTTGTTTTAAGGATATATGCAACTTCTTGAAAAGAGTTTCTAAACAATAAACTAAAGTGCAGTAAAAGATCCCTTTTTTTCTTTTGTGTTAGCGCATCAGGATCCAAATTCTAAACAATTCAAAACACTTCCAAGCACAGGCACAGCCACTGCCCACTGAGGTAGTGATGTACACCCTCCTCCACGCCCCCCCCCCCCAACCCAAAAAAAAACTCGCACCCCGAGGAGTTAATTGATTTCAAATTTGACTAAAGTTTTACAAAAAAAAATACTAACATTTATGATACAAAATAATTAACATTCGATTAATGACGGAATATATTTACGTAATAAATCTTGGTTGAGACATAAATGTTAATATTAATCATTATAAACTTGGTCAAAGTTCAACAAATTTGATTGGACCACGATTCCCATAATTGCATTCTTTTTGGGACCGAAGGAGTACTTGTATGTCTAACATAGCAATATAGCATAACATTCCTTTTGGTAAGCCAGTCACTCAATATGGCAGTCAGTTAAAAGGAATATGCTATGTCTGATTCTGACACTTCAAGGGCCACGGTACAGCTGCTTTTATTTTTTGACATATACGGAATATGCACATGAACGATCAAAGTGACTAATACGACTAATAATAATTAATTAGGCAAGGACGAGTTAACTTACGATATCAAGTCGTCGCTTGGGCGTGCTGTTGTTTCGCTCGACGCCACCACCTCTCCGCAGCCTCCGGAGTTCGTTCTGCGGGCTCTCAACTGGAGCCATGATATCCCTCAAGAATCAGGCAGCTGAGGGGGCCAGATGGTTTATCCTTGAACGACCCCTGTCCGGAGACACCAAAGTTCAGATGTGTATATATTGTGATAACGCATTAACATTACAATTGGGATCACAATAATCAACAGCAGTTCACTGAATTGTAGTAATGCATTGTAATCAAATGAGCGCAGGAATTTTTTTCCGAAAAAAAAGGAGCAAAAGAATCAACGGTGGCTCACTGCAATGTTATGCACCGCCGAGCGAGGAGAACCAGCCAAGTCCACTGGCCGCCACTTGCGAGGAGCCCCGTCACCGGCCGGATGCCAGGATCCCCGAGCCTCCTCCACGTTAGGGACGGATGGGGACCGCCAGAAGTAGGGATTGGAGGCGGCGGTGCTATGTCGTCCTTGAGTCAGGCCAGTCAGCCAACCGTATTCTAGAGATTCGTGGAACTGAGAGGAAGGTGCGCGATCCGCGGGCCCTTGTGGGCTGGCCTGGGAACGGGATTTGGTGGCCCTTGTCTCACAATGGGTACCCAAAACCTGAAACCCGAACCGCTGGGTTGACCAAGCGGGTTTGTGTGTGTTGTGTGGATATAAGGATATACTATCCAAACCCGTAAACCTATGAGTTTTCTAAACTTGGTTATTATAACAATACTATGTTTTTTTTACCTATTCTTTGGTCAGGCCTTGATAAGGAAATAGACCCAAGTAAAATTTGCTTCCATTTGGCACATAGGAGGTTGCACTTAGTCCATATCGTCAAGCCAGGAAAGAGAGTAGAGAAGGTAGGGCTATTTAGGGGTGTTTGACATGGTTCTAGATCTTAAATCTGGTTTAGAGCTGAAAAATGTCCCAAACACCCCAACTCTAAAGCCGACCAACTCTAGGAGTTGATAGAGCTCCTACTTCATTTGTGGTGGAGTTGGTGGAGCACCACGTTTTCTCCTTTCAGACCCTCCAAAATAGATCTAGACATGGAGTTGGGGTGAAATTATCCACAATTGCCATCGATTTCACATTTTGAACCATTATTTCTTCTTTTCTCTATCTGCTCCCCTTAAATTTAGGACCCTTCAATCTTCTAATACAGGCAACTTTGTTGGGTACCGGAGACCGATATGGGTTTGGGCATAAACGGTAATAGTTGGTTACTTTTCGCCCGACTCGTCGGGGACGCTGACGGACGGATGGCCCGGCCCATGTACGCACGCATAACGGCCGAACCATCCATCTGCTTCCCCGTCTCCTCAACCTTATCTACTCGCCGCACTACCATCCAATCGTTCTAGTCCTCCGAACACCGCCTCCAACCTCTAGAAACTGCCTAGAGCAAACCACCGCGGGTGGGGCCCGCTCCTCGATGGAAGCACCACTTTGCCCGGATGGCGCGACCGAGAGGCGTGCGGCCGAGGCCCCCGCGCGACAAGGAGGATCCCTGTGGCGACCGCCACGGCGGCGAGAAGGAGGACGCTGCCATGGTGTCGGCGGGAGATCGGGATCGGGGGAGGTGCGTGACCAACGGCGGTCTTTGCCCGACGTGAGCTTGCCAAGGTCGACGAGGGCCGACAAAGACCTCGATGGCAACATGGTCGGCGACACAAAGGATGATGAGAGCGGCAATGACGGCGGGGTGGGATCTGGTATCGCCAGCGCTTCGTGCAGCGGTGTGGTGAAAAAGGAGGATTGATTTCAGTTGTTTCAATCCCCTAATGTTTCAACTCTTTTGTTTGAGTTGTTTTAGAGGGATGTTTCAACGTAACCATTTGTATGTTGCAAAAGTAGATCGAGTATTTCTTATGTTTTGGACATATGTTTCATCGATGTTTGAAGGGATGTTTAGTGTTGGTCGTATGTTTCATGTTTTTCGGTTGTTTCAAAAGTAGATCGGTGTGTTTTTCTAGTGTTTTATATTGAAGTTTTCAAGTGTTTCAACTACCTTCATGTGTATGTTTCATTTGTTGGTCCTTGGTCTGTTTCAAAAGTAGATATGGCGTTGCTCCTTCTTCCACCTTTTATTGCTACATGCTGCTGCCATGGTAGAGCCCGAGGTCGAGCTCGAGCTCCCTCATGGGCTCTTGGCCCGCCCCGGTGGGTAGGGAAGGCGAGGCGGGGGCAAATGTGCAGGGGGGGGAGGGGGCAAGTGTGGTGGGTTTATGGGCGTCGCGTCCGGATGTCCGCCGCTAGTGCTCATGAGGGCATAAAATTGTACCAGTGACGGGTTGTGGGTTTCTTAACGTGTAGATTCTTTGTTGGTGGGCATGGTTTAGGTTGGTGAAACCCAACGGGTTTTGTGCCCATTTTCATCCTGAGGTCTGAGCACTCTGGAAATCACTGACACGGTTCCTAAAAAACGGAAATCACCCACTGTCTGAGCATTTCTTAGATCGATGAAGTTTGGAGAAAAATATCACATCGGACACTGTAGCACTTTTCGTTTGTTTGTGGTAATTGTTGTCCTACCATGACCTAACTAGGCTCAAAAGATTCGTCTCGTCGTGTACATCAAAACTATATAACTAGTTTTTTTATTTACCTATATTTAGTGCTGCATGCATAAGGCAAAAGATTTGATGTGATAGGTGAATAGTGAACTTTAGAGAGAGAATTGGGGGAACTAAACACAGCTCAAAGAATGTCACTAGTGTCCGGATGTGTCCAGCGCTAGCAGTGTTTGAACGCAGCTTAGCTCTGTCTTAACATCGCGACCCACCAACCTGACTGCTCAATTCTTAGCATCTTGGGTAACAGAAAAAAATTGAAGGGACCGAAACACTACCTGCCCACGCGGAATGGGAGAGTGTGCACTCACATCCACGTCCGGACCGGACAGACGCTCTCACCAGAGCATTGCGTTGTTCAAATGCAAGTTAGGTTGATCTGACACTGCTGAGTGTATTGACATCCGATCCTGGTGCATTGTCAGCATTCAAGAAGAGGACGAGAATTGAGAATAATGCATGAGCTTGGAGATTAATCTATTGGATTGAGCAACTTGGGTTGCAACACGTCCTAATCTCTATAGAAGATAAGAAGAGCATATAATTTTGCCAAGCCGCATATTACTATGTACAATTTGGAGGCCGAGAGTTCGGGTAAAGCAATAATTCGGTTTTCAAAGGCAAATTTATCCCGGTAATACTCCAATTCGGTTTTCAAAGGCTCAATCAATATTAGTGTAGAGTGTACTGGTGTACTCAACAGTCAACAGTTGCATATTATAGATATAGTGTTTCACTTTATTCGTCTGCCAGTCACTCATCTCACTCACTGTAACTGATTTTTAATTTGTTACCTTAACTGATTGCACATGCATTGATACGGCCAAAATGAGAAGTTACAGTACACTGAAGAACAAACTAAGCACGTACAAAGTGAGCTGGATATATGTGACGCAGAACTCTGAAACATCG